>OY748311.1:11727864-12233075 GCA_963556515.1 Nudaria mundana
ACGGCGAGTGTTCAGAAGAGCTCTTCAATCTGATCCCATCCTCTTCCTTCGGATCCCGAACAACGCGTGCCGGGCAGAGATGATAGTGGATAGCATGTTCGCGAGAACCGAGCGTTTTAAACGTTTATTTTTTCTGCCGAACGATAGTGGCCTTGAACGCCCTGCCTGTGCACGTGTTTCCTCCCTCATATAATCCTGGGTTCTTTAAGCGGAGCGTGAAGAGGCACATCAGTAGGTCGTCAAGTTGAGGGCCACTCTCTATAGTATTGTGTGCTGTGAGAGTGGCCCACAATCGCTAGACGTCGTCACGACTTACCACCAGGCGGGCGGCGTCAATTTGGCGAAACAAATATAAAAAAAACTTCCCAAAATAAAATAAAATATTGTTTTGTTGTAAACATGTATAACAGATTTTTTGCCGAAATATTTTTGTTTCTAAATTCCCAACAATAAATGCGTGTATCGTGATATCTCTGTAAATATTATTAGGAAATGTCTGAAAAAAAATACTAAGGTATATTCCAGTCCAGGGATTCCGAATTTGATATAACAGCATAAAGCCCATAATAGCACATTACCGAGTTTTTAGCTGGGAGGGTCGATATTGATTAAATTAGAGAAAACAGGCGTGATTTTGTGCAGGTATGGATGAATTTACATTTTGTGATTTTTCAGCAAAACAAAAATAAATTCGTCAAGAACATAGTAATGTATACTTTTAGCAAACTCATCAGTATCGGAGAGTAGTCGAGAGAAACAAGTAGAATCGAGTGTAAACTAAATAACTAACTTTGTCACAATATTCTCGTCCACTGAATTAAATTGCAACTAGCGTTTTACCTGGTCAGGGCTGGCAACGTCGAATTTGATTTAAACATTTTCGATTATTTGGAGTTCTTACTTTATTAACCGAGCGAGCGAAAAGTCTACGTTTTGAAACCATACTGGACAATTTTGCTTTTGTATATCTGTCTGTCTGTATGTTTTCAGGCCACATTTTTTATCGGATCTCCTCTTGGTAATCCTTAGCATAAATGTCTCTTGATTTAAAATAAATTCTTTCACCGTGACTACGGGGTGAAGGCTCAATGTGCTCTTCAAGGTATAAAGGGGTCTCAGTATCTAAACATTATATTTCTCGTTAACAATTCATTAAAAATAATCCTTTTTTAAACTTTCGCGTTCTGAATTCATTATACTAAATTAACGATTTCGGGACTTAAGAGTCCTCCTATTAAATTTTACCGTTTTCGCTGATTTTACAGACGTGTTTTTACACTGAAAATACTGTATTTTTATAAGTTTTAATGCACAACATGAAATATCATTTCAATAATGATCTAATAAGTGAGCTACTTTCTTATTTTTGTCATTAAATTTTGATTAATCGACCTAAAACAATCGGTAGTTTTTCGTATCTTTTGCTGGAAGAGGTCTAGAATATCACAAATTCACTAATCGTTTTGACGTCTAAAAAGTATTACAAAAATACAGTGTATTCTTGTAAAAGTCATCTATCAAATGTATGGATTACTTTTTATCACTTTTATAAAAAAAAATTGAGTAAACAAATATTTAAGTTAGTCAAATTTTAGAGAAAATGGGCAATGAATTGGTTCTTATTTCGGCTACATAAAACTCTCGTTCATAAAATTAAAACAACATAAATAAACCTTGGTTCAAAATCAATCCATTTCCAAAAAAAAGAAAGCTAAATAATAAAAAATAGGCTGTAAATAATCTTTTAAAAACACCTATATTTCGCTTTATAATACTCGACGCATGCCTCAAGTAAGCAGTCCGCGCCAAGCGCTTACAGGGAGAGGACGTGTCGCTCTGCGCGCCAAAATTCGACGCCGTCTACAGACGAATATAGCGTGGCGTGAGATTTTGATACTTTGGTAATATTAGTTATTATTTTGTGATGATTAGGCTTCTTTTTAAATACAACAAGTGATTATGTAGAATTTATTTATCATTGTTTTTGTTAAAAAAAGCTGTTATATTTTATAAAGCTGGATTACTCACTCACTCACTGACACAATTTTATTGTTCTCCTTGATGGTGGAGGGGAAGGTACCTATGTTTTTTTTGCAGAAATGTAAAGGGGGTTCGGGGACCTAGGGAAAATTCCGAGTTTTTGAGATTTGAGAGCCCCCCTTGGGGGACTGGAGGTCCCCCAAGGGGGGCTCCCGAGTAGAGTCAAAATGAGTAATAATTTTATAGAGGTAGTTTTTTATTTTATTTTTTTGTATTGGGTTCGCCAATTTGACGCCACCCGCCTGGTAGTAAGTCGTGACGACGTCAAGCGATTGTGGGTCACTCACAGCATACTATACTATAGAGAGTGGCCCTCCACTTGACAACCTACTGAACCCAGGATTATATGTGGGAGGAAACACGTGCACAGGCAGGGCGTTCCAGGCCAGTATCGTTCGGCACAGAAACGAACGTTTAAAACGTTCGGTTCTCGCGAACATGTACCTACTGTGTGGGAGTGGCATCTCTGCCCGGCACGCGTAGTTCGGGATCGGAAGGAAGATGGGATCAGATTGAAGAGCTCTTCAGAATGCTCGCCGTGGTAAATACGGTAGAATGCGGCCAAGGAAGCTATTGTTCGGCGCTGAGCTAGCGGCTCAAAGCTTCCCTTTACCTCCGGACAATCTATAATACGGATAGCTCGACGCTGCATAGCGTCGAGAGCGTCCAGCAAATACTTCGCGGAGCCGTCCCAGAAGTGAGAGCAGTATTCGACGCAGGGTCCAATCTGCGTCTTGTACAGCAGACACCTCTGATGCAGTGTAAAGAATCGCTTTACCTTAGTCAGTATTCCTAGTTTCCACGAAGCTAGCCCTATACATCTTTCGATGTAGTTTTTATTATTGAGATCTTGACGAACGTCTATGTCAAGGATCTCAAGTTTGCCCTTCATTGGTAATAATGCATTCTGAAGAGAGGGTAGGGGAAGGAAAGGGGATTTCTTCGCTGTAAATGCACACACGCCTGCAATGTGCTGTCATCTGCATAACAATGAATGTTCCCGAGGGATAGCATATCATTGATTTGCAGAAGGAAGAGTTGGTGACAGCACGGACCCCTGCGGCGCCCCGGTATTGTTCCTCGATACATATATACATAACTGGGGCAACACAGGTAAGGCGTGTTGTCAGGGCGGCGTATTTGTGTCTCCGTGAGGAACGTCACAGCGGGCCGAGCCGTCTCAAGGTATGGTGGACGGCATCAAGGTTCGCATGGAGTCCACGGATGTTGGTGAACTCCACCTCGAAAAGTGAAGCTGTGGGATTTCCTGGGGCCGCTGTGGAACGTTTACTTATTTCTGTTGCACTGCCATTATAAATTTGAAGAAGAAGCGTGAAGACAGGGCGACATTTGGTGCAGCAGTAATAAGTGACAAAGCGCAGGGGCTAACTTCGTCTGGAACCGTGTGGTTAGGTTGGAGCCGACCCGCTGGACGGAAGGGCTACCAAACCCCCCTAGTGCAAGGCCGCCGCTATCCCACACCGGTTACCACCCGGAGCGGCGATCCCACATCAGGATTATGCGCGAGAACATGTGGGGCAGCCTCCTGGTGTGGTTGGTCCCAGGCGGGCCCCATGACTGTGTTACAGGCGGCCGCGGCAACGCCGTTGCTAAGGGTCTCCCTGGCCAGCGAATCGACCCACACCACCCACACTAGACTCCGCTTTGCCCCCACTGGTTCCATGCCTGCTGCACCATACATGGCCCCGGGCCCGGCGGTGCAGCTGTTGAACCCCTTACGCAACCAGCCTGGGCTGGGTTACTTGTGGGGCTTTAGCACAGTTGCACGGTGGCACCTCCCGGACCAACACCCGGTACCCACGTAGGGACCGAAGCCACTTCATAGGTACCGTAAATTAACGAGCCTCGTCCGTTGATCAGCAGGTGCGCCACTAGCAGATGAGTTCGCTGGGGGCCCTAAATATGTTGGTAGAGCCCCTTTGTATAGAGGAGGTCAAATGATTTTGATTAGGAAAAAAAATTAGCCCTCGCCCCCCCTTTGAGAGTGCAACGACAGAGGAAAGGTAGAGGAGTTTTGATTACGGGATGATACGAGTATAGAGAGTCTTTTCTTGAATTTAAGGAGAGAAACCCCCCTCCTAGCCCTCTTTTCACCTCCCCCACACAAGACACTATTATTATGCCCAGCCGAGTACAGTGTGTCGGTACGCGCCCCACTGGGCACATCCGACCACTGTGTGGTGCACGCCAGCTTCCAAGTGCCACCGCCTGCTCGTGCTGAACAAATGACTCGACGACTATGGCACTACTCGGCGCCTGGGTCAGGGCTCGGGCGGCACGTGACCCGAACGTGAACCGCCTCAAAGCAGCGTACAATTGGGCCACTAGGTTCAGCAAGAGGACCTTCAAGAGAGCGGATGCCCAGTGCGTCGCGCGGCTTGGTCAGGAGCTCACATCCCATCCCACGGGCAGCCGTGGATACTGGCAACTGGCCAAAGCCGTACAGTCAAATTTTTGTCAACCCTCGCTGCCACCACTGCGTTTTCCTGATGGATCACTGGCTCACAAAGCCCAAGAGAAGGCGGACATGCTCGCAGACCTCTTTGCGGCTAATTCCCGGGTCGATGACCGTGGCCTGCAGCCCCCCGCCATCGCCAACTGTGGCCACACTATGCCTGATATTGTTATCAGGCAATGTGATGTACGGGCAGTGCTGCGGTCACTCGACACGCGGAAAGCCAGTGGCCCTGACGGCATTCCGGCGGTGGTGCTACGAAAATGTGCTGCTGAGTTGTCTCCAGTATTAACGCGTCTGTACCGCCTGTCATACTCTACAGGCCTCGTGCCGGAGGCCTGGAAGGAGGCGAACGTACAACCGATCCCCAAGAAAGGGGATCGATCCGATCCAGGCAACTATCGACCCATAGCTGTCACCTCAGTCATTTGCAAGGTGCTCGAGCTTCTTATTAATAAGCAGCTCATGCGATACCTGGAGGATCACTCGCTAATCAATGATCGGCAATATGGCTTCAGGCCAAAACGATCAACGGGTGACCTCCTGGCATTCGTCACGCATGTATGGGGTGAGGCTATGGAAAAGTTCGGCGAGTCCTTGGCTATTAGCCTGGACATCGCCAAAGCTTTCGATAGGGTCTGGCATGCTTCGCTCCTTTCCAAGCTTCCGGCATATGGTCTACCTCCTCAACTGTGCAGCTGAATTGCCAGTTTTTTAAACGAGCGCCGAGTGCGGGTCCTCTGTGATGGCCAGGCTTCTCGCTTTTTGCAAGTGAATGCCGGGGTACCGCAGGGGTCCGTACTGTCACCAACTCTCTTTCTTCTGCATATCAATGATATGCTTTCCCTCGGGAACATTCATTGCTATGCAGATGACAGTACATTGCACGGGAGTTACTCGGTTCGTCCGACGGCGGGGCGATCTGTGATAGAGGAGGAGAGACGACATCTCGTGGGTGATCTTGACCGAAACCTCGACAGTATCTCCCAATGGGGTGCCGAGAACTTGGTCGAGTTCAATGCCCACAAAACACAGGCGTGTGCATTTACAGCGAAAAAATCCCCTTTCCTTCCCCTACCCACTCTTCAGAATGCAATATTACCAATGAAGGACAATCTAGACATCCTTGGCATAGACGTTCGTCGAGAGCTCAATAACACAAAATACATTGAGAGATGTATTGGGCTAGCTTCGCGGAAACTAGGAATACTGAACAAGGTAAAGCGATTCTTTACACCGCACCAGAGGTGTCTGCTGTACAAAACGCAGATTAGACCCTGCGTTGAATACTGTTCTCACCTCTGGGACGGCTCCGCGAAGTATTTGCTGGACGCACTCGACGCTATGCAGCGACGCGCTGTTCGCATTATAGACTGTCCGGAGGTAACGGGAAGCCTTGAGCCGCTAGCCCAGCGCCGAACAATTGCTTCCTTGGCCGCGTTCTACCGTATTTACCACGGTGAGTGTTCTGAAGAGCTCTTCAACCTGATCCCACCCTCTCCCTTCCGATCCCGAACAACGCGTGCCGGGCAGAGATGTCACCCTCATACCGTGGAAACCGTCTTCGCGAGAACCGAGCGTTTTAAACGATCGTTTCTCTGCTGAACGATGGTGGCTTGGAACGCCCTGCCTGCGCACGTGTTTCCTCCAACATATAACCCTGGGCTCTTTAAGCGAAGCGTGAAGAGGCACATTACAGGGTCGTCAAGTTGAGGGCCACTCTCTATAGTATTCCTGTGTACTGTGAGAGTCGCCCTCAATTGCCAGACGTCGCCTCAGCTTACCATCAGGCGAGTGGCGTCAATTTGTCGACCTAAATATATATATAAAAAAAAAAAAAAAAAAAAAAAAAAAAAAAAAAAAAAAAAAATATATAAAATGAAAAAAAAAAGATCAAAACCATGTAATCGCCGTATTTACTGGCTGACCGCCATCGGTAACTCCGGACTCACGCACAAAATGTGTCAAATACCTAATTCCGCCCGTTTCGATTCTGCATACGGACTCTTAAACGCGTAATTTACCTTGTTTGACGTTTCGACCGAGCTGGCGGCATCGATAGCGTGAGGCGCGGGCAGATTCTCCATCTACCCTCACAGGGTCTTGATATGTCTGCGGTGCGTTGTTAAAGTCCCTGCACACTACACTCACGATCCGCCCGGGCTGACTTCTGTTGCACTTTCCGGTTCTTTGTTTTATCAATTACAGGGTCCCACGATGAAGGCAGTCGGTATCCAAGTCAGGCCTAACAAGGTAAATTACGCGTTTAAGTCCCGAAATCGTTAATTTAGTATTAAAAATAATCATATTTGGTAATCCAGCAAATAGTGTATATATTTGCCAGTATTTATCAAAATATATTCAACAGTTTAAAAGTGATTGAATTTACTAACACACCAAACATCTTAGTATGTTCACAATGTCACCGCCAATGTAAATGCAGGTTTTTATAGAATGCCTATAGGCATTGTATCGAATACCGGATATTACAGATTGCCGGTAACATAAATGCTACGACGCGTCTGTCTTTCTTTCATTTAATTTTTTTAAGATCTTATAATATTTACAATACATCTACCTATGTGCTAACCCATTATGTAGGTGTAATAATATGCATAGATTTTCGTTCTTTGTTCAGCATATAAAGGGGTTTGTATCAAGACCCCTTATCTCAACCCTTGGCCAGCTATTACTCTTTCAAAGATAGGGCCCTGTGACAAAGATGGATGACTTTTGCCTAAAATGCCTATTGTTAGTGAAGGGTGATCGATGTTTACTTTAATAAACGATGCCGTGTATGTATAACTAGTTAACACATGCGGATTCATCTGCCACTTCTTCCTGGCGCCAATCATTCGAGTTCGCTCGACCGTTTCTATGTGAATACAAAGATTATTCTTGCAAAAGCGGCTAAAATCCGAATAGAATTCTATTTCTTAATACAAGTTAACAATGATTATCCTAAGTAATACACGATGAACTAACACACTTGTACAATATTCGTTTCGCTTTTCATCATTGTCAAAGGTGTTTTACTTCACTGTCTAACACACCCCCGCAGAGACCACAGACCCCGCAGAGACCACAGACCTCCGCAAAGACCACAGAGGTGGTCAAAGTCCGCCGGGCGCCACTGGAAATACGTTCTGCGTGTAACCAGAGCCGCCCGACGGAAGTTAGAGCAGCCGCGGCCTTGGGCCTTGGCCTTGGGCAGGAACAAGAAAAAAAATAACTGTCTAAAACATCTTCAAGCCATTTACAAATAATAAAATATATTTACTTAATGTGGGTACATACACATAAAGTCCACGAGGCCGAGAAAGAAATTTCGCTAGTTTTCAGGGTACGCTAGATTTCTTACCATAGCTTTGTAAGATATTATTAAATATTAGACGCAATTTACGGTGAGATATTATTGAAGACTTCGTATCTACGAATGTTGATGTTATTAATGTACAGCCAAAGGCTAAGGCTAGTTAGATAACACAGAAATCAAACAGCCCTAACTGGCTACCAGCAAAATACCCAGAGGCAAGTTGCCGAACTGTTTCCACTTGATTCGAAGCCGCTAATAAAGTTTTAACTATCCGATAGGTATCGACAACTTTACCTTCGAGGTTTTTGTTATTAAACTTTTGGTGTTTAATGTTTCGAGGAAATTCTACGGACTAATAGGTATATTTACAGTTTATAATTTATATTTTCGGTTAGACAATCTGCGTATTGACGAATTAATTTCATTGAAAGTACTGTGACAAAATGACAAAAGCCGCATAGACAACTACTGACAAAAGCCGCATAGATGGACAATGTTCGCCGACGCACTGGGCTTAAAAGAGATTACCTGAAACCACATAACTCGCAGTGATTCCTTCCAACTTGGTTCAGCCATCTCTCCAAGCAACTAAGGTGCACATTAGCCAGAGATCCTTTACAATGACATGGTGATATTAATCTGAAACATTCATTATAATATTATTATTAGTATTAAAAACGAGGTCTCCTCGTCCTATAAACCTGTGCCTCGAGACGAAAGTGTACAACCAATGTGTGTTACTAGTGATGGCTTATGGTTCTGAGACGTTGTAGTTCACGAAAGATCTATTCAGGAAACTCAATGTCGCTAGACAATTACTTGCGACTTAGCACTAGCACTAGCAATTACGACTAGCAATTTCTCTACATGATCAAATTAGAAATGAAGAGATCCGTAGAAACTTTAGCAAGTCGAAGTGGCAGTGGGCTGGTCACAAAGCACGAAGATCAGACGATCGATGGGGCAAGAAGATTCTTAAGTGGAGACTGCGTTCTGGCAAGCGCAGTGTGACGACCTAATGAAAAACGATGGGTCTCGTTGGATGGCAAAAGATAGTGTTACTCTGCGACGGTCATATGAATTTGATTTTGACATACAAGTATTGATTTTTACAAACTAAAATATATTTAAATAATTGAACAGACCTTTCCCTGCCACGCGTCATACATATCCTACAAACATTTGACCCAATACTGGATAGAGAGTCACGTTGGGTGACAACTATATCCGATCTCTCCGACAGTGAGCCTGTTTTCTTTTTTTCAGTGCCAACTTTTGACAATTTAGCCTCCACAGTATTTGTAACAATCACTTCGTTTGCTTTTATGGGAATATTCTCTGTATGTATGTTACTATTTGCAAGGCAGGTGACGTTATCCGGTTCAATTATTTCTACAGCCATAGAACTCAATTCAACGTTCTGTTTAGGAAGTTCGTTTAAAGTCAACACATTGGCTGTTTCTTCGTTAAATTTGAAACAAGATGCCATAAATTTCTTTATATCTATCAATGTTGTAGTATCATCTTTATCATTTGCTTCATCTAATGTAGGGATTTTTAAATCTTTTAAGCTCAAATTGCTTAACGCTTGTAATGGTGTACTAAAGCTTAAAGATCTCAATGCATTACTCAGATCTTTGGTTGTTATTATATGTCTTATGCTGTGTTCAGATTTGGATAAACCAGGTTTGCTAATGTGAATGCTTTTTGTGCTTTGTACAGTTCCTGGTAATGTTACAAAGCCGGAGGGTCCTGCATCATCTTGAGTTTCTCTTCTATAGTCTGCAGTATCTTCTGGATTGATATTTTCTCCATCTTCTGTGCTTCTATGTTTCTCTTCGTCTTCCATTAATAGTTGACCACCATTTGTGTAGTTTAAAACAAAATATAGTTAAAATAAACCGTGTATGAATGATGCAGTGTTTGACATAGATAATTTGACGTTTGTGTTGATGTTTTTTCTGTTATGAAAACTTTTTATAGTGATTTTAAAGGTTTATTCTCTAGCACATTGAAACTGGATTACTTCCATGTACTTGTCTAAATAGATTCAGATTATGACAGTCTATTTAAAACCGCCGGGCGCCACTGGAAATACGTTCTGCTTGTAACGGAACTAAAAAAAAAAAAAATAAAAAATAAAAAAAAAAATAAAAAAAAAAAAAAAAAGTCTATTTAAAAGTCCGATTCATATGTATAATTAAGTTCTTTTTTGAATAAAAAAACAAGCTTGTACACTATTCCACAAATATTTTTATTTTTGATAAACCCTGACCGGTTTCGCCTTATGGCATCATCAGAGGTGTTTACTCATACTCAATAACTCACACAATTCACTTTTGTAACACATTTTACTTATATTATTAACTTATAGACTTATAGAATAAATTTCGCTAATGCCGAACAAATGCGATACTAAAATGTATTACTATAAATTATATAATTAAGTTCGTTTGTTTGAACTAACTAAAGCAATTAGAGGTTCTAAAGTGTCTTCTCTATCAAATCTTCGGAGCCCAAATCGTGAGACAGACGGATGAGACTCTGGCCTACCCCTACCCGTACTGGCGAAAAGCGGGTGTAATTAAAGACACTTAAATAATTATAATATATTCAAACAACAAATTAAGTATGCTTGGGCTGCAGAGATTCTATGGTATGTAACGTCTGTCTTGACTGTTAGAATTTTGGTTTGAATTAAAGTTTGGTTATGGATCTTCTTCTTCTTCCGAGACGCCCAGGACTGTGCCATAGCGGTTGGCACGTAAGATTTTGTTGCCTTTCATCAACATTTCATCGCAAGGCAACGGGTTTTAATTTATTTTTTCAAAATTACAATATGGCTGCTACTTTTATTAAATTCATTCGGCCATTTTGGACATAACACGTTATATATGTACCCGGGACAGTAATATAGGCTTGCCCCCTATTACGTGGGACTAAAAATACTGGCAAATTGTGGGTGTGTAATGCGCCTCTGCCCACTCCTTTTCCGGTATACATATAGGCTTGATGATGAGTACGTATGCAAAAAAATATTATTATTATTATAGCATAATGGACGAGCAGCAACTTGCAGATATGTCCATACAAGACAGTGTTCATAGAGAAAGTCTTCACATATTGTTGTTAAAGTCGCTAACTAAATTATTGTTCTATGGTTCACAATGGAGTGTTGGTGTTGGTCATTAACCATTCGTCTAGGCGAGATTTAAAACTATTCACTGATATTATAGCTGTCACAACACTCTCAGTAAGTTTGTTCCATAAGGTTCCACATATCCACGACGCGGTTATTAAGACAGTGATAAGCAGTAAGGCGAATGCTACACGCAAGATCCATATTGTTATCCGTCAATATATATTATCGGATTACGATATTTATTGACGTGTAGGGATCGGGGACGGATCACAATATTTATCGCTGGATTTCTGGAAATCCTTGTGATCTGATCCCAGAACCTGGATCGTGATATTTATCTAACGTGTAGTGTCGCGCGTCAATATTTATCGCGCCAGTCGCTGGGAAGTCCGGTGACACCGCGTCTACCGCGGAGAACCCGTGCCACGAGCAAGAATCCATGACATGTCATGGATTCTTGCTCGTGGCACGGTTTCAACAATTTTTTGAAGTATGAATTATGGTTGAAGCGTACACAGATTCCACAAACGGAGGTGAGTATGCTGGGCGTAACCTTCGTCCAGCATACTCATCGAACTATGGCTGTAATTTCTTAAGTATAAGAGCACTATCTTTTTCCTTTGGGCACTAATTAGCACTATTTCAGCACTATTTTTTGGCATTCATGAAATATCAGGATTCCATGGTGAGTATGCTGGACGAAGGGACACGTTTATTCCCAACTTAGAATCTTTGCCAGATGCAAAATTCAGATGTGTATACTTTTCTCTCTTTTGTAGCCAATTAATTCTTCATCCATCGCTTTCTTTTTACTCGTTTCGTATTTAGAGACGGCTACATTTATTGCCACACAAGCTCTAATTTTCCTCCGTCTTGGGTCCATCACGTCTGGCTCGTACAAATAACGCTTCAGTACTGACGCGATACGTATTGATGGTGTAGGGTGTGCTGTGATCCGGCCCAAGATACATAAGTAAATATCATGATAATTATCACAATATTTATTGACGTGTTCGCCTAACAGAGATAGAATACTTACTACAATATGCAAAAGTAAAATAAATACAATGTACAATTCTGGCAGTAAAGTGCAGTAGGAATGCAGTATCTGTGTGGTCGGGACAACGTACAGTCATTTTGCGGTAAACCTAATGCTAGTGCATACTCTGCATACCTAGCTGACATATACCTTTAGGTATTATGTGTGAAACACTAACTTGTGCCTCTTAATCCACTCGTGTTTTTTTTCTCGTTATTTTATTACCTACTTTTCACACGTCTCTAACCTAAATTAAGCTAATACAGCTTGTGTTATGGGATCTAGACAACTGATAAACGCACAGACTTGTGACGCGGAGTTAATAAATGTATACTAAAAAAAAAAAAGATCGGTCCAGTCATTAGGAGTAGTTCGATCTTCGTAAACTCCACTCAATAATATAGCTGCTTATTTATTAAATTAATTCGGCCATTTTGGACATAACCGACTTTCAAGTGGCAAATTGTGAGTGTGTAATGCGGCTTTTTTACCTCTTCGGGGATATAGGCGTTATGTGTGTGTGTGTGCTAGTCCTGTGTCGATCACGATTGATCGAATCAAAAAGATTGGGTCGCAAGTCGTATCCGAGTGAGTCAATCACCGATCTCTAAAAGACTCGATCATTTCGGGGCCCGTCGTCGATCACGCGCTGAACTCGGCCGCATGCATGGGTACCAGTACCTGTATTAACCGGTTTGTTCGGGTCGATTCGTCGATCGATTGTTTGTTTACATAAAACGTAAACAATCAGTTGCGTCATGACTTTAAACCGCGACCCGCGTAACGAACTTTCTTTTAGTAGGTAACTTTCTTATGTTTGTGTACAATTTTTTCTGTGTAACGTGTTTTTTATGTGTGATTTCTTAAGGTTTTTTCAATTGCATGAACTTTGATTTGGTGATAAACAATAACAATCGCTTAGGTATTGGTGTGTCACGAAACTGATTTTTACGTACCTACCTAATAAACAGTGGTTGTGGTTATTATCTCCTATTTATTTTATTTTTTTAATAATTATTAAAATCTTATTTATATTATCTAAGATGTCTTAACTCTCGCAAGAAAGAAGAGTCCAATATGGAAGCACTTTTCTACTACAAAGTGGAATAGTTATCGGATTTCCAATTCCCACGGGAACAATCCCGGGATCAAAATTAGTTGACTATCGACAAACTAAAGATTTGAAAACTGTTTTTTTTATGTAGTGTGTTAGTTCCTACCTATAATTTGTTAATTTTGAATTTCAAACAGTAAATAATAAAACATGAATAAAACTCATACTTCAATACCGATATAATAAAAGCACCACCTCTAAGTAGTGCGGTACAATTTCAGCATCAAACTACACTACAAAACTACTGTGCCGATTTCAAAAATTCTTTCACCATTGGAAAACTACATTCACCCTGAGTAACATAGGCTACTTTTTATCCCAGTAATGAGTTCCTACGGGAACCGGGAACAAGTAAACTAAATCACGCGGGCGGAATGCGGCGATCAGCTAGTGTCGTACAAATACGCGTAACCTCAAATTTTAATAATATACTGTAGGTATTTCTAAGAGCCTTAGCATTTTAATATACTGTACTTTTGAAGTGGGACATGGCGTCAACGAGTAATTTAAGATTCATATATTTAATATTTATATATTTAAGATTCAGTTCCTTCCCATTTTATATCACGAGTCCCGAGACACGGGAAAAAAAAATTATACTACCTGTGCACGATCCAGAGTTCTGTGTCGAAATGATCGAGTGATCGAGTGATCGAATCTTTATGAGTCAATCACTGCATCAACGGGTCGTGCATGACCCAGGTTTTAGCAAATGATCGATCGACACAGCTCTAGTGTGTGCATAATATTGTTAAAAATATGTACAAGAACACCCTGTCTAAAAGATCGTGACGTGTCAAGAGCTGGTAAATGTAAGTGTAAGTTTTTGCAACAATCATTAGAGTCTCAATGAATTATCAATATATTTAATACTACAATTTGTCTGTCCGTCCGTCGCGTTTTTCAATTATAATTTAATAATACATATGTACATTTGCATGAAATATTAAATACACATATCTTTTTTTATTTGGGGCGATACAAAGTTCGCCGTGATAACTAGTTTTTCTTACCATAACTTATTCCGTAAAAACAAACTATAGCTTGAATTTAAATCGATCGGCGCCATCTAGCGTCCAAATCTAAAAACTACTTAGTGACTTGAACAGTACCTACCTATTACAAAATAAGTCCTATTTTGTATAAGTATTCAAAGTAAATTAAGAAACTTATAAATTTAAAATACACGTCAAAAATTGACACAACAACCGACTTCAAATAAGCGAAATGGGACGTAGCTTTCATTTAAAAATTTCAAAATAGGTTCACCCAGTCCAGAGATATGAGGTAACAAACATTAAAAAAAAACCTAACAGTCGAATTGCAAACCTCCTCCTTTTTTGGAAGTAGGTTGAAAACAAGTTAGAGTATAAACAGAAGGTACTAAGTATTTCATCAAACAATTAACTTGGTAAGTTAACATGTCCCATAAACTACTTAGCAATCAAATCGACTCTAATTAATTGCCAAACTACAAATTTATTACCACTTACAGTGTTGCCTTGATAAAATCTATTTTCTACCAAACTACCTATTTCTACCATCTTGTAATCTATTACATCCAAATTAGAACTTTATTTTGATTAATTTAAAGTTCATTTTCAAAATGGATTAAACGAATTTAGTTTCAGAGTTGCAGCGATAAAATTGTATAGTTTCCGTTTAAATTGTGTTGCAATCGTAAAAATTGTAGTTTCAATAAAAATTAAGGAGTTTAAGTTGGAAAAGGTTTCATAGCGTGTCGTAATTTACTTTGCAACAGAAACATTCATTGAATATGTCGTAAAATAAAATAAATACTTTACTCTATGGATTTGTATATATTCCACTTTTAAGGTTCCGTATCCAAAGGGTAAAACGGGAACCCTATTATGGAGACTTCGCTGTCTTGGGCTGTATCTCATAAACCGTAACTATGCGTTGAAATTTTCACAAATGATTTATTTCTCTTGCCGCTATAACAACAAATACTAAAAAGACAGTCAGAAAGACACATATCACGCCTATATCCCCGCAGGGGTAGGCAGAGGTGCATTATACACCCACACAATTTGCCGATGTCCCACGTAATAGGGAGCAAGCCTATTGCCGTCACCGGGCACATTTATAATGGGATTTGTCCATCCTTGTGATGAAATGAAGATGAAAGGCAACAAAATCTTACGTGCCAGCCACTATGGCACAACCAATTAAAGTCCTGGGCGTCTCGGACTAAAAAGCTAACTTTAAAATTTCAACAACAAAGTCGATAGCCGGATGTACTACCGACCACGACACGTATCAGCTCATAATAGCTGATATCGTATTCTTTCGCACTTAGAAGTGTAATAATTATAAATAGGCCTACAACATAGTGTATTATTTGTCTCTCATCACAACTCAAACAGAGGCTTAATTATAAAGTACATGAATATTCATAGATTTGTAATAATAACTAACAGTATCGTGTAATAGGATCTACTACGCATAGCATGTAATAGAATATACGAGTAAGACTTGGAATCCCGCTGGTGTAATCAGTTGCTATCTATTACATTTTCTTCCTACATAATACTCGGAGAGTACCTACATTAAGCCCCCGGCCCGGTTGTCATGCGAACATCTATGGCAGTCGTTACGGGTATTTAGAGCCCTGAAACAAAATCCTCGTGATCTTACTACAGAGCTTTGATATCGCCCATGTGTTGTGGAGGTCAGAGGACAGTCGTGTCACGGAAAATATTAAACTTCAGCAGTATCGCAGTTAGACTAGAAAGCCGAACCGTCTGGGTTGGGAAAAGGCTCAGTGGATGATAATAATTTTTAGTACGTGTGTATGTTTTCAGTATGTCTGTCACTTAACTCCTCAGAACGACTGCAACGATTTGGATGAATATTTGTGTGTTTAGTTCCTGGATGTTTAGAAAACTGCTTTAGACTGCTTCGGTGGCGTGGTCAGTAGTGCATCAGCTTTCGACTCCGGAGTCTCGGGTTCGATTCTTGGGTCGAATCTGATATTTGTGTGATCCAAAAATGTTTGTTTCAGAGTTTGGATGTTTTCTATGTATGTTATGTATGTATTTAGAAATATATAAGTATGTTTATCACCCTCTCGCTGGAGAACATGCTTCCAGCCATGGTCTCCAGCGGGAGTAGGTGGAACGCGGCTGTGTCCTTCTGCGAGCAAGTCATGCTCGCGAAGGAGGCGGCCAGGAGGGAGAGGGAGCGTACCCTTCCCGCCGAGTTCCGTAGTAGGCGACGAGGGCGCCCCAGACTCCGCGACTACGCCCAAGACTATCGATCTCCATGATCGGGGCCTGAGGACGGCGGGATCGCCACCCGCCGTCCTTACAGAAGCAGGCTAGAAGGGTTGCTTGCTGCGGGGCCTTTGCCTCATAGCACGCAACAAGATTCACTCACTGACGCGGGATAAGACCCTACCCCAACGACGCGGGATTCTCGTCCCGATCAAACACCCGCAGAGACCACAGTGGTGGTCAAAGTCCGCCGGGCGCCACTGGACATACCCTCTGCTAGTAACCAGAGACGCCCGGCAACGGACGTTAGAGCGGCCGCGGCCTTGGGCCGCGGAATTAAAAAAAAATAGTATTTTTATCAGTTGTCTAGATCCCATAGCACAAGCTTATAGCTTAGTTTGGGCTAGATAACGTTGAGTGAGAATGTCCAACAATATTTATAAAAAAAAACACTAACTGTTCGTAATATATTGTTACTCTTAGTATAGCAGCAAACAAAGTGGCTTTCCATTGTCTGTCTGTCCGTATGTTTACAACTACGAAACGGATAGAGTACAAAGAACCAATAGATTGAGTAGTTCTTGAGGAAGGTTTTTGGTATATTATTTACTAGCCAGGCTAAGCCGCAGGCGTCCGCCCGATTGACAAATTTTATACTAAAAACCTTCCTCGAGAACCACTCTATCTATTGGTGTAAACTGCATCAAAATCAGTTGCGTAGTTTTAAAGATATACGCATATGTACAGAACGGGCGACTTTGTTATAACTGTATAGTTTGGTCACAGAATATAGTACCTACAAGTTTGGTGTAATTTGGAGCAATTTCAAGGCTCTTCAACTTTAGCCAAGTGAGACCCGTATTTAATCATTCTGAATTACACTCCCAGTAGTAATAATTTAACTTTATGCTAAGCAAGGGTTGCAATATTAATTATTTTAATAATAAAACACATTAATTATTTTCTTCCACTCAACGTAGTATGACATTGGCCGTGGTATTCTCACGCAAATGTTTTTAAACCGAAAATATAATTATTTGCCTGAAAATTTCAGGTAATAATATTAAAGTTACAAGGGGTTGTTTCCTTTAAAGTAAGCGAAATATTTTAATTAGGTTGTCCAAAGAGCCTTGCGCAGCAGCGATGGCGTTTGGGCATATGGTTGATGCTTTGCTCGAATGAAGCAAAATGAAAAACAAGGAGTACGATTGTCGGGAAACCCTAGTGTGCTCCTGCTATTAGACGGTAGTTAAGGGGCCAGTGCACCCTGGGTATGGGCTTTATCCCTTGACGTCTCTCTGTGTCTATCTAGTATATGGTGCCCGGTGACAACAAAATATATCAATTGTTGTTGTATTCCTCCTTGACGTATCCGTCAACAGCGACACTTTGTCAGTAATTCCTTACATGTGCACGAGGGTGGCTTGTTCACGTACCCGCGATCACAAGAAGAATAGTATAACAGTCCGCCAGAATTGTACGTGTAGTTGCAGGAAGGCCTCGGACGCGTTTTGTGGAGCTGGCTTTTTTCATCGGCATTGGCATTTCCAGGCGGAGCTGTTCTCAACTCTCAACACCCATCTTCACAACCTTTTGCCAGTCTTTGCATCGCAACCCGCTCCCACTGTGCAGCTTGAAGTCGTGAGATTTCCAAACCCGGCTATCTAATTTGCCAACGGCTGCAGCAGCACTGGCAATTCTTGCCGAGAGCTCGGCTTTGATGCGATTGTCACTGCGAAGGAGTCTTTCCAGGAAATATGAAAATCAATTGACTGGTTAGTTACCACATAATGCGGTCCTCGTCACAGTCCAGTTCACTTTTGCTAACACACATTGCGGTGTGCGCACTCTAATTGCACCCAACGCGACTTCCACCCACACTTGTTTCACCTGTGAGGTGGATTTTAGATTAATTTAGTTAAGTACCCAATATACAGTGAAGTTAAAAGGTCCATTTTCTTGACTGCTTCTGTGACGGAGATTCGCTTTCGACGCTGGAGTATACTGGTTTGAATATGATTGTTTCGGAGTTTAAACACAAAGTTGGCAATTGGTTACATGTCATACCATGATGCTGGCTATATGCCATAACACAAGCTTACTTTAGCTTAATAGTGGCTAGATGACGTGTGAGAATGTCCAAAAATATTTATTTATTTTATTTCCCAATATCTTTGACTGGAAAGGTTTCTAGAATGCTAGCAGCATGCTAGCACATTGAATCATCATCCACCTGGCCTTTTCTCAACTCAGTCGAATTGCCATGCGGCTAAACTTTAATATTTTCAATGAAGCGACAGCCATCTGACAACCCATTGGCGATATCGAAGTTCTGAAGTTAGACCAGTAGGATTATTTTAGAGCTTATACTACTAGTAACGAACGGCTTGAACTGCTATCTGAGGCAAGGAGGGGTCTTAGGTCTTAATAATGGTCACCTATCCTAAAACCGATCTGGCTCGTGTTTGCTTAAGCTTTGCAATGTGTTAACCTTACCACATACCCACGAGCCCCTCCACATCATCGTCGCCTGAATTCCAACTCTCTTAGCCAAAAAGTAAGCAATCTGACCATGAGAAGCATGGACACATAAGAAGTGTAGAGGAATAGTAGACAAAGAAGTTTCTACAGTTTTCTACTATGGTATAGGTCTCAATCAATTTGTGACTGCGGGTTTTCTGCTGCAAACCTCACCCCATATAACTAACTGGTTAAAGTTGTTATACCTCAAAAAGCGTAGGCAGTAAAATTTTATGTGTGGGTTATGATCGTCGGTTACAGCCAATGTTAGAGCTATATGTGAAAACATAATCACACACGTAAATATTATAAGAATTCTCGCTTTTATAGCAATTGAATACAGCTTTTACAATATGTATAAACCTGCCGTCGCTACGGTTTTACTGATGTTTTATTGGAGAGGAAAGAGTACTACGGAATCAAAGAATGAACCATGATTGCTGCCATCATCGTCGTGTACAGTACGTTCGTATAACAACGTCGCCGATCATGGGTCATTGCAGCAAGAACTCCCTTCTGCACTAGGTATCTACTGTCCTATCATGGCCGATTGTGTAGTAAATCTAGATCCATAAAATTAACTACGTGGGTTGGACTTTTTAGGTTACCTCTGGCGCTCGGGAAATCTTCAGACGCTCAATTGCAATACCGAACAACGTTTCCTTGTCCCGCACCGCGAACTAGTTCAGAGTAACTAGTTCTTCTGTGTGGGAACTATCAAGCATTGGTTTGACATTGGCAAAATCATCGATGAACGATGGAGTGTAAGAACTGCTGAACAGCTGCGATACCTTGTTATAACTAAACTAAACTATAACGTTGCCTTGGTATAACTCCGTAACATCCGAATGTTCACCACAGAACTTTATTTATTTTTTCTTTCAAAGAAACTTTCCAACAATAACAAAAGAGGAA
This sequence comes from Nudaria mundana, assembly GCA_963556515.1. Lineage (NCBI taxonomy): Eukaryota > Metazoa > Arthropoda > Insecta > Lepidoptera > Erebidae > Nudaria > Nudaria mundana. The sequence continues at coordinate 11,747,663 of OY748311.1, forward strand.
TTAGCGAATGGTCCAGCTGTTCACGCATGATACCGTGCCAAGGGATATAGGGTGGAAGAAAGCTTAATACAAGGAAGTATAAGTAAAGGATAGACCTACCTATAGGTAACAGAATGCTGGCTACAATGCCACATTGAAGTGTGATACTGAGCCATTAAAATACCGGGGTAAGGCTTTTTTTTCACCAGAGATGTGCTATGCTACGTTGTTATGGATGCCAACCATATTCATTGCTCCACACCGCAAATCCTCACAGCATATTGCATAGCACATCTCTGATCGAGAAGCTTCCGGTCCTGAGAATATTTGCTCAGACGTATAGCGATATCTATAAACATTAAATAAACTCAACCTGACCTGAGAGCCTATTTAGAACACATTGCATAGGTTAAGCAACACCTATAGCTAGGCCGTTCTACGCGCACTGTCACTCCGTGCCTCGAAGAACTCCTTGCCGCCGTCGGTCCCAGTTTCCATACAAACATTATACACACACATATCACGCCTATATCCCCGAAGGGGTAGGCAGAGTTGCATTACACACCCACAACTTGCCAGTATTTTTAGTCCCACGTAATAGGGGGCAAGCCTATTGCCGTCACCGGGCACATTTATAATGGGTTATGTCCAAAATGGTCGAATGAATTTAATAAAAAGTAGCAGCTATATTGTAATTTTGAAAACAAATTTGAAACCCGTTGCCTTGCGATGAAATGCTGATGAAAGGCAACAAAATCTTACGTGCCAGCCGCTAAGTATGGCACAGCCAATTAAAGTCCTGGACGTCTCAAACAAACATTATACGCCAGCAATTACGGGTAGATAGACTGGAAAGCCGACCCCAAAATGGGTCGGGAAAAGGCTCGGTGGATGAGTCAAACAAAATACATTCAATAACACCGTCTTCTTCCTAAATACCAAATTATTTTCATCGTTTATTCTTTCCCTTTGTACAGGTACAGATTTTTTGTATGGCTCACGTTTTTTTACATTATTATTATACTAAAACTCAAATGAGTGAAGCGAGAGCAGTTAAAGCGCAACGATGTTCACCTAAATGTTTATCGCCTCTGATAATAACACTGAATTTTCATATTTGTGTTGATTTTATTAAAACATTTCTCTTCTCGGAGATTCGTTTGGAAATTATTTTATAGTGTTATGTTAGTTTATCTAAAGGGAAGACTCAACCGACTTCCAAAAAAGGAGGAGATTCTCAATTTGACTGTATGTTTTTTTTAATAATTTTTATATATTTTTTTGATGTTTGTTACCAAATATTTCTGGAACGGGTGAACCGTTTTTGAAATATTTTTTCTTAAATGAAAGCTTCTACTTCCAAAGTGGTTCCATTTTAATTTAGTCCCATTCTGACAATTATTTGGTCCCATTTCGCTCATTTAACCACCACCTGGTCAGCAGGTGTACCGCGTGCAGTATCCTTACATGCACGCGGTATTTGATCATTTTGTAAAAAAATATTCCCGAATGTGTACATTCCCGAATAATGTGAAAAATCTAACATTCGTTACATCACTAGTAATTTCATGCTTAATGGGAGTTTCGCTTTCGGTTTCGTTCGAAACTCGAAGAAGAACCGAAAGTTTGAATTTTGTTTCGTCCAAGGACATGTTTCAGTCGGACACTAATACCTTCTTCTTCTTCTTTTTTTAAAAACGTGGCTCCATCGATGTTCATCGATGATTTTGCCAATGTCAAGGTAATGCTTGATTTTACCGCACAGAAGAACAAGTTACTCTGAACTAGTTCGCGGTGCAGGACAAGGAAACGTTGTTCAAAAGCAATCTGACATCATTTCCGCAAATGGTGCAAATCGAGCAGCGTGCCGTCATTAAGTACCTCCATAAGAAGGGGCTGTCATCAAAAGCCATCCATGATGATATGGTCAGTACATTAGGGGATTGCGCTCTTTCATATTCATCCGTCAAAAAATGAATAGCAGAATTCAAGCGTGGTAGAGAGAGTGTGAAAGACGAACCCCGCTCTGAAAGGCCTTCGACGTCCACTACTGACAAAAATGTTAAAAATATACTCGACTTAATTATGGGAGACCGCAGATTGAAAATTAGAGAGATAGCCGAGATTATAGGCATCTCTTATGAACGTACTCAAAACATAATTGTCAAGGTGTTGGGTTTCCACAAGGTGTCTGCGAGGTGGGTTCCGCGACTGCTTTCAATTGAGCAAAAAAGGATGCTATTGACTATTCCACGCGACTGTCTGGAGTTATTTGAAGCTCATGAATGTGATTTTTTGAATCGTTTTCGTTCGTTCGTTTCGTTCTATCGTTTTCGTTACTATGGACGAAACATGGGTTCATTACTGTACACCAGAAACAAAACAACAATCAAAACAGTGGAAAAAACCTGGTTCACCACCCCCCAAAAAGGCTAAGTCGATTTTGTCGGCAAGTAAGGTGATGGCTTCAGTATTCTGGGACTCGAAGGGTGTGATTATGGTTGATTATCTTGAAAGGGGTCAGACTATAAACTCTGATTATTACTGCACCTTACTACGTCGTTTACGAGAGGAAATAAAAGAAAAACATCCAGGAATGATCAGAAGAATAGTCTTGTTTCATCAAGATAGGTAACGCTCGTGTTCACACGTCTGTCCAATCAATGGCAGAAATTCACAACTGTGGCTTTGAACTGTTACCGCATCCACCTTATTCACCTGATCTGGCACCGTCAGACTTTTTTCTGTTCCCTAACCTAGAAAAGCACTTGGGAGGTCAAAGATTTTTGACAAATGACGAGGTCAAAGCAGCAGTAGACACCATCATTTTTTTTTCAACTGGCTAAATGCTTGGAAGGGAAGATGGCAAAAGTGCATTGAACTTGATGGTGATTACGTTGAAAAATAAAAATATATTTCATTTATTTTGTATTTATTTTCTTGGTTAGGCCGATTACTTTTCAATCCACCCTCTACCTAATTCATATTTAAAATCGTGTTGTCACAAAAAAACTTTTTATGTAAAGTTGAACAAAAATATAACTTTCTAAGCACATGTATTAAATGCAATATCCTGAACGGTTTTGCATAAATATTTATGGATGTCCGTCCACCAAAGTGGCCGTCTCAAGTCTCGACAGACTACTGTAGGGTGACCAGGTATTTGAATAATGACGGACAGTCTAGCACCATTTTTTAACGACTGCTATCAACATACAAAATCATCTTCGAGATGACGATCTATAAACGAGACTCTGGCCAGTATACTCGTGGGGGTTAACAAATTGGCGAAATGTGGTGTGAAATAAGCGCTTCTATCTAACCCTTCGGGAGTAAAGATGTGCCTTGTGTCTGTGTAATATTAATAATATTTACCTGAGTAAATAATTTTAATATGAAATATAATGGGGGGGTTACCAGTCCCGAGCCCAGACTCTGACTTGTGGAGGCCGGAAGACTGCGGCGCTCCCGACGCAGAGGTTTCGTCACTCCTGGGGAAAGAAAATCACTCTAGAATGGTATAAATGTCTGTAGTGACCTACTTCAATTTACTACTATTATTATTATACAGGATGTTACGTAAGGGTTATATCAACCCGAAGACGCCCACATCAGCTTGTCGACCAGAACCCGTTTCGATATGTGTCGACCGCCAAACAAGAAAAAAAAATCATCCAAACAAAAACATTACCAAATAAAATACTCTTGTTTGAACAACACTAGCTAAAATCAGCTGATTCGGTCATTGACATCAAGTATAGGTAGTACAAATAAAGCATGCCTGTGAAAAATCTTCTCTCTTTCTCCTGGTTAGAACATTTTGTCTCTGTTTCGCTTCAAGGTCGCGTGTCGATCGGGGAGCGATGCCAATCCCGCCCTGCCCACCATTGTCTTTTAGTAAGTACGTCAAGCTTTAGTGTTGGGAAACGTTTGTTTTGCTTTGAAATAACGCAAACTTCTTTTATGATGAACTTTTTTTTTCTTGTTTCGCAGTCGAAACATATCAAAAGGCGTTCTGGGCGATCAGCTGATGGGAGTGTCTTCAGGTTGATATGACTCTTATGTAACACGCTGTATACAAACATTACTTAAATCATGTATAATAGTTATATCATAAAATCTATTCATAAAAATAATAGGTATATTTTTGTACAGACGGACAGACGTTTTTATTTAGTAGTAGTGAGTACCTACCGCTTGCACGGCAAGTATTCTAAATTGCTCTTACCATAATAAATGCTGGTCTATCCTATATTATAAATGAAGTGACTAATATCATAATAACATATTATAAAACAAAGTTCTCTCCGTCCCTATGTATGCTTAGATCTTTAAAACCACGCAACGGATTTTGATGCGGTTTTCACCAAAAGATAGAGCAGTTTTCGTGGAAGGTTTATAGCATTTAATTTGTCACGCAGGCGTCCGATAATTAACTATAAAATATGATTAACGAACGACATTCCTAAACATAATCCGTAATAATACTACTAGATGAACCGAGATTCAAATTTTGAAATGTCCCTCAATATTATTAGATTGTGCACACCCTATTCGCTATATTCGCTGGGGCCACATAGAAGAGAATAGGTTGAATAGCCTATGCGTATTATACTGTAGTTTTCAGATCACATTCTGGACAATATTCCTTGTACGGTACATACTTTTTAAATATGACGTACTAAGATCACGTGACTTAGTTAGGTTTAACAACCGGTCAAGTGCGCGTCGGGCCACGGATTAGGGTTCTGTTGTCACGGATAATAGCCTCTAAAACTCCCGAACTAACAGAGTTATCTTATCCGTTATTAGTTTTCTTTCCAAGTTCATGACGTGGACTATTATCATAATACGAGAATACTATTATTAAAAAAAAATAACCTCAATTTAAGTGTACCACAATTTTTTATTTTATTTATTTATTTATTTATTTATTCATTTATGTACACACAGTATAAACAATATTGTGAATGAAGATATTATAAACATGTACACAAAGGCTCCACTTATCTCTAAAGAGATCTCTTCCAATGGGCCTAGGACAGGAGAAGTGAGTTCAATCAGTTGGTGGTGTGTGTGCAGGTTGGTACGGTTGTAAACTTAAGGTTAATAAACTTACATACACTATAACTACACAAATACACAAATACATACATATTAACTTATCATAAACATACATACATTAACATACAAATAGTTAAGGAAGGGAAGCGGGATAGTGTTCCTTCACTTTCTTCTTGAAGACATGAACAGTTTATTTTATTCTATTTATTTTATTTTACCACTTTGTCGGTGTGGTAAATGTAATCATCATCTACCTACCCTTATCCTAATTATGTGGGGTCGGCGCAACACGTCTTTCTCCTCCACACATCCCTGTCAGACGTCATCTCTTCAGTAACTCCTCTATTTGTCATATCCTCTTTCACACATGCCATCCATCTTTTCTTTGGCCTACCTCTACTTCTTAAACCCTCTACAGTCATACTTTGCACCTTTCTAACTACATTGCTTTCCTCTCCTCTCATAACATGTCCATACCATGACAGCCGCTCGCTTCTCAATTTTTCATTCACTGGTGCAACTTTCAAACTGTCTCTAATATACTCGTTCCTACACTACGACTGCCTCGGTGGCTCAGTGGTATGAGTATGCGACTGCCGCCCCTGAGGTCCCAGGTTCGATTCCGGGTCGATTCAAATTATTTGTGTGATCCACAAATGTTTGTTTCGGAGTTTGGGTATTTTCTATGTATAATATGTATGTATTTAGAAATATATAAGTATGTTTATCAGTCGTCTAGATCCCATAACACAAGCTTATATTAGCTTAATTTGGGCTAGATGACGTTGTGTGAGAATGTCCAAAAATATTTATTTATTTATTTATTTACTATCCATTCTTGTCACACCACACATCCATCTTAACATTCGCATCTCCGCTACATGCAGTTGTCTTTCATCCGTAGAGCGTGTACGCAGTCTATGCACAGTTTGACTCAAAAACAATACTTTTCAAACCTGTTAATATCGTGAACTACTCATCTTACATAAATGTTAATTACTAATAACTTTAGGAAATTTTGTAGTCTCAATAGTTAGTAGAGAAAATATTTCGATTAATACTTTACTTGTACATTCTATTAAGATAACCTAACGGAGGTTTTCTCAATTACCCTTTCAGCATCTATTTCGAAGCTGCAAATATATGAAACTACTGAGAACATTAATTAACAAAAAATATTAACCAATCGATAAGATCCTTAGGAAAATAGTTACTTAAAAAGATTTTATGATTTAGGTATAGTACAATTTTATATATTACAAGAAATTAAAATTCAAACAATGTGAAATATTAGGAAATTTAAAAGATTTTTTCACCGATATATCTTATTAAATTCAATATAATAATAGTTCAACTTAAAAGATGAATATCTTTTTTAAAATACCTTTATTGAATTTTTAATAAATTTATTACTATTAATTTTCTATAAATATTTGAAAACTATTATAAAACGTAGCGCGTCAATCTATTCAAATCAGTTCGCCGCGTGGCTTTCTAGAGTGAGGATGTGTCGCTCAGCGCTCTGTTTGACCTGTGTTGACCTTTGCCGTGCGTATAAGGATAGCAGAAATTTATAGCGTCATCGACAAATCTTGGTACTTTGGTAAGTAAAATATTATATGATTTTTTTATGGCAGACAATATTTTTAGTCACAACAAATTATATTTCAGCCACAATGGGAAATAAAACCAAGTTATTTTTAGCGAAGAAACGAAAACGAAAAAAAAAATACAAATTTGGAAAAGGCAAGAGCTAAAAGGTATACAGGGTTATTTGTAATTAACTAGCATCCTCGTAGGGGTAGATAGCTGACATCATAAGTAACAACGTTTGTTCTACGACTTTTTATAATTCGTTAAATTTTACTTTCATACAAAAATAAATATTAATTTAGTTTCGCGTCTGACAGTTATTAACTCTACGCCGCAGTTTACGCGCACCGTAAAAATTAGGTAAACAAACTCATATCATCAATTCATGCAATGCACGGATAGGGACGGGGGGCGGGGCGACGGGCGCGGCGCTAGCGCTTTTGACCTTGACCCATTTCGATCGTTAGATGCTTGCTTGGAGTGATGAGGCGGAAGCCTGCCGCCAATATGCAGTAAGGTTTCCAAATCTACCTACACCGAGCCGGGCAACGATGTTATCTGCCACACAGCGATTACGCAATTACGGACAGTTCCAGCCCAGGTTCAGTGATAGTGGTCGTCCACCGAGGCACTCCGGGAACAAGAAAGGATACTGGAGTTATTTGAGGATAATCCCGCCGCAAGTACCAATGACGCCGCGCTACGGTTTAATGTATCGCAGTTATTCGCGTGGAGTGTCATTCACAACGAAGGCAAATATCCATTCCATCTTCATCGTGTCCAGGAACTCACCGACCAAGCGCGCGCAAACGTGCGTGCGTCGACCTTCAGCTTATTAATGAAACATAGACGTAATAGTGTCGCGTTATAACAATAAAAACTTGAAAACTCATTATTAAGTAATGTATTCAGTTTTATTAAAAGTCGTAGAACAAACGTTGTTACTTATGATGTCTGCTACCTACCCCTGGGAGGATGCTAGTTAATTACAAATAACCCTGTATATGATATATATGCTATACTAGCATCAACCCTCGGCTTCGCCAAATTAAAATATACGCTTTCGCATCCTTATATTAATATGGTGTTTTATCTGGGTCCTAATAACGCTAAGAGCAAATGTCTTTGAGATGCATGAAAACATACATACTAATAAGTGACTTAGCTTGTAGTGTTTAGTGGTACTTTTTACTATTAGTCTACTTGAGCCAGGTTTTATTTCAGAAAGGCCCGTTAACCATGGCAATTTCAATTGTATTTCAATGCCATAGATTTACACGATTAACATACTATACAATTTTATTTAAAAACATTGATATTATTTTATCCTAAGTCTGTTTCGTTTTCTCGAGAAATCGAGGACCAGCGGTCCCAACTCCGCCAGGATCTCATGGAGTCATGGAGGGTGCGACTTGATCAACCCAAGGGGGGTGCCATCTTCATCGCGGCGGTGAGACCGATCATGGACGATTGGCTGCAGAGGCAGCATGGTGACCTCACGTACCGTGCGACGCAGATCGTTGCCGGGCATGGATGCTTCGGTAGCTATCTGTTTCGCATGCATCGTGAGGTCACACCCCGGTGTCAACACTGCGAGGTTTCCGACGACGACACCGCACTCCACACGTTGGTGGAGTGCTCAGCGTGGGCGAGTCAGCGCCGGGACCTCGTAGTGGGTCTGGGCGTGGATACCCTCTCGCTGGGGACCATGCTCCAAGCCATGGTATCCAGCGGGAGTAGGTGGAACGCGGCCGTGTCCTTCTGCGAGCAAGTCATGCTCGCGAAGGAGGCGGCCGGGAGGGAGAGGGAGCGTACCCTCCCCGCCGAGTTCCGTAGTCGGCGGCCAGGCCGCCCCAGACTACGCGACTACGCCCAAGACTATCGTCCTCCATGATCGGGGCCTGAGGACGGCGGGATCGCCACCCACCGTCCTTACAGAAGCAGGCTAGAAGGGTTGCGTGCTGCGGGGCCTTTGCCCCATAGCACGCAACCAGATTCACTCACTGACGCGGGATAAAACCCGACCCCAATGACGCGGGATTCTCGTCCCGACCAAACACCCGCAGAGACCACAGAGGTGGTCAAAGTCCGCCGGGCGCCACTGGATATACCCTCTGCTAGTAACCAGAGACGCCCGGCAACGGACGTTAGAGCGGCCGCGGCCTTGGGCCGCGGAATTAAAACAAAAAAAAAAGAAAAAAAAAAAGTCTGTTTCGTTTTCATATTTTTTTTTTAATTACTGCATGATGCTAACGCTTGCTTTAAAATAACAAGGTTTGTGTGCTTATTGGTTTATGGTTTCGCTACAGGCAATGTAAAAGAAACTCAAGTGATGAAGGAGTAACGGGAACAGTTGAGTATGACGAAGGAGCAAAATGGTAGACCCACGAAAGTGCAGGTCGATGACGCTGAGAACTACAACATATTAATTGAATTTATGAAGATGTTATTTCCCTCTTTTCTTTTGTTTCATTTCTCTCTACACTAAATCCCAAGTACGAAGTCGCAATCAGAACTAGAATCAGACTAGTGTAAAATAAGGGTCACCCTTGTTTGACAGAAAGGAATTGCCAAATGTTCACTTCCCAAAAAAATTTTTCGCATAATTTCATTTACCAAAATATTACTTAGCAAAAAATCTATTTACAAAAACTTTTAGCGCAAACCTAATGTTTTGGAAATTAACGTTTAAACTATAACTTGATTATCAACTAGTACTTTTAACATTTTTTTATTTAATCAAATATTTCAGTTGAAATAACAGTTTTTACGCATAATCAAATAAGCCAAATATTTAGTAGGTATAGTCAGTTTTCAATTCTCCCTTTCCTATTCAGTCAAATGCTTCAATGACAAAAATGTGTTGAAGAAGAAATTAACGTGATCTAAATAGTTCGTCCGGGTAACCTATTAAAAACAAACTTCTTTTTCTATTAATGCAAGTTGTTTCTGGCGTAGGAGGTCACAGTTTTACCTAACCTAACCTACCCATTTTGTTTACTTCCCATATTTTTTGTCTTAACAAATCATTTCACCATACGTATATTGTCTGAAGATTGTTTATTGTAATAAATCATTTGATTAAAGACCAAATGCCATAATAACATTATACTTGGTAATATTTCGCCAAGTAAAAATTTCACCAAATAAAAATATGCGTACTAAAATCATTCGAAATATTGCAATGGTATAAAAAAGTTGCTAAAATTGTTTGCGTAATGAAATTTTGTCAAAATCGTTTCGGCAAAACGGCAGGCACCCGTAAAATAAACTACTAAGTTTTAATTGAATACCAAAAAAAAAAATCATAAATTTATGATATTTTTTTCAAACTAACTAGCATATAGCATCACGCCTTTTTCCCCGAAGGGGTAGGCAGAGGTGTGCAAACACACGCACATCTCGCCAGCTATGCCAGGTCCCATGTAATAGGGGGCGAGCCTATTGCCATTTACCGGGCACAAGTTCCAGACTCTGGGATAATTATCTGGATAAAATTCTAAAGAGAATTATACATTATCCACCAGACCCGGGAATCGAACCCGAGACGTATAGTACCATTGTGCCACCGAGGTAGTTAGCACTAACTACACTGGAACTATATTGTTCACTTGAACGGATCAAGATATATTAGTTTCATTATAGCACGCCAGCGCTTCACACACAGTTACACTCGTGTCGCGCTGCTTCTGTGTGGGTTTGAATTACCTAAACGTAACATCGCGCTCTAGGCGTACACGCTCTTAAGGCTAAACATGACAGTCCATACAGGACGGCAGGTCTGACAACAGTCTTGTAAATTTTACTTTTAAGTTTAGGGGGGAATCGAGGGTCGCCAATAGTGCCTTTGACCTGCCGCCATTTCATTGGTGTGGTAAATGTAATAAATGTGGAAATACACATATCCTTTCAAAGGTTCATGTTTCTAACACTAACCGTTTGTGAGGAAAGGCGAGGACTAAACTACTACATTATAGGGCTTCACCCCACGCATGCCTTTACTCACCGACGCGGGATAAAACCCGACCCCAAAGATGCGGGGTAACACCCGACGACCGCGCAGCTGCCACACAGGTGGCCAAGGTGCGCCGGGCGCCACTGGGAATTCTCTCAGTGCTCACCGAAGGCACTGCGCAATGGACATAAAAGCGGCCGCGGCCCGGGCCGCTGATTAAAAAAAAACGGGTTCCGAGACTTGAAATACGGAACCCTAAAAAATGGAACATGGCAGATATTTGGTTCGTGAAAGACATAGCGTTTGGTTAGTACGTACAATAAAATAGAAAGTTTTATTGTGAAATATAGGATTTTAGTTAGTTGTGTGGATTTTAGTTCAGACTGCAGAGATTATATTTAGTTGTATGTAACAACTGTCCTGCCTGTTCAGCCTGTTGATTAGATTTACAGATTGGATAGTTGATGGTTTCGATTGTCGGCACTTGGTGAAACTTTTAGTAATAGGTACATGCTAACAAAAAACACTTGTAAGTACACCATTTCACTTTTATTTAATTTACAGGATTCAACAGTTCAACGATGGCTTGAATATATGTTAGACAGTGTAGTAAAATACTTGTTTAATAAATATGTAAAGTGAACAACAACCTTTGATAATGCTATAAAGCGAAACCGGTCAGGTTAAATCCTGTAAATTAAATAAAAGTGAAACGGGGTACAAGTGTTTTTTGTTAGCATGTATTACTGATTGGAAATGGAGGATTTTATATAGTGCTCGCTCGGTAACGACAATAGGCCCTCTATTACGTGGGCTCAACAAAATTACTGGCGAAGTGTGGGTGAGTAATGCACCTATGCCTACGCCTTCAGTGATTATATTCATGATGTCTGACTGTGTTAATTTTGGAGACGTATTCATAGGGTTCCGGGTTCATAGACTGATTAAAAATATATGTTTGTATTTCAAAGCAATGAGTTTGCTTAAACTAGTCTTAAAATATTAAGATAGAAATTATAAACAGATCAACTGATGTCATCGGTGATCGTAGCTCATCATAGCTCAGTGGTCAGAGCATTCCTCCTGTAAGGCAAATGCCGTGGGTTCCAGTTCTGCCGATGACATCAGTTTTTGTAATTGAAAAATATTCGCAAAATAAACTGTCTCAATGACTAGTCGCTATAAGAAAGAGTTGTCAATAACTATTTTAAATTAGAAGTCGTTTACCAAAACTTTAATGTGACCAGAGTCTAGTCCGGTGATCGGCAGGTGCGCCACCTGCAGAAAAGGTATCTCAGATCTTGACCCTTCAAAATAAAACTAAACACAATCAAACATTTATTTTCCGTCTCAACTCTGAACGGAGATTGAATTAAAATATTATATTTATGTAATATAGTCTAAGGGCCTCATAACTATAAGGGTCAGGGTAAAAGGTATTAAAGCTGTGAGTTGCGTACGGAATATGTGAACATTCCAACGTAACACGTAGGTACTACCGTATTTTGTGGATATTTAGGAAGGTTGCAAACTTAAGAAAATTATTGACAGTCACAAGGATGTACTGTCTTAAATCTTAAAACGATTGATGTAGATACTACAACTTTTTTTTTAACTCGTTTTACAGTCCTACAGATCTTCTAAATAAATCAGTGGAAAAAATCACAACATCTTCAATCATTTAACGCCTGATAAAATCTACATAGCAATAGCTAGAGAGAAAATTGCTACGTACGTTTATCAGGCGTACTTGTGCCAACCAGATACGGGAAACCTTTAATCCATATAGATGAGCGTTGAATAGTTGACAGTGTGTAGCCGGCCTATGTGGTTGTATATGGCTATGTGCCAAGTAAAGGCAATTATTTATGGTAAAGGTGGGAAACCGGAAAACGCAGGAAACTATAAACTTGGGTCTCGCACTCCCGCAATGCAGAAACGATTGTGTGGAATGTAAAATCCGTGACCATGGTTGGTGCATTCCAATATAAAGGTCGGGGAACCATTAAGGTAATCTTTGATAATATTATCAAGATAAATGTAGCTGATGACAGCTCTGCCCACGTGGAATATTTAACATTTCGCTCCCACTGTTCCCCATCGGAATTAACTTTATAATTATAGCTTAAAGCACATAGAATAAAGGAAGAGCTTGTGGTAAACATAAATACCCGAATATAAGATATATAATGTAGCATATATATAAAAAATAAAAGACGCAGATTAGACCCTGCGTCGAATACTGCTCTCACCTCTGGGACGGCTCCGCGAAGTATTTGCTGGACGCTCTCGACGCTATGCAGCGATGTTCTATCCGTATTATAGATTGTCTGGAGGTAACGGGAAGCCTTGAGCCGCTACCTCAGCGCCGAACAATAGCTTCCTTGGCCGCATTCTACCGTATTTACCACGGCGAGTGTTCTGAAGAGCTCTTCAATCTGATCCCACCCTCTTCCTTCCGATCCCGAACAACGCGTGCCGGCTCTGCCCGGCACGCCCTCCAAACCCACTTAGGCCGAAAGAATAGAGAAATAATTTTGAAAATAGAATAAATATGAGAGTTGTGTTATCGTGCAAAAAATAATAAAAACCTCGACACGTGTTTCGCCCCCAACCAGGGGCATCATCAGGAGATGTCGATGGCTCGGCGCACGGCGACCGAATTTCGAAATCGAAATTGCACGATAACACAACTCTCATATTTATTCTATTTTCAAAATTATTTCTCTATTCTTTCGGCCTAAGTGGGTTTGGAGGGCGGACTTGTGCATGAATAAATACGAGAGTTGGGTAATTTGCATGTTGCGGAATATTGCAAAGTAGTTAGATTTATTTAATTTAACTATGGACTTCCGAAAAGTAACGCCTGATAGTATTAACTTCAAATGAAAGGGCTTTCTCAATGCCAACTCGATGTGAAATTGTTTTTTGACAACTACACAACCGATTTTCATGATTTTTTCACTCAAAAATCAAGCATTCTCAGGAGCAGGTTTTGTTCGAGACCGAATTTTGATTTAGGACCCTCAAAAAAGTTATTGACATATTTTTGGTCAATAACTTTTTTGAAAACCTGCTCCTTATAAATGCCTAGTCGCTTCGCTCAATTGCATGCTGCAGCGCAGTACCACGGCAGCGACCGCAGCTCCTAGTTTTATAATATGGTGATTAGTGGATAAGTAGTGGTTGTGCTCAGACTAAAAGAATAACATAGACGGAACATGTAGAATAAACACGTGAAGCCAAATGACACTTTCAATGTGTGCGTGTGACTCCGATTTCCGTGTACCGATACCACTAACGGCATGTGCATAACGTTGCCAGCAAATGAAAAAATCTCCTAAAAATCTCTATATAGTGGACATATGGAAAATTAATATTTGTTATAGTAAATGTTATCTGCAATTATTTTGTCATTTACACAAATGATTATTATGATAAGTGCCTAAAATGGGGAAGTGTTAAAATAAATAAAAACGTGATAAACACTGAGTAAACACACTTTAATTACTAGCTTTCAAAAAAAATCTCATAATTAAAATAATCCTTTTTAAGATTAATGAACAAAGCTTCATTCCAGTGTAAGTACAAAGTACAGTCAACAACAAAAGTTGATTAGCACAAAAATATTTATTATTCTTTTTTACATCCCAATGCATGTGCCACAGCAATGTACAAGTAATTTTAGAATCCCCAAGGACAAAGTTAATATATTTCGTGTTTTGTTTATAATTTTGTGATCGGTTTAACAGCTATTAGTGATCAACAGATAAGAATTATTGGTTAAGCTACTTTTGTCGTTGACTATACATGAAGTAGATATCAATAGGCGTTAGGTTAAGACTGAGGCCTTTGTAGTGTTAGACTGAAATTAAACTACTGACACAGTAACATAAATATATTGGATGGCTGGGAGGTCAGACAGCGGTCAATTCCAAGATTGCCGAAATAACCAAGCCACGTATTAAGTAGATCCCGGACACAGATGTGATCGGGAGTTCGGGACTAACGCACGAATGATGATGATGATGATTAGAAACATCGAGGTTGTCAACATTGATGACACAGATTTTTTTTACTCTATAAACTTAGTACTTTATAAATTCCCATAAATACTGCTAAATATTTTGTGGAAATGATGAAAAAATTATGGCAACTCTGTATGATATGGCGGAGGTTTTGTGTTCCTAGTTTGTGCTACTAAAATATTTAGAAAAATGTTATGAAATCTAATAAGAAATAGTTAATTACTTATGAAACGATAATTCAGCATTCTTTCTATGAATAAATGAAGTGTTTTTACACCTTTTCACCACACAATACGGCATATTTATAATATTTTGTTCAACCGTGATCGCACGTACGTACACACTCGCTGCTCACAAAGGAGTGGCGAGCGAAATGGTATCCCATTGCTATATAGTATCCCTTTTGGCGGCTTCACTCGCTAGTTCTATTCGTTCCGTCTATGTTATTCTTTTAGTCTGAGTGGTTGTGTTAATCCAAACATGATGGTATCAACGTCTGTGTGTATGTCCGTTCATCTGCTATTTTGTTCCGGCTACACTCTGAAATGACTGAACCGATTTTAACGGAACTTTCACTGGTAGATAGCTGATGTTAAACGCAGTACCTATCCGTTTCCTTGGGAGTTTGGAACTAGAATATAATAAAATCTACTTTATTGTACCTATTTTGAACAATGTACAAATGGCAGCCTTACCACTAATAAATTAAAAGTAAAAATCCTTTTTAAAAACAAGCTTAAGTACAAAGGATTTTCATTTTTAATTAATTTTTTACTTTTTTGGAGTTGGCATTGAGAAAGCCCTTTCATTTGAAGTTAATACTATCAGGCGTTACTTTTCGGAAGTCCATAGTTAAATTAAATAAATCTAACTACTTTGCAATATTCCGCAACATGCAAATTACCCAACTCTCGTATTTATTCATGCACAAGTCCGCCCTCCAAACCCACTTAGGCCGAAAGAATAGAGAAATAATTTTGAAAATAGAATAAATATGAGAGTTGTGTTATCGTGCAAAAAATAATAAAAACCTCGACACGTGTTTCGCCCCCAACCAGGGGCATCATCAGGAGATGTCGATGGCTCGGCGCACGGCGACCGAATTTCGAAATCGAAATTGCACGATAACACAACTCTCATATTTATTCTATTTTCAAAATTATTTCTCTATTCTTTCGGCCTAAGTGGGTTTGGAGGGCGGACTTGTGCATGAATAAATACGAGAGTTGGGTAATTTGCATGTTGCGGAATATTGCAAAGTAGTTAGATTTATTTAATTTAACTATGGACTTCCGAAAAGTAACGCCTGATAGTATTAACTTCAAATGAAAGGGCTTTCTCAATGCCAACTCCAAAAAAGTAAAAAATTAATTAAAAATGAAAATCCTTTGTACTTAAGCTTGTTTTTAAAAAGGATTTTTACTTTTAATTTATTAGTGGTAAGGCTGCCATTTGTACATTGTTCAAAATAGGTACAATAAAGTAGATTTTATTATATTCTAGTTCCAAACTCCCAAGGAAACGGATAGGTACTGCGTTTAACATCAGCTATCTACCAGTGAAAGTTCCGTTAAAATCGGTTCAGTCATTTCAGAGTGTAGCCGGAACAAAATAGCAGATGAACGGACATACACACAGACGTTGATACCATCATGTTTGGATTAACACAACCACTCAGACTAAAAGAATAACATAGACGGAACGAATAGAACTAGCGAGTGAAGCCGCCAAAAGGGATACTATATAGCAATGGGATACCATTTCGCTCGCCACTCCTTTGTGAGCAGCGAGTGTGTACGTACGTGCGATCACGGTTGAACAAAATATTATAAATATGCCGTATTGTGTGGTGAAAAGGTGTAAAAACACTTCATTTATTCATAGAAAGAATGCTGAATTATCGTTTCATAAGTAATTAACTATTTCTTATTAGATTTCATAACATTTTTCTAAATATTTTAGTAGCACAAACTAGGAACACAAAACCTCCGCCATATCATACAGAGTTGCCATAATTTTTTCATCATTTCCACAAAATATTTAGCAGTATTTATGGGAATTTATAAAGTACTAAGTTTATAGAGTAAAAAAAATCTGTGTCATCAATGTTGACAACCTCGATGTTTCTAATCATCATCATCATCATTCGTGCGTTAGTCCCGAACTCCCGATCACATCTGTGTCCGGGATCTACTTAATACGTGGCTTGGTTATTTCGGCAATCTTGGAATTGACCGCTGTCTGACCTCCCAGCCATCCAATATATTTATGTTACTGTGTCAGTAGTTTAATTTCAGTCTAACACTACAAAGGCCTCAGTCTTAACCTAACGCCTATTGATATCTACTTCATGTATAGTCAACGACAAAAGTAGCTTAACCAATAATTCTTATCTGTTGATCACTAATAGCTGTTAAACCGATCACAAAATTATAAACAAAACACGAAATATATTAACTTTGTCCTTGGGGATTCTAAAATTACTTGTACATTGCTGTGGCACATGCATTGGGATGTAAAAAAGAATAATAAATATTTTTGTGCTAATCAACTTTTGTTGTTGACTGTACTTTGTACTTACACTGGAATGAAGCTTTGTTCATTAATCTTAAAAAGGATTATTTTAATTATGAGAATTTTTTTGAAAGCTAGTAATTAAAGTGTGTTTAATCAGTGTTTATCACGTTTTTATTTATTTTAACACTTCCCCATTTTAGGCACTTATCATAATAATCATTTGTGTAAATGACAAAATAATTGCAGATAACATTTACTATAACAAATATTAATTTTCCATATGTCCACTATATAGAGATTTTTAGGAGATTTTTTCATTTGCTGGCAACATTATGCACATGCCGTTAGTGGTATCGGTACACGGAAATCGGAGTCACACGCACACATTGAAAGTGTCATTTGGCTTCACGTGTTTATTCTACATGTTCCGTCTATGTTATTCTTTTAGTCTGAGCACAACCACTACTTATCCACTAATCACCATATTATAAAACTAGGAGCTGCGGTCGCTGCCGTGGTACTGCGCTGCAGCATGCAATTGAGCGAAGCGACTAGGCATTTATAAGGAGCAGGTTTTCAAAAAAGTTATTGACCAAAAATATGTCAATAACTTTTTTGAGGGTCCTAAATCAAAATTCGGTCTCGAACAAAACCTGCTCCTGAGAATGCTTGATTTTTGAGTGAAAAAATCATGAAAATCGGTTGTGTAGTTGTCAAAAAACAATTTCACATCGAGTTGCATTTGAGTCACCTCATAAGGAGCAACTAAGTCGCCCGTTCTATATGTATGCGTATATCTTTAGAACTACGCAACGTATTTTATGCGGTTTCCACCATTGGTTAGAGTGGTTCTCGAGGAAGATTTTTATGTATATAATTTGTCAAGAGGGCAAGCTGCGGCGCTAGTTTTGTATAAGTTCAATAAAATTGTACATTATGACAATACAAAGTTTAAATTTATCGGTCGGATCGGTCAGAAGGATATATTTGTGCTCTAACCAAAAACCTTTATTGACAAATCAGGTTAGTACGTTCGTAAATTAATTGATACTGACCACACAATTTAGCACTAATTAATTGGTATCACTGTAAATACAATTTTAAACGAAGCGTGAAGAGGCACATTACTGGGTCGTCAAGTGGAGGGCCACTCTCTATAGTATTCATGTGTACTGTGAGAGTCGCCCACAATCGCCAGACGTCGCCACAGCTTACCATCAGGCGGGTGGCGTCAATTTGCCGACCTTAATGTATAAAAAAAATAGATTTTGTTATTTGATAACTTTAAATTTGTGGTGTTTTGACGTTCGTTCGTAAACTTTTGTATAAATTTAGAAGTTTAGCACTCGGGCGCATGAATTGTAATTTACAATATTTAATACAATATTAATTACAATTGTAATTTACAATAATATAATAGTAATTACAATTACAATCGTAATTGTAATTATTACAATGATGCCATGTATTTGTATGTACGTTATTCGAATTCGAGCACTATTCGGGCGGAATTACTTACATTTTTTATTCACGTTCTGTACCGAAACATGGTCAAAATGATCATGCGCCCGAGTTCTAAACTGACAGAGCTGTATTTTGATCATTTGAAATTGATTAATTTATTTTTCATTTATTGGTGGAATTTACATTCTGAGAGCAAAACTAGGTGCTCATTGTGACAAGCGGCCACATAATGTCGAAATGCTGCAATTGAACTGAATTCGGCTTCGGGTCAAACTCCGTTTACTTACTCTAAAGTCGTTTGTCCGAATTCGACCTAACGATAAAGTGTAGGTAATTAGAATCAGGTAACGTTACCTGCTTTGCAACAATAAATTGGTTGACCAACAACTAATAAAGTAAAACACACATTCACTCAGAATTGCATTCTAATCTCTATATATAAAAATGAATCTCTATTTCCCTTGGTCACGCCATCACGCATGAACGGCTGGACCGATTTCGCTTATTCTTTTTTTGTTGTGTTCGAAATTATCCGGAGAAGGAACTTATGGAAGAAAAAAAAGAAAAATGAATGCGGTACGAAGTTCGCCGGGACAGCTTGTATTTTATATATATTTATTATAGTGTGGCGTTTAGGCAATCTAAACGAACCAGCTCCGACGTCATATATACAAAACGTATATATCATACTAGAAGGCGTTTCTAGTCCCTTCTACAAGCTTTTTCCATCTCCTTATAATTGAACTAGCGAACTAGGTATAAGCAATAAATTATAAATACAACAAATGTATAGGTATTATACTCATTCTTTTGTTTAGATCCACGCCCACCGGGCGCCACTGGAAATACCTTCTGCTTGTAACCAGAGACGCCTGGCAACGCACAACAAAAAAAGATTACGCCCATTTATACCCGTTTGTGTCAAGCCGTGGATATTGTTATGCTATAAATACGAAAACATTCCGATAATTAAATACATATTGTTACTTTTTTTGTTTATATTTGGTTCGCCAAATTGACGCCGCCCGCCTGGTGATAAGTCGTGACGAACGTCTAGCGACTGTGGGCCACTCTCACAGCACACAATACTATAGAGAGTGGCCCTCAACTTGACGACCTACTGATGTGTTCCAGGCCACTATCGTTCGGCAGAGAAACGAACGTTTAAAACGTTCGGTTCTCGCGAACATGCAATCCACTGTATAGGAGTGGCATCTCTGCCCGGCACGCGTTACTACAATCGTTTACAACAACCATTTCAATAGTGTCGTCCATTCAGCAGATGCACCTGTTATACCCTGGAGACCTCAATAGTAACAAAATGTAATACATACCAAGATACACCTAATAAATTATTCATTTCTCCCTTTCTCCCGTACGTAGCGACAGATGCATAGAACATAAAATTTCTGCACACGTTTATATAAAGTGATGTTACACAATGAGATCGCTTTAGAACACATTTTTAGTAGATAAATGCGGGACGCTCAGCCATTACACACGGGATTACTTTGTAATGGCCCGTGTGTCGTGGCACAGACATAATAATACTATACTAGTCGTAGTCGTGGGCTTTGATGGTATCCTAGCAAGGCTAACACAGCCAGATGACTTCAATCGATAACCAATGATG
The DNA here is from genome assembly GCA_963556515.1 of Nudaria mundana. NCBI lineage: Eukaryota > Metazoa > Arthropoda > Insecta > Lepidoptera > Erebidae > Nudaria > Nudaria mundana. The sequence continues at coordinate 11,767,896 of OY748311.1, forward strand.
TCGTAGTCGACACTGCCGTGCTCATAGCACAGATTAGGTAGGAATGAACCTTACTCAGAGCTGTCCTAAGGCCCACTACCCACACAATACCACTTAACACCCACTAGTCCTATGCCTACTGCACATCGCCCTGCTGAACCCCTAACAGAACTCAACCTGGGCTGCGTTACTTGTGGGGCTTTTACACAGCTGCACGTTTGTACCCCAGGGACGAACACTGTGTATCACCTGGTATTCAGGTCAGTGTCTCGTACCCACGTGGGAGCTAAAGCCGTATGGATACCGTAAAGTAGTAGTAGACACTAGACAGTATCCAGCTTTTAGTCGCTTACTTGCAAGCTCGCTCTCTATTCTAACCCTCGATTTCTAACCAAATATTTAGTTTACATTGTGACCGGTCCATAGCCACCTTCATCCACCGGGACCCATCGCTTTTTACTAGGTCGTTGATCTGTAGTAGGTGGTTGTCCCACACTCCGCTTGCCAGTACCTAAGTGTTCTCCACAGTCTCCACTTGAAAATCCTTCTGCCAAATCTACCGTTTGATTTAATTGGAGAGGCATATGTTGAGCAGTGGACAGCGATACGCTGATGATGATGATTGCTAACCAGCAAAGCACCACACACCATGAAAAATTAAGGCAATATCTGTGATCAGCTATAGGGGCTCGTGGTCTAGTGGTAACCGACAATGTTAACACATTGCAAAGGCTAAGCAACATCTAGTCAAGCCGGTCTTAGGATGGGTGACCATTTCTTAAGACACTACGACCTCTCCGTGCCTCGGACAGCACGTTAAGCCGTCGGTCCCGGTTGTCATACGAACATCTATGGCAGTCGTTAGGGGTATTTGAAGCCCTAAATCGAAAATCCGACCGGTCTAACTATAGAACTTGGATATCGCCCATGGGTTGTGGAGGTCAGATGGTAGTCGCTTCACGGAAAATATCGAAGTTCAGCCGAATCGCCGTTGGACTGGAAAGCCAACCCGAACGGCCGAATTGAGTTGGGAAAAGGCTCGGTACGTGAATGATGATAACAAACCAGCTATACGGACATCTTCTGCGATCGCGTAGAGCCGTAGACTACCGAAAGAAGCAGATAGTGGCGTGGCTGGCATCACCCTGATCCTTCATCGACGAAGTATGTACATTGTGACGTAATACATTTCAGTTTCATATAAATCAATTGGAAAGTAATTCCGCATTCTTATCACGTTATTACCAAGTTTACCAGAAGTTAACGCAACACGTATGAAACTTTTTACACGCCTGAATACTGTGTGCTCCTTTACTTTTGACCCTAATGAAGATTGGTCTGCACAAAGTTAGTTAGATGAATGTTGTACAGTGTACTAGTGACGTACCTTTACTTTGCTTCGGTTTTATACTTTGCATTATTTTTATGCCCCGTTATGTAAGTACATATATACTATTCACTATTCTGTGGCCCCGTCTTGTTGGAGCGTATGTCTGGTGCCTCTGGAACAACAAATACTAAAACAAGGCTGGAGTGCGGTTACGCTAAGCGCGCAATCGCGAAATGCGCCAAGGGTACTATCAACATGTCAGTGTCAGATTGAAAAGTACACGTACGAACGGACAGACGGAGAACGACGGGTAAGGGTACTTTCTTCAGCTTTTGCTGATAGTACCCTAAAACAGAATATAAAACTGATAAAACGTAATTTTATTGCCGTTTTTTGCGCGAGTTCGACTCGTCCGGATTTTTAGTGTACCCGATAGATTCCCAATGTCAGAAGTATAAATCATAAGTGATAAGTGGCTTCAAACGGCTACAAATCAAAATCGGTGACACTTCGGCGCCGGGCGTGCCGTTTGCGATTGAATTTATAGCGATCCCTTAACTATTTAAAGTCAATCGTTGTCATAATTGTATCAGATTTCAATAATAATTGGCAAACAGTATAGTTCCAATACATTTTCCCCTTTTATGTGGGACCATTAGTTCCTTGTAGGTACCTCGATATTGATGCTTAGGTCGTACTTAAGCAAGATTAGCGTTATCGCGTATTGTACCTACATAGTTACATACCTATCGTGGTCTCAACTTCTCGCGCACGGGTTATCGTACATACATGATAATCATTAGTAGTGGTCATATAACAATCTCTTTCTCTGCTATTCCTAGGTACTTAGTTAGATGGCGTATATTTTTTTTAATAGTGGACGCCGGCGACTTATCATGGCAGTGTAGACACAGGCACTGTGTCCATTATGCCACTTTTTCCCTATTCATTTACAAAGTTAAAACTTCTTGGGTTACATAGATAGGTACATACTCGTACAATAAACAAAATACACATACCACTTATTACGATTAGTTGTGCCATTAATCTTTGTTTACTCCCGAAATAGTTAATAATACATCAAAATCATAACCCGTCCTGTGCAGTCGAGTAACAACTGTAGATTGAACTTTTTGTTAGTATAATACAATATGCTATTTCAACTCGCCTCTCGTCGCCTCCGTGGCGCAATTGGCTAGCGCGTTCGGCTGTTAACCGAAAGGTTGGTGGTTCGAGCCCACCCGGGGGCGGGTTTCATTTTGCTATTCTTTTTTTAAATTTAAAATGTACAAATTTATTTTTATACTATTTTAAATTAATTTTTTTTTATAATTTTTCTTTTTTGTAAATATGCAATAAGAATTACAATATACAAAATATACATAATGATAGACTAAAAATATTTACATTACAAAATATCTTTTAAAAAATCCTCCGCGTCATTGCCGACTGGGAAGGTTCCCAGAATGCTGGCTGAGTTGCCACGTTGGATGGCGATACTTATTCTTTGGGCCAGAAAATAGCCAGCCTTCTGGTCCTGAGAAGCATCGATTAGGCGTTTAGCAATGTCTCTATAAAGGCGGCGAGCACTCGGACCCCATGACCCCAGTGTCTCAACTCCAAACGGCTCAAATATGTAATCACCTGCTAGGTTAGCATATTTACGCCGTTTAAGGCCTTCAGCAGATGCAGCAGCAGCACCGGCACATCCTGATATGCTTGGAAGGTGTGAAGGTGCTAAGGTGTCAACGCACACACCAAAGGCCTTCCCATCTTCCACGGTAACAACGACATACCGTCCGGTCTCTTTCCATCGCTTCGTGCTAAACCATTTGGTTCACGTACGGCCGGAAGACCTGCGGTGGAAAGAGCTGTACGAATTATGTCGTTTAGAATAGCGTGCCGAGGTATACGACCTGCGCTTCTGCTACAGAAAAGGCCATGGTGTCCCAGATTATCGACGGCTACTCCACAGGTGCAATGATGCGGAGATACACAAGGTGTACCCAGCCGAAGGCAAGTGGCAATGCGGAAGGTAGTGTCGTCCAACATTGTACCGATGTTGGGCGATGGCAGCGCCTGGATCCATAACCCTGACTCCCATTCTCCAACAGCTAGTAGGCGTGCACGCTCTGAAATATTGCCAGAAGTGGCAAGACATCCTCCAAGCATTTATGGCATCGGTCTTGCATCGCATAATTTTTGTAATTATGTTGCTACTTGTTTCTTTTTTGCTTCTTTTACAACAAAAACATTTTTGATGCCAGTTCAGAAAAAATAGTTTTCAAGTGATACTATTTTTTCACACAGAAATGAATTTGAGTTATATATACCTAGTTATATCATGATAACAATATTAAATTCTTTCGGAAATATTTGTCCAGATGGTTAAAGATAATTGAATTATTTAGCACAGTGACATCTATAAGTTACTTAGTGAAACTACAGCGTACCCCACTGTCGCGAATGATCCACGTAGCCTCAGTTGAAAGACAGATGGCGCTAAACACAAAGTAATGTAGTTTCTTTAAACCCGACGGCTGTCTGAAAACAAATCTTGCAAGTTAAATTATATTTTTTGTTAATTTAAAAAATATTTTGTGATTTAAAAAATCTGCTGATGCTGGAGCCGTACCGCGGTCATAGAAGGCTGGTGTTTTAATTCGAACACGGTGTTTGTAAAACAGTCGAGGGGAACGACATCTGTTTTTAGTCCACTACACTAGAGAGCTACAATGTTTATTCACATTATTAAATTACTAGATGGCGCCAATAAAAGCGGTCATAGTCGAAAGAAAAGGTATACAAACAACAAACAAACAACTTTTTTTAAACTTTGGTAAACAACTTTTTCTTTAGATAGTTTTTGTCCGGCTATTAAAACGAACATTTAAAAAAATCACAGTTCATTGATATCATTCACAGTGATTTCAAACTTGTGAAACTGCGACTATATGTATAAATAAATATTTGGTTTTTTACTGCCATTCGCATATCCTCATCATATTTCAGCCAGTTGACGCCTCCTCAAAGATCGGCACCACAACGGCAACGTTCGATCCTCTGCTGCCCGTATCTAGTGCCTTTCCGCGACCTTTACAAAGTCCGTCCACCGTGTGGTAAGTCAACCCACGCCACTAAAGAACTTTTTGGCATCCTCTGCCATCAGCTTTGCGTGATGTGCCTTCCAGGAATTTCGATAAAAAATTGGTATAGTTCGAGGTGTCGATGACTATCAAAGTGATAATGATAAAAAGGTTAAATAAAACACGAAAATAATATTTTAATATAGGTAGTTTTTTGTTGCAGTTTTTACAGAGCAGCTTCAGTCAGAGCCACACGGGAGACGAATAATAAACGTAAAATATTGAAACTACTCGTATTTATTTGACCAATCTTCGTAAATATATTCTGCACCTTTTTCAGCAATCATCATCGTTGCTGCATTGGTATTGCCGCGAATTAATACAGGCATAATAGAAGCATCTATTACTCTCAGTCCTCTAATACCGTACACTCGAAGTCGAGAGTCCACAACTGCATGAGGATCTGAGGCCGGTCCCATCTTACAAGTACCGACAGGATGATAAATTGTAGTAGTATAATGTTTCATCGTACATTTAAAATATTCGTCACTACCCCAAATGTAGTCTCTGCAAGCTGGATAAGGTTCTCTAATAAAATATGCTCCATTATCTCGAAAAACTTTTGTGTTCTCCAAAGATAAGAAAAATCTTGTTCCTTTTAACAAAGGTATCATATCTGCCGGATCTTCAAAGTAATTAGGGTATATTAAAATATTTCCGTGAGGATTTGTAGCGTTGAGAAGCAATTTACCTCTACTTTTGGGCACCATAGTTTGAATTCTTGGATAAACGCTGTTGTAATAACATGTTGGAAATATCTTAGCTGCATTGAAGGTTACTGGATCATTAATCACTTCATTTGCATAAGCATATTGTAGTCCTAATTGGACATCAGGTGCTTCTAAAGTAGGATCGGTTTTAATAAATGCGCCTATGTTTAGTGCACCGTTACCAGACAGAGGACTACGTGTTATATTTTTCATTTTACTGTACTGACATAATTCATTTAGCAGTCCTTGTTTACTAATTAAACTTGCTGTTTTATTGAGACCAACTACTGGCCCCTGAAAGCTCACGTGATCGTGTAGATTTTCACCGACAGCCAAATCTTGTATCACAGGTATATTCAATTTCGATAAATGTGCTTTCGGTCCTATACCAGACAACATCAGTAGTTTAGGAGAATTGAGACTTCCGCCACTTACAATGACTTCTTTCTTGGCATATGCTGTATACGCCTTATTATTCTTAATGTAATGGACACCGTAAGCTATTTTACTATCATCTAAAAGTATCTTAAATACTTCAGCTTCTACTTTTACTGTTAGATTTTTCCTTTTATATCTAATTTTATCGATGAATGCATCATTAGTGGAGTATCTTATGCCATCTTGTGAGAATGTCTGCGCTTGCATTGCGCCAACTTGACTAGCTCCATTGTAATCGATTATGGGCAGTCCTCTCTCATAATAGGCGTCAATGAACATAAGGAGAGTGTCATCGACGTAAGGGAGTCTGGAAACAGGTTGTTCCCCATCGACGCCGTGGTAATGACGATTGAACCCTTCGAAATTTAGATTTCTCTCGGATTTTTTGAAGAGTGGCAGTACCTGTTTACGGAGATAAGGGTATATAATCTATGGTTTGATTTTCAAATCGAATTTAGTAGTAAAATATGTGTAGAGGAACCAAAAATTTAAGTTATACCAATGGTGGGCCTCACTTTAAGTTTTACTTACCCACCTATTTATTATTATTCAACGTTGTTTCCCTAACCAATAGAATAATGGTCATTTATTTGCAGACGTATGAAACGCATACTTACATCCTCATAGCTCCAACCCTCGTTACCCAATTTGGCCCAGTTATCGTAGTCCAAACGGTTACCTCTTGTGTAAGTCATCGTGTTGATAGAACTGGATCCTCCCATAACTTTGCCCCTGGAATTTATTAAAAAAATGTTTGTGTGTTTCAGAGTGTAAGGGGTCATCAAGATCTGAGGGTTTCACGCAAACCTCACCTGCAAGTTTTCGATTAGCTGCAGAGTATTTTGTAATAATTATAGTGCATTTTAACGTGAATAAAACGCAAAATTTCTATGAAATCGAATCTAATGAAGTTTATACGTATACCTAAGGTAGGCTGGCCACACTTAAAATGTCTCATGGGGCAAAAGTCTTCGGAGCCATGTCATGAAATTATATTTAAAACCGTCACTCGGTTGACACTTGACAGTTGAATGACAGTTGAAAGTGACCAGAGTTATTGAAAGTGACCAGAGTTATATGTGCAAGCAGAGGCCATAACAAAGAATTGAATTGAATTGACCAGAGTTATCCGCGGGATAATGAAAACTAGTGAAAAGTTTGAGAGTGCTTCGTCGCCAAATTCAATGTAATAATAGTCCAATAAGTTCGTTGTTATAGATAATTTTATTGTGAGTTTTATGCGCAGTATTATATGTGAGTACCTAATAAATGGTAAAAAGTATCCATCCCCAACCATTGACATATATTCTACCGATAGACAAGAACAGTAGGTATTGTATTCTCTTTGGACAAGAACATTCATTAAAAACATTTTGTTAAAATGCTGGTAAGTTATAACTAAAATTCGCTGCATCGCTAAAATATTATTTATGTTGTCTAACCAAACATTATAAACATGCAGCGCTAGATCGCTTAAAGACTTTAGTTTACTCGCGACCAAAACGTCTTACGCGTTTCGTTCAACAGAGTGTATCCAAGTGTTACATATTTTAGTCTATGATTTTAGATGGCGTGGCATTTTAATGAACAATTTCTTTTTATGGTGATTATACAATATTATTACATATTTATTTACTTAAACAACAATAAATATTTTACTAGTACGTACTACATATATATCGATGTCCCCAACTCAATGTTTCGAGTGCAAGCATGTTGAATTTTGTAGGTAGGTACTTATGGAGTAGAAACTTCGTAGATCTGTATTCACCTTTTTAGTAAGTAATTCTACACAAATAAGTGCAGTGATTATCATATTACACAATAATTGTTCAGTACTTAATAAGAACAATGTAATTACTGTAATAACACCACGAATATTAATAAACACAAAAAGTAGGTTATTAAAATGCTATTAAAACTATCATGGCCACTCACATATTGTCCGGGGATGTGCCTTATATTTGTTATTTTTACGCATTTCTGCAACATTTGCTTTAACGATTCTAATGAAACTACTTTTTATGCTGGCAATGAGTAAGTAACCATGGAAATTGCAAACGAAAAAGCTATCTATTTAGTTATTACCTTGGCCAATTCATACGTCCTTCTGAAGAAAGTGAATACTTCCCGTTAGGCTCTGTCCGGTATCGCCAATCGACACTTGATCCTATTAGGGTCGATGAAAGCGAGGGAACGAGGGTTACGTTTGGTTGTTCAGTACCAGCTTCTAAAAGGAGCACCTGTAAGTACAAAATAGGCACATAATATTGTCTTTCACGCCGCATTTAGCTGTGATTTAGCTAGGAATCTATTTAGTTCGATGTTATGGGCGTTTTCACATTGCACGATAACGACACACGATATTATAGACGATTCTATAATATCGTGACGATATCGTAAGTAGCAGCAGTAACTTTAAGGTAAGAATGTATATTGATCATGACGATATTGTGGAGGATATCGTCACGATATTGTGGAGGATATCGTCACGATATTGCGGACGATATCGTTTTGTTTTTCAATAAACGTTATAAACTTAACAATATAGTAATTTACATTTAAAAAAAAAGTCGTTATAATCAAATTATTAATAATTGGTTACATAACAGAGGTTATTTAAGTGAAAAACATAATGATGGAGTATTTTGAGTCACATATCGCCAACGTCCATACCATGTTGAATACACCGGTTCTCGTCCGATCACCAAAGTTAAGCAACATCGGGCGTGGTTAGTACTTGGATGGGTGACCGCCTGGGAATACCACGTGATGTTGGCTTTTTTATTTTTATTTTTTTGTACCTATATATATAAAAACGATGACACGTACCTTCCAATTTTTATTCGCGGACAATCTATTGGCTAAAACGCACCCAGCTGAGCCAGCTCCAACTATTATAAAGTCATATTCAATCTCATCTTCATCACAATGAGATGTTGGGTTATTTTGATGTTTATATCCCCCAAAGAGCTGGACCAGCAAGTTTAGATAAGTGAACGCAAATGGGGTACATGCCGAGACGCTTGTATCCGCGGTGCAGACTTCCGTTAAGTTTAAGGGTTGCCAGAGCATGTTTCTAGAAAAAAATACACATCAAAAATTTACACAACAACCGACTTCAAATTAACGAAATGGGACCAAATTAAAATAGGGCCACTTGGGAAATAGCTTTCAATTAAAAAAAACTAGTTATCCCGACGAAATTTCTATCGCCTCAAATAAAAAAATAAAAAAAAAAGAATATTTTAATATTTCATGCAAATGTATGTAAATTGAAAAACGCGACGGACGGACAGACAGACAGACAAATTGTCGTATTAAATATATAGATACACACACAATTTTTATTTTTTTTCGCTTCATTACTCATCCCGAATCATCTCATAATTAAAACCGTACATGGAACTGGCAAAACTACTGTCTTTTGATAGGTGGCGTAAAATAACATGTTTTGTTTTTTTTAACATTTTTCGGTTCGATTCCCGGTTCACATAGGTGATTTTTCAAAAATCAATGAATGCAGTTAAAATTATTTTTTTAAATAAAATAAAGTCTCTTTTCAGTAAAATGGTCTATCTTCAATATTTAAGGTACTTTCCTTCCATGTAGCATGTTATAATCATGGATCTACCTCTATGGTTATAATAGTAACTATACAACCAATCTGCTACCAAATTCTGAATCTATACTTTACCTACGTTATCACAAATACACGTCAGCACTTCAGAAGAATACATTTAGAAATCACCACAACCACCTGTATATTGTGTAATTATTGCATTGTATTTATGTAAATATACACTCGTACAAATACAAATAATCATTATTAATTATCTCTGCGTGACTTATTAATTGTATCCTATTCAAAGTTAGATGTTGTTACCCTTTGGTAGTCCATCAATCGGCGATGCGGACCGAGATTGAGGAGAAGAGACGGCAACTTGAGACTAATCTCGACTAGCACCTCGGCAGCATTTGTCAATGGGGTCTAAACATCTAAGAACCAGTCGAGTATAATGCCCACAAAACACAAGACGTGTGGTTTACAGGAAAGAAGTCCCCTTTCCTACCTCTACCCTCTCTTTAGAATCGTTCCTGTGGAACGATCGAAGCTTGGACGTGTACCCTGCCTGCGCAAGTGTACCCTTTTACTGCCCAGGGTTCCTCAAGCGGAGCGTGAAGAGGCACATCACTGAGTCGTGAACTTGAGGACCACTATTATGCGTGGCCTGTGCTGTACTACTCTATTATACCTAGGCACAGATTAATAAATAGTTACTACGTAACAGATACATCACTCCCATACAAAAGCGAAAATACCTACTCTATATTTACCTACAAAATTTTAATAATAATACCTGCTGCACAGAACGAGGAGAATTGTAACACGCGTTTATAGAGTCGAGACTGTGTTGCCCGCCGTGCGAGTGACGCCATCGTATGAATGCGCTAGGGTTGTACCTATGATGATTATTGTAATAAAACGAATTTTACGAATCAACCATTTTTTTTATTAGTCAATCCAATATGTTTTAGTATTATATAATGATTTATATTTTTTTATTGATCAATAAATAAAAACAGCAAAAAAATCACGTTTGTTGTATGGGTTGTACCCTAAAATATTAATTTTATTCTGGTTTTTAGTATTTGTTGTTATAGCGGCAACATAAATACATTATTTACTATGTCATGGTTCAAGGTATACTAATTATCACGGTTCATGAAATACAGCCTGGTGACAGACAGACGGACGGACGGACAGACAGACAGACGGACAGTGAAGTCTTAGTAATAGGGTTCTGTTTTTCCCCTTTGGGTACGGAGCCCTAAAAAGAAATTAAATAATATCTATGGATAGGTCACCCTTCCAAAGTGGTAAAATGTGTCCGTCCGTCCGTCCCCCCCACCTCTAACTTCTAAAATAAGAGAATGATAGAACTAAAAATATATATGTTGCATGCAAACTACCGAAAATTGGTTTGAACGAGATCTAGTAAGTAGTTTTTTTTAATACGCCATAAATCGTAAAAATTAAAATATTATGTTACTTGCTGCTACGGAACCCTTCATGGGCGAGTCCGACTCTCACTTGGCCGCTTTTTTGTTAGCCAAACATAATGTAATCCACCGGGATTACGGGCACGAAAAAAAAAAGGAAATGTAAGTAAATGAAACCCAAGTTAAAAACGCATTTTGTTATTATTAAAATAGTACCATTTGCATACCTACTATAATCCGCACAATAATTACGTGGTTTCTGCATTTCGAAGCGTAAGCGCGGGAAACGTGCAGTGCGGTGCGATGCGAGCGCTCAGGCGGGCGTTCGGCAGCCCTCTGCCAGTTTGTACTCTCGAAGGTACGCCGAGCGGTAGGTATATAGCGCGCGGTCTTGAGCGAGTGACGGAGGCCTGACCTAGGCCTACTAAGATAGTGGCCCTCAACCGCTAGAATATACAAAAATACAAAAGGCGCTCAAGCTTATCTAAGGATGGTGTGTCAAGTGGGCCGGCTATCCGTTATTAAATATTCAATAAAAACCACTTGGATATGAAAGTAACCCTTACATCATAAGCTTCCATTGTTACCGGGTAAATCACCACTGACATCATAGCTCATATGAATCTGTACCAACCCATTACCCATTTGCTATTCTCAACGCAGCGCAGTTTACAGAGAGGTATGCAATGTTTTAAAAACTTCGAGACTCTTTCTTTGACGTAATTAATGTATTGACTAATGATTAGCTACATTTTGTTTTTTTATTCGTTGTTTGTATGTTTCGTTTCGATATTAGAAATTATTAAATAATTCGATATTAGAAATCTATTGACTACCGGTCACAGTTCATACAAAAACGCCCATCATTCTTTACTAAAGGTTGACATAGGCAGAAAGTTCTGCAATCGGAGGAATCCGCAAATCTAATATATACAATTCTCGTGTCGCGGTGTTTGTAGTTAAACTCCTCCGAAACGGCTTAACCGAGTGTGCATATTGGGTAGGTCTGAGAATCGGACAACATCCATTTTTCATCCCCCTAAATGATAAGGGTAGTACACCCCTAAATTTTTTATTTTTATTTTTAGATACGTTTTATATTTTTTTATGATACAGCATTAGAAAATACATTCAACCCTAAATTTTCACCCTTCTATCACCAACCCGTATTTTTTAATAGTCCCTATTTCCCTTGGTCACGACAGTTTTTATGAAAAAAAAATGCGTTAGAAGTTCACCGGGACAGCTAGTAAGTACTATTATAATATGACTTACCTGGTCTCTTGAATCCGGGAGTGCGTATTTGAGTCGTTTAAGATTGTGTTGTCATGGGGTTCAAGCACTTCAGATGATCAATGCACCTGAATTAACCTGATTGGTGCTTCTCAGAACTAAAAGGTTGGTTACTTTCAAGATCATATATGTATGACATTGAATGGAAATTCAATATCTCTATCTACTCGTATCTGAATACTAGTCAGTGATGCCGTGAAGGAATTCTAGGATTTGTTGTGAATATTGTAACTTACATATTTTTAGTGAATAAAACTTAATAGTTAAGTATCTAGTTTGTGAATTAAGTCCTGTCCAAATAAACATTATCCGGCTTTGTATCGCTTTTTAAACCTGGCCGATTTCTTAATTTTATCGATAACGCCTATCGACAATTCCAGTGGTACGCAACTTTTCAATATAGTTGCGTATTTTATTCCAATGTTATGTCACATATATTATAATTATGTCATATTTATTATACATATTTATGTGTCAATGTGTTAATCGATTATCATGTGTCGGGGCCTGGACAGCTGAGAAAATGTCGATAATTTCCCCCAATAAACGTAATTTACTTCTTATTCTGGGTTAATGGCGACTCCTTTTCCGTATTTCTCTTCCGTGTTTGCCAATGTTGGAAAAGGTAGTCTGAGATCCGTGGAAAATTGACCTTAACCGATCTGGGAACCATATGAGACATATTGTTACAACGCTTTTATTAGCTTCACTTGTATGTATGTTTGTAACAGACTCTTTTGGGTTCGATTTTGCCCTACTTTGAACGATCAGATTTAATTGAAACTTTGCACACCTGTCAAAGACCGATGACAATGCAATAAATCGATTGAAAATAAAAAAAAATGAAAATAAAAACTAAAAAATGAAAAATAAATAAGAGTTTAAACAAAATAAAAAAAACACGCTTTTATAGAGAATCCAACTAAAAAGCAGAAAATAAATTTTAATAAGTTTGAATTAAGAATAGTTTAAATAAGAAATAAATGTATATTATTGTAAAAAAAGCTTGAGAAAATAGCGTGTGGGCACCAGATGAGACATATTTTTTATCAACTATTTTTCATTAACTATATATATAATTCATTAATGGCTATCGAAAACTAATACTAAACAGAGCTATTATTAGATAGGTACTTACTTCCATAAACACAATTCAAACAGTATTGGCCTCTACTTTATAAGAATATTTTTACCTGAATCACTAAACCTCCATTTGGACTGATGGATGTATCTGTAAAATCGAGTGTATGTCTGATGAGTCTGATGACATAAAAAGAAGGTCTACCAATGTATAGAGGCACTACGTCTACAACAGCTGTCCACTTATTTCAACTAATGATATGGCAGAAAGTTGAGGTCATGGGATTAAATAAAATACTATTTTCTACAACTGGTGATGGGTGGCCATGTTTTTTTTTATTTTTCATAAAACCGGATCACTTATTATTCAGCTTATCTATCTATATATATATTTTACTACACAAAAATCGTTTCCAATATTTATTTAAAATATTCTGATTATATCTACATTTTGTTGCAGTTTTTAGGGATCCCTACACAAAGAAAAGAAAAGAAAGGTACCCTATTACTAAGACAACTTTGTCCGTCCTGCGTCCGTGATAGCTAGATTGTTGAAATCTGTTCACTATTTCATTGACGACATATTTATACCTATTACTGAAATAACAACAAATACTAACAACAGAAAAAAATATTTATTTAAATGGAGCTCCCATTGAACAAACGTGTTTTTTTCCGTCTCATTGCTCCAAATTAAAACTAGTAGTTCAGCGAACAGTAGACCTCGCGTTATTTTCGGGTCCCTAACATCCTTTTGGGACATTTCTCCCCCATTTACCCTCCAATCGAAAAATCCCTTCGACAAAAGTTGCGCCTTGCAACAAAGAACACTTGTGCCAAATTTCATGAAAATCGGCTGAAAAATGCGGCCTGTAGACCGGAACTGACACACATACAGACAAACAACGCCAAATCGGCCAGTCCTCGAGTTGAAACTGAGACGCTTCGCTCGCGACGCTCACTCGGTCAAATATATAAGTATGGAATCCCCGTGCGAGATTGCGACTCGTAATTTAATTGCTGGTACTTAGACTAGACAGCAAAATGCTGCTTTTGTTTTATCAAAATCAGGTGACAGGAATAATGTTTTCGTTTTATTAATATTGCATTACCATCGACATTCGAAATTTGCTTTACCATCGACAACGGTTTCGGGTATACAGCTACAAGTGCTGTAGATACGAGTGCCGGGATCCGAAATGGTCGACCTCATGGAGGTGTAGCCTTGTTGCGGCGCCATAGTAATTTCAACGGGTATCGGTGATACAGTGTGATAGTGATCGGATTTGTGCTATTAAAATCGAAACGTGTGACAGACCCTTAATAATTATTAGTGTTTACTTACCAACGGATTCTACGATAATTTACTTGAATTTATAAACTGTTTGAACGCAGTGAGCACTATTATCGACGAATACAATGCGGACCCGGGTGAGTTATTTTACAATGAGCTAATAAATATATCGCACATCCGCTCAAATAACGTCATAACTCGATAAAATGTTAAATGACTTTAATTGTACCATTCGTATCCATAGAGCAACACGATCGTCGTATACGACGGGAAAAGGCATTATGCATTTTCCCGATACATAAAAGTCTGTCATCGACACGCACACAGTCTCAGACGCTCAAACCCAATCGGGTGCCACTACGATACTCACACATGTCATGACAATAACACATTAAAATTTTCACAAACATATAACTATACATTCGTATCATAACATTATAATGGCAAGACAAAATGTTACCGCCCACTTTTGATGTAACAGTGTCGATACACGTTATCGATAAATTTGATAAATCGACTAGGAAAATCAGTTTTCAAAAATGTCACAAAGGTTGTAAAAAACCCTCTAACTTATAACTATCTATATAACTAACTAAATATCTAACTATATCTAAATAAGTATATAACTAATGGGGAAGAAAGGAAAGGACTATATATAAATAAATACAAAAGAAAGAAGGAAGGAAAGCCTAGAATATGAAAGGAATTATATCTAGAATAAATTGAACATGAATTATAAATTTTTGAACGAAGGACGGAGAATCTGAAATACATGGAAAGTTGCATTATAATCGTCTAAAATGATTATACTATTCTATCTGATAAGATGATAGTATATCAACTAAATGGTTCCATTTAGAATACCTATAATGTACTTCTAATATGAAACTTTACTGAAGATTGGCCAAAGTGATCGATCGTCTTTTTTTTTTTTTTTTTTTTTTTTACGTGGTCGGTGATGCATTTACGCACTTCACCGTCTCGCTTGGGGGGGAGCGAGACGGCTTCGTGTGGGACTCCCGGCCCTAGGATTAAAACGGGCCGGACTACCCACTAAAACCTATCCACGGTGTTTCTCCTTCGCCTTAGCCGGGCCGCCGGATAGGCAGGAACTGTTAAGCAACAGCGGCCCGGCAAAGGGGCGCTCTTTGAAGCTCTACTCGGGGGTGCCTAAACCCCCCCTGATCAACACAGAAGCGACGCCCCCGAAACACATAAGGGGCGTCGGACTCCTCAGGGCCATTCGCGTGAGCGGTGGGCCCCCCGACCCACCGCCCACGGCCCTATCAGTCGGGGGCTTGGGCGTAGGCAATGCGCCGTCGCCCCCTGACTGGTGCCCGCCGGGGCGGGAGCGTACGGCCTGCACGCTCCCGCTCACGCAGGGCCTCTCTCTTCGCCGCCATCACCTCCCGAGCGAAGGAAGCGACAGCGGCCCAACATTCTTCGCTGCCGGCCATGGATTTAATGACGGCCGGCAGCGAACCTACTCTGCCGATAACGCCCGTGAGGGCCAACCTCGGCGAGTCCCAGGCGGCGCACACGAAGAGCGTATGCTCCGCCGTATCTACGGCGCCGCCTGAGCAGTGATGACAATCAGTCTCCGACAGGATCCCCACCACTTCCCACAGGAATTTCGCAAAACAGCCATGACCCGTGAGAAGTTGGGTGAGGAAGTAGGTCGGAGCCCCCTGCGCGTGCTCCACCCACTGGCGGAGCACGGGACCGATGGCCCCCACGAGCACCCGGCTCGCGGTGGGAGCCGCACATCTCAAAGCCCATTGCCGGAACAGATCGTCGCGAGCCTCCTGTCTCCAGCGATCGACCTGCTCCGGCAACGGTCCACCTCCTTCTTGTCGCACCAGGGCGCCCTCCTCGTAAACCCTCTTCAGGACCACCGCCTCGAGATCCCACGGGGGACTCTGTGCCAACAGGCACGCCGCCTCAAAAGACACGGTGCGGTACGCCCGTGCAGCCCTCTGCGCCGCGATCCGCTGCGGTCGTCGCAGCTGAACCACGTTCGCGGCGCTGAGGGCATCCGCCCAAATAGGCGCTCCATAGAGCGCCTTGGAGCGTACCACACCCTCGTAGAGACGGCGGCAAGCACTTCCCGGTCCCCCTTTATTGGGGAGCAGCCTGCCGAGCGCATTGGCGGACGCCACCAGTTTTGGTGACAACCGCCGGAAGTGCTCGACAAACCCCCACCGGCTGTCGAGCAGGAGACCCAGATATTTAAGGGTCTTCCCGACAGCGATGTGCGAGTGGCGAGCACGGCAGCATCTCTAAAGGTGGGTCCTCGCGCGGTGACAAGGGTATCGTCGGCGTAACAAAGTACACCGACGCCCTGAAGAGTGGCACCGCGCAGGACCCAGTCATAACCTACGTTCCACAGGAGCGGACCCAACACCGACCCCTGTGGAACACCACACGACATTTCCCTGCGGACTACGGCCGACCGAGTCGGGTAAGTGATAGCCCGGTCGACGAAGTAGTCCGCAAGGACGCGCCTGAGGTACCACGGGACGTTGTGGTACCTCAGCGCTTCAGCGATAGTAGGCCAGGGGAGGGTGTTGAACGCGTTGGCTATGTCGAGCGACACAGCCAACATCACCTGCCCCTGGCCTACGGCATCCTCGACGCTGTCCCTGAGTCGGGACACGGCGTCCAGGGTGGACCTCCCGCGACGAAAGCCGTACTGGCCACTACTCAGATTCGGCCCCGCCCCCTCCAGATGCCCGACGAGACGCGCAGCGAGCACCCGCTCGAAAAGCTTGCACATCTCGTCGAGCAGGACGATGGGGCGGTAGGCCGACGGCGACTCCGGGGGTCGCCCGTGCTTACGAAGCAGCACGAGCTTCCCCGTCTTCCATCGTCGCGGGACCCTTCCGGACGCCAAACACTCCGACATGAGGGACAGCGTCTCATCTTCAAACTCCGGCATGACGAGGCCGACAACACGCCCAGGGACGCCATCAGGACCAGGGGCGCGGTTCTTGAGTTTTAATTTTAGGACCGCCACCCCCAGTTCGACGTCAGATACGGGCGGGACGGCCTCGCCATCCGACATATCCCGGCTTGGTGCCATACGGGGAGGGACCCACTCTTCCCGCGCGGGGAAGAGGGAACTGATCACTTCTTCTACAAAAGGTGGCTCGAGAGAGGTGGTGAGAGGGGGAGCCCAAGGCTTGAGTTTTCCACTCACAACCTTGTAAGGGTGCCCCCACGGATCCTCATTCAGTCTCTCGAGCCACTCCTTCCAGGCCGCATCCTTGGCGGCCCGGATTGCCGAGCAAAAGGCCGCTCGAGCGGCCCGGTACGCGGCAAGCAGCACCTCCTCTTGGGCAAGGTCTCTTTGGCGTCTCCCGCGACTGCGGGTGTACCGTCGCTGAGCTGCGTGACAGAGTTTCCGCAGCCCAGCGAGGTGGGGACGACACCAGTAAACCCGCCTTCGCGGGGGTACCGGCCCTGCCCTCTGCATCGCCGCGTCGCAGACGCGAGCCATCGCACCAGCGAGATTATCCGCCCTCGCGTCTACGTCCAGGCCGTCGAAATTGGGAGCGGCCCACCGCTCGACAATACCCGCCTCTCTGGTCAGCTCCCGGTCCAGCGTGTTTAGACGCCACCGGGGTCCCTCCCCTGCAAGGGGGCGATTAGTCACCGCGGGGGTGGCCGAGGAAGTGGCGACAACGTCAAACCATATGTAGCGATGGCCCGACAGGGTCTCTACCCCCTCCATCACTCTCCACCCCCGTATACGGTCCACCAGGGCAGAACTGGCAAACGACAAATCTACGATGGAACTACCCTGGGGCCGCACACAAGTGTGGACCGCCCCCCTGTTCAAAAGCACCAAGCCGGTTGACACCGCCCAATCCTCCAGATACTCCCCCTTTGCAGTAGTCGCCGGGGAACCCCAAGATGTTGACTTGGCGTTAAAATCCCCGACGACTAGTGCAGGGGTGGGACGTACATCCCCCAGCAGGGCCTCGACTTCGGCGAGCACCAGCTCGAACTCGGCGAGGCTCCTGCTGGGGGAAATGTACACCCCAACTACTGCAAAGCCGCCCATCAGGGCCAAAACACAACCACGCCCCCTCAGCACCCTGCCGAAGGGGGACGCACCGAACGCACCCTGACGGGCGACTATGGCCACTAGGCCGTCGCAGTCGCCAGCCCAGTCGTCACGATCGCGGACCAAATACGGCTCGCTGACGACGGCGACGGTCGCCTGCCACTGTGCCATGGACTGCATCAGGAGATCCTGAGCAGCGACACAGTGGTTGACGTTGGCCTGCAGTAGCGAGATGGCCATTTATGATTGAGCGGTGTCCATCCTCTCCTCCGTCGGCGGCGAAGACTGAGTGGTGGAAGCTACACCACGTCTTCTGCTGCCACGACGTCCCCGCTTTTGGGCGGTGACGTCACACTTCCTAGTGCCCAGACGGTGGGCAGCCGGTGCACCATCCGTGGAACAGACGGGGCACCGGGGCTCCAAAGAGCAACCGGCCGCCTTGTGGCCCGGTTGCCCACACCGGAAGCACATTGCACTGCGATCAACTTCGCAGGTGCACTGTGCTCCGACATGCCCCGAGTGCAAGCAGCGGAAGCACCGCTGGACTCGGGACTCGAGGAGGGAGGCCCGAACAAGGGTCCACCCGATGACGAGGCGACAAGTGATCGATCGTCTAGTGATTAGTGTTAGGACTCTACGTTGTGTCATAGTAAACCGGATTCTTTTTTTGTGATTATGCGCTCAGAACTATAATGTAAGACCTTAATAGTGCTTCTAATTTCAAACCTAAATAAGTGAAGTTAATATCTTTTAGTGATTCTAAATTATTTGTTAGACCTAACTAGTGCTTCTAATTTCCTAAATAAGTGAAGTTAATGTCTTATAGTGATTCTAAACTATTTGTTAGACCTAACTAGTGCTTCTAATTTCCTAAACCTAGACAAGTTGTTCTAGTAACTTAGATCGTCCTATCAGTAATAGATGAAAGGTATTTTAGTGTCAATTGTGTACATAACTTAAAACTGACATTAATATTGATAATAATGTTCTAGATTACTGTAATAAATTATTAAAGCTTTATCAACAAGGGAGTACCTATTTATTTATAATAAGATAGTGAATTATAGTGGTTATTATAGAACCTAGGGATGTACATACAGACTAGTTGCAATAATTAAATGTTTACCGAATGGTCATGATAATTAGGAGGGGTAATGGACAGTAGGTAAATAGGTATCAATGTGGGGTTGGAAAAAGTGTCTTCTCCGCCCCAGCCACGCGGAAGACGACTGGAAATCAAGCCATACACCATATTTCCTCGTGAAGGTATTTTTTTTTGGTGATGAAACAGCTTGAACAGCTGATCACGAAAGTAATAGGGATTAGAACGAGTTCCAGATCCACAATATTGATGTTAATATTATCAATAGGTAAGTATACCCAGTGATAGCCATAATAATTCAGCTAGGAGTTATGCTTGGCAAGAACCTCCAAAGCTTATTGGTATATCTGAGATCATGTTCATACAAACAGTCTCATAATTATAAAATGACGAATTGTAGAAGATCCGAGGATACATCTACCGTAGAAACCTTGATCCAATGATACATCAACTCTATCTCAATCTGGTCCAGTCAAGGAAATCCAGTGAGTCCGGAGCAGTGCTCAAATTCACAAGGGCTGCCTATGAAATACAATGAGCAATACACGATACAGTCTATCTCGTCTTGCCCTTAGGCCAAGAGAGTCCGGACCATCGGTAAGCCAAGTTGCAACCATGCCAGCAAAGTGGTTGAAGTTGTAATCATATGAATGTCTGTACCACAAACACTCAGATATACATCAAGATAGTTATCATTAATGTAACATAAATCCATTCTGAACTATTTTAGCAGATAGATACAATTATTTAAGAATTAGCTTCTGGTAACCCGAGCAGGATTAATAGGATGAAGGATAAGTAAGTATGGGTTTTATGATTATAGTTAATACTTTTGCTTGACCACAATGGGAAAAGTAGGTATAATAAAACAACCATATTTATTGTAGAGTATTTATTGAATAATTACCTTCACCTATGTAGAATAATTTAATTTAATTTAATATTTTTTTGAACAATTACATAATACAATTCAAGGAGGCTTCCTTGAATTGTATTATGTAATTGTTATTTACATTCTACGGATAGATCAGAATAAGTACTATAAGGAGTGGGTAAGTTGGGTAGGAGTTCACTCAATATTCCATTGTTGTGCCAAGTAATATCAAGCTAGTCTGACTTGGATATCGGAGTTCTAAACGAACCAGGCTGTTAGAACTACTTAGGCTTCTCTTATAAATTCCAATCTCCTCTGGTGAGACATGGCTCCGAGTAGACTGGAGGATACCCAGGTATGTTATAACCTTGAAAATATGCAAGCGCCAAACGCTTGGTAGACCAAGATTTAATCGATTTCTGAAATGAGCAAATACAGCTACATCTTCATGTATATCAACTGAAGCTTGTTCAGCATACCAGGAAACAATTTAACCCAAGATTAGAATGCTTCCATCTCAAACCATCCGCTATCCAAAATCTTACAAAATTGGAAATTCCTATAATAAAACACATAGGGGGTAGTATTATTCTGATACTATCATTCCATTAGCGGTTTCAATAATAAAGGTATGCGAGATGAATTCAAGAAGGAATTCCCACAGGCTTATGAACTAGATTACCTCACCTATTACTAAATATATAATTTGGTATCACACAGTAAAGGTTACTAATATAAATTAATTTAGTTATGTTATCCTAGGCGTAGCTCGACAATGGACTAGTTTCACCAATCATTGCATGAATGATTTGACGAAATGTAGGCTCACCAAAGTATGCTAATATAATTTGTTATAGTCAACTTCACCTTAGGCGTTTCTGACAGCAGACGAGGTTTACCAATCATTACTTGAATGATATGGCGAAATGTAGGCACACTAAAGTATGCTAATATAATTTGTTATAGTCAACCTCACCTTAGGCGTTTCTGACAGCGGACGAAGTTTACCAATCATTACATGAATGATATGGCGAAATGTAGGCACACTAAAGTATGCTCAAATAATTTGTTATAGTCAACCTCGCCCTAGGCGTTTCTGACAGCGGACGAAGTTTACCAATCATTACATGAATGATATGGCGAAATGTGGTACACTAAAGTGTGTATGTAACTCAGGTCAATCCTCCTAATGGTTTATGACTGTTCATACTCCACAGGTTATTCGCTGGTTAGTTCAGGGTGGTCAAGCAACGGTATGAAATATAATATGTATGTAGGTACTATACAATAAAGATATTAGAATCAGTATTGTAATTATATTCAATTTCGGACACAATTTTTCAGGTTCACAATATTAATTAGTTAGGTACGTAGGTAGGAAGGAAGGTAAGTAGGTAGGTAGGTAGATAGTATGTAGTAAGTATGATAATATGACCATTATCTACGGGTAGTTCCTGCCACGCTTCCTACTTCGATTCAAGACGATCTCATCAGGATTATCTCACTAAAATTGGCTAAGTAGTGTTTATTTAGTCATTACTATACGCACTAACAGACCTAATTAGAATGGACACTGGAGATTTGATTATGCTGTCACAATCATTGAACTGGAATGTACCTAATATGTTGTACGCACTACCAGGACAATATAGAACATTTAAATAACGCTGGATGTCTATAAATTACACTGGATTTATCGCACCTACACATCCACAATTTGAACAAATTGGACGCTTGTCTTACGACCGTTACACTGAATCATGAATTTATCCTTACTTTATAGTTCATATACACATTCCAAGCCCTTAGACAAATTTTACCATAAATTTTACGCATATTCATCAGATTACGCGCTAAAAACCTAGAAATCATCCGTCAGTTCGTTGTCCATACGGTGTGACCAATTTCTAAATTATCAAAATATGTGGGTAAAACTTCATGACATTGATAAGTACATGGAGGGTATTTGCATAAAACAATTCACAAAGATTTTAATAGAATGAAAAGATCTGACCTCAAAATGACGTCTTCCTCGACTCCTCGTTGCTCTGCAGCTGCATCTTGAATCACTTAAATTAGTGCTAGTCTCATAGCGCGGACTAGTATGTGATGACGTACAATTATCGCCAAGAGACCAGACTCAATCTCTTTCCCAAATGCAATAGATATAAATATCTATTCATTTCTATCCCCAGAAGTCTTAGAAGCGATAAATGCTTGAGTAAATTGTGTGTGTATCCCTCTGAATAGAATATGGCCAGGATTCTAGACAAAGGCGTATAATAAAATAACAAACAAACAAACCCTATAAATTCTATTAGTAGTGTAAATCAATTCTTTGTCTCCATCGGCCAAAACTTAGCGTTAAAAGTATTAAGCACTCATTCCTCTAACAAAACACTACATACCCAGGGCTATCCATTTTCATTTGGTTTAGTACCCACAGATGAAACAGAAGTACGAAACATTATTTTAAATTTAAAAAAAGATAAAACTGTCGGCCGTGACAATATCTCAGGGGCCTTTCTCAAACGTTATCAACATATTTTACTGTCTCCTCTTACATACATCTTTAACTTGGTGCTTTCTACCGGTATTTTCCCTGCCCAATTTAAACTAGCTGAAGTTATTCCTGTCTACAAAAGTGGTGACAGATGTTGTGTTAACAATTATAGGCCAATCTCTATTCTTTCAACTCTTTCCAAAATTGCAGAAAAAAATTTAAATAGCCGGCTTATAAAGTATTTTGAATCCAAAAATCTTCTCTCTAGTTCCCAATTCGGCTTTAGATCAGGCTCTTCAACTTCAGATGCTGTACATGAATTAGTTGAACATGTAGTTTCCAAACTTGACTCCAAAAAAAAAGTTTAGCAATATTCTTGGATATAAAAAAAGCATTCGACACTATTTCTGTCCCACTTCTAATAAAAAAATTGGAAACGTTAGGGATCCGCAACACCCAGCTGGATATATTTAAAAACTATTTATCTGACAGAAAGCAGTACGGGTTGGAGATGTTGTTAGCGACGACATGCCTGTGTCTTTTGGTGTTCCCCAGGGAAGTGTACTTGGTCCTACGATGTTTCTCGCGTTTATTAATGATTTATGTAACCTAAAACTGTCAAATGGGAAAATTGTTACTTTCGCTGATGATACAGCCTTAATATTTCATGGTGATAGCTGGGAGTCTGCTTATGGCGCTGCTCAGAGTGGGTCTGATACAGTTTCTTCCTGGCTTAGAAACAATGGTAAAACACTCAATGTTGAAAAAACAAAATATATACCTTTTTCCATCAGAAGCCCGTCTCCCGATATTCATGACAAACACTCGATTATAGCCCACTCTTGCCCAACAAACCTCTCCTGTTCTTGTACTCGATTAGACAGAACTTCCAGTATCAAGTATCTTGGTGTCATAATTGATAGTCCACTAAATTTCAAGCCTCACCTGAACTTACTTTCTTCTAGAACGCGAAAACTTATTTTTATATTTAAAAATCTCCGTCATGTTGCTAGCAGATTCAGTGATTAAAATGGTTTACCTAGCCTTATGTCAATCTATTTTGACATATTGTATTAGTGTATGGGGTGGTGCTTGCAAAACTGACATAATTGAATTAGAAAGAGCTCAAAGAGCAGTTTTAAAAGTCAGTCTGTCATTACCCTTCCTCTTTCCAACAACTGAATTATATCAACTTTCAGAAGTTTTGACAATTCGACAATTATTCATTCTATGCACGGTTCTTAAGCAACACTCCTTAATTGAATATGATTCGGAATTTAATAAAAACAAGCGGCTTAAACATAAGGTCTGCTTACCAGTAAAACAATGGAACACGTGCTTTGCTGGTAGATTTTTTGGATTTCTAGGCGTATACCTATATAACAAAATCAATAAAGCTCTAACTATTTGGCCTCTAACAAGGTACAAATGTAAAGAAGCCCTCTCTAATTGGCTCAAATCCCTGAGCTATGAAGATACAGAAAATCTTTTAAGTATGGTCATATAGATCGATAGCTACATCCTTTCAACACATTTACACAAACACACACACACACACAGAGACACACACACGCACACTCACACTCACTCGCACACACAAACACACACACACACACACAAACCCAAACACAAACACACACGCACACACAGCCAGATAGGAACAAATATATTGATATTAGTATAAGTAATTAATGTATAAGGTAGATAATTGGTGTATTAAGGATATCCTACTCCATAAGGTACTTACCTGCTTCCACATGTACAGAGACGGGAGAGGCTGGTAATCTGTCATACAGGGTCTCCCTAGTACAGACACCAGTCTCTCACATATATACTTTATGAATATAAAATGTACCTAAATTAAGTTTTGCCATGTATTATCTAAGTATGTGAGAGAACAAATAAAGTCTTATCTTATCTTATCTTATCTTACAGTACACAGGAATACTATAGAGAGTGGCCCTCAACTTGACGACCCAGTAATGTGCCTCTTCACGCTTCGCTTAAAGAACCCAGGGTTATATGTTGGAGGAAACACGTGCGCAGGCAGGGCGTTCCAAGCCACTATCGTTCGGCAGAGAAACGAACGTTTAAAACGCTCGGTTCTCGCGAAGACGGATTCCACGGTATGAGAGTGACATCTCTGCCCGGCACGCGTTGTTCGGGATCGGAAGGGAGAGGGTGGGATCAGGTTGAAGAGCTCTTCAGAACACTCACCGTGGTAAATACGGTAGAACGCGGCCAAGGAAGCAATTGTTCGGCGCTGGGCTAGCGGCTCAAGGCTTCCCGTTACCTCCGGACAGTCTATAATGCGAACAGCGCGTTGCTGCATAGCGTCGAGTGCGTCCAGCAAATACTTCGCGGAGCCGTCCCAGAGGTGAGAGCAGTATTCCACGCATGGTCTAATCTGCGTTTTGTACAGCAGACACCTCTGGTGCGGTGTAAAGAATAGCTTTAACTTGTTTTTTTTTTTTTTTATGACCAAATTTGAGTGCGTTTGACCACAATCTTACCTGATGTTAAGTAACGATGCGGTCTAAGATGAAGCACGCAAACTCAAATAATGCCTCTAAAACTCTTGCCTTGAAAATCCCAAGATTATATGTATCGGGGAACAATGACGCTGGAAGGGAATTCCATTCCTTAGCGGTTCGCATGATTAAAGAAGAAGCGAATCGAGAGGTACGAAGAGGTGGAATCTTAGACCACGCCTTGATGTCCGATGATGGAATGGTGCTGGTGGAATTAATTCATGCAATTCCTGCGCACACTCTCCGAAATGTAAGCTGTAGAAGACACACAGACTCGCAACCAGACGGCGATGGTTGAGGCTCTGAAGTCGGTTGCTTGTGAGCGCTTCATCGCTTATAAGTTTTCTGGCGCGTCGACATATCGCATATTGTTCAGTATTCCTAGTTTCCGCGAAGCTAGCCCAATACATCTCTCAATGTATTTTGTGTTATTGAGCTCTCGACGAACGTCTATGCCAAGGATGTCTAGATTGTCCTTCATTGGTAATATTGCATTCTGAAGAGTGGGTAGGGGAAGGAAAGGGGATTTTTTCGCTGTAAATGCACACGCCTGTGTTTTGCGGGCATTGAACTCGGCCAAGTTCTCGGCACCCCATTGGGAGATTCTGTCGAGGTTTCGGTCGAGATCAGCTACAAGATGTCGTCTCTCCTCCTCTATCACAGATCACCCCGCCGTCGGACGAACCGAGTAACTCCCGTGCAATGTGCTGTCATCTGCATAGCAATGAATGTTCCCGAGGGAAAGCATATCATTGATATGCCGAAGAAAGAGAGTTGGTGATAGTACGGACCCCTGCGGTACCCCGGCATTCACTTGCAAGAAGCGAGAAGCCTGGCCATCGCAGAGGACCCGCACTCGGCGCTCGTATAAAAAACTGGCAATACAGCTGCACAGTTGAGTAGGTAGACCATATGCCGGAAGCTTGGAAAGGAGCGAAGCATGCCAGACCCTATCGAAAGTTTTGGCGATGTCCAGGCTAATAGCCAAGGATTCGTCGAACTTTTCCATAGCCTCACCCCAGACATGCGTGACGAATGCCAGGAGGTCACCCGTTGATCGTTTTGGCCTGAAGCCATATTGCCGATCATTGATTAGCGAGTGATCCTCCAGGTATCGCATGAGCTGCTTATTGATAAGGAGCTCGAGCACCTTGCAAATGACTGAGATAGTTGCCTGGATCGGATCGATCCCCTTTCTTGGGGATCGGTTGTACGTTCGTCTCTTTCCAGACCTCCGGCACGAGGCCTGTAGAGTATGACAGGCGGTACAGACGTGTTAATACTGGAGACAACTCAGCAGCACATTGTCGTAGGACCACCGCCGGAATGCCGTCAGGGCCACTGGCTTTCCGCGTGTCGAGTGACCGCAGCACTACCCGTACATCACATTGCCTGATAACAATATCAGGCATAGTGTGGCCACAGTTGGCGATGGCGGGGGGCTGCAGGCCACGGTCATCGACACGGGAATTAGCCGCAAAGAGATTATTAGAATTATTAATTAGGAATTAGAGCAGTGGTGGCAGCGAAGGTTGGCAAAATTTGACTGTACGGCTTTGGCCAGTTGCCAGTATCCACGACTGCCCGTGGGATGGGATGTGAGCTCCTGACAAGCGGCGCGACGCGCTGGGCATCCGCTCTCTTGAAGGCCCTCTTGCTGAACCTAGTGGCCCTATTGTACGGTGCTTTGAGGCGGTTCACGTTCGGGTCACGTGCCGCCCGAGCCCTGACCCAGGCGCGATATGCCGACTGTTTTTTTCTGGACAGCCTCGGCACATTCACGCCCGAACCAGGGGCGAGCTTTGCGGATGCTGGCGACATCAGTGAAAGGGATATAATATTCTATCCCTAGACTGATCTCGCCAGCAACGGCAGCAGTGCTATCCGAAGGCGCCTTCCCTACAAAGCAGCGCTGGCTCCACGGGACGGATGCAAAGTAATCGCGGAGACCGTCCCAGTCTGCCGACGACTAGTGCCATAGTCGTCGAGTCATTTGCTCAGCACGGGCAGGCGGTGGCACTTGGAAGCTGGCGTGCACCACACAGGGGTCGGAAGTGCCCCGTGGGGCGCGTACCGACACACTGTACTCGACTGGGCGACTCGTCAGCAGTAGATCCAGCAAGGCGGGCGTGTGGTCTGACCTGTCAGGTATCCGGGTGATCCCCTGTACCATCTGGGTCAGCCCGTGGGAGAGAGCGAATGCATGGGCGGTTCGTCCCGCATGATCGGTCCTAAGGGACCGCAGCCACTCAACGTGATGACCGTTAAAGTCCCCCAGGAAAACCAGGTCTGCGTCTATCTAGTTGTAAGAGTAAGAAATATAGTTGTAAGAGATATATATGTGGCTGGAACAAGCATGTGAAAGCTGTACATAATGAAGCTCGTTTGTGGTTTCAGTACTGGGTCATGTACAATAGGCCCCGCGAGGGATATATATATGACAAAATGTGTGCAAAGCGGACATGGCTCGCCGAGATAAGGCCAAACGCAGATATAAGCGTCACCCGACGGATGCCAATTTCATTCAGTTCAAGATCCTGCGCAATCGCTGCGGTCGTCTGTGTCGTGATGCTAAACGTCGCCACTTTCACAAGTCCCTTGATACTCGCAATTCTTCCGAACTTTGGAAATTTCTTAAATCCAATAGTATCGGCAAGTCACCTAATTTTAACAGTCATGACATTGATTTATCCGCTTTAAACGCACATTTCTCTATTCCTCCCCTAATTCTTGACCCTGTTGTGAAGTCCAGCACTTTGCACGATCTCTCCCAACTGCCGGTACCAGTCTCCCCCTCGTTTAATCTAGTTGCGGTCGGCGAGGACGATGTCAAAAAGTCGCTCCTGTCGATCACATCTTCAGCTGTAGGTAACGACGATTTGTGTTCGAAAATGTTTACTCCTATCCTTTCCACCGTCATCCCTATCCTCACCCACATATTTAATTCCTCTCTGTGCTCAGGTTGCTTCCCTTCCAATTGGAAACAAGCACACATAATTCCACTACCCAAGTCCCAAAATCCTACACTCCTGTCTCAATTTCGTCCTATTTCCATCCTTCCTTTCTTATCCAAAGTCCTGAAACGTGTAATTGTTTTAATATAGTATTTTGTAATGAACCCGGTATAACCATACGATAACCCCCACATTACGCACCCACCTTCAGTATATAGTTCATTCCGTCTTATAAAATATGGTTGAGCCTCTTCCTCTGTGCAATTAGGCGGCCAGCCCGACTGAATGTATGTCACGATTCTACTGAGGATCTTATCGCAAGCGGTCGCTTTCCTGACATCTATACTCGTAATAGGTAAAAAATCTTCCACGAACTTTACGTACGTACTTTCCTTCGAACTACTCTCGGTACCTTCCTTATGCGGCAGTCGTGACAGTGCATCCGCAGAGTTCCTGTTTGACGCCATATATTCTATGTCGTAAGTGTAACCGGATAGTAACACTGCCCAACGCTGTAATCTCGATGCCGCCATCATGGGAATGCCTGCTTTATCTATACTTATAATAAATCTGTAGAAGTGAAAATTCTGTACATTGAAAATATCAAAAAAATAAATGGCAGGGGGTGTTACTAGACCGACACCGAACCCAAAAATGTGATAAAAAAAATTTTTGTACGTCTGTATGTTCAGGCATCACACAAAAACTACCGGTTCGATTATGATGAAGCTTGGTATGATTATTCTTTAATATCCTGGGCACCACCCTGGGTACTTTTTATCCCGGAAAAGTATATACAATAAAAAACAAACTTAATTTTGCGGTTCGATCCCTAGACCAGAGTACTGTACCAACCGCAAATAATAAGTTTGTCGTAAGTTTTTTTTTAAATATTTATAACGATTTGATTTTTGATTTGAATTTGCGGTTTGGTTTTCAATCGCTTCATAAATAAAAAAAGTTATATAGATCTAAAGTAACACGCAGGCGGAGCTGCGGGCAATAGCTAGTTAAGAATATAAGTAAACTTACGGCCATAAATATATTTGTGGAATTTACGCACTCCGAAAACAATAGCAAGTGCTTCCCTATCTATCTGTGAGTAAGCACGCTTGGTTTGTGTGAGTGAGCGCGACACATATGCGACCGGTCGCTCGCCCTCCGACGTAAGATTGGATATTACCGCGCCTATGCCCACACCACTAGCATCAGTCATCAATATGATCGGCAGCTGTGGCGAATAGTACGTCAGTACCTCACTACACGTTAACATACGCTTAACAGTCTCGAAAGCCTCTTGACACTCCCTGGACCAGTTGTACGAAACGCCCGATTTGAGTAAGAAGTACAATGGGGCTAAAATTGTACTTATGTTTATTACATATTTTCCATAATACATTATCATACCTATAAATGCCTTTAGTTCCGATACGTTTTTCGGTGCGGGCGTTTTGCAAATTGCCTTGACTTTATCGGGACAAGTTTGT
The DNA here is from genome assembly GCA_963556515.1 of Nudaria mundana. Lineage (NCBI taxonomy): Eukaryota > Metazoa > Arthropoda > Insecta > Lepidoptera > Erebidae > Nudaria > Nudaria mundana. The sequence continues at coordinate 11,797,690 of OY748311.1, forward strand.
ACCCCCTGTTTACTTATGGTATGGCCTAGATAACTAACTGATTCGGCAAAGAATACGCACTTTTCTCTTTTTACCCTTAGACCATACTGCTTAAATCGGTCAAATACTTTATATAAATTATTCATGTGTCTCTTCTGTGGGTCCCGTTATAATGATGTCATCGAGAAAAGCTCCCACCTGCGGTAAATCAGCGAATAACTGCTCCAGGCGCCTTTGGAAGAGGCCTGGGCTGGAAGCTAATCCATAGACTAATCTATTATACCTAAACAATTGTATGTATTTATCACCGTATACTTCTTAGTATCATCGAGCTCAAATTGGGCATACGCCTGTGATAGATCTATTTTACTAAAGTGTTTCCCTCCTTTCAACCGTAACAAAAGTTCCTCGAACCTAGGTAAGGGATAACGGTCAACCTCTATGACTTTGTTTAACGTTAACTTATAGTCCGCACAAATTCTAATGTTACCGTCTTTCTTAACGACCGGTACGATCGGCGTGGCCCAGTCGGAGTGGTCCACCGGTGAGAGTATGCCGTCCCACTGCAGCTGTGCGAGCGCCTGCTCCACGGGCTCCCGCAGCGCGTACGCCAGCGGGCGTGCGCGCATGAACACCGGTCGCGCCCCCTCCCGCACGTGAATGCTCACTGCGCCGCCGGTGAAGCGACCCAAGCCATCCGCGAACACTTCACAGTATTTGGAACTGAAAGCCGATAAATCAAAAACATTATCTCTAAACTTCATAACTCGTAGTTCACTATCGGTAATTGAATTTTAAGCTCAGCCATCCATTGCCTCCCCAAGAGAACAGTTTTTCCATTTTTATTACATATAATTCTATCTTTTTACTTATGCCTTTATATGCACTACCCGTGTCACATTCCATTTTTAAATTACGTCCGTTGACCTTTAATTCTATATAAATTGGTTTACAGAGGGTAGCGGATACTTTGCAAATATTCTTAATAAAAATTACCTCATCGCTATCTGCATTACTTAAATCACTTTTTTCCTGCACGTCGACACTGATTATAAAATAAAATAAAATAACGTTTATTATCTTTGAAATTTTTAGAAAATTATTTAGATTCGTCAAAAGTTGGTGTGACTCTACCGAGGGTTCCAAAATGCAACGAGACTGAGAAGAACCCTCAAGAAACTTAGTTCGGCTTTTTTCAAAATATTTCATCTTAAATCTAATACTGAGTTATTTAGAAAGGAGCAATTCGTGTTACAATCATTAATACTATAATAAGTTTTATGGCACAATTTACTTTTTATTAGGTTTTTAAATTTTTGGACAGATAAATTTGCTATTTCGGTTGGCAATATATTGTACATTCGAATAAAGTTCCCCGCAAAAGAATTACTCACTTTATGAAGCCTAAATTTAGGAACAGCCAGCTTATCCTTATTTCTTAAGTTTAGATTATGATTATCACTATTTTTCACAAATAAGTGATTTTGCATTTGATTGTCATGTTCTGTCACTGTGATGTCCCACCAAGTTCGGGCACATACGCCGTAGATGTCCTTGTCGGTTACAGACGCGGCAAACATAATGTAGAAACTCGTCATGCTGCGCCCCGCACACCCGACACCCCCGCTGAGCCCGCTCACTCAACCGAGCTGGCTCGGCCGGCGCAGCGCCAGCGCTGCTGGTGCGCGGCCCGCTCGCCCCATGCCGTCGTGAGCTGTGTGTGTGCGCCTCCCGCGCCCCTACGCCGACGTCCCGCGTAGCTCGTGCTGCGTCTCTGCTCCGAGTGTATGTCTTTATAGCTTGACACGTCACCGATGTCGTCGAGGTCAACTCACCCGATGACCTTTCGTGTCCTTCTACCGCCGCCGCATCCTTCTCTGCCGCCTCCATGCTAACTGCTAACTTATACGCCTTGCCGAAATCTAGGTTACTTTCGGCGAACAATCGTTGTCGAATAGTTTCATTGGTTATGCCACATACCAGCTGATCTCTCAAACTTTCCTCCAGCCATGAGCTAAAATCACAGGTCTTCGACATCTTCTTTAATACCGCCGTATACTCTGATATTGTTTCGCCTTCCTTTTGTTTTCGATGCCTAAACTTATACCGTTCCGCTAATTCACTCGGTTTGGGTTTTAATTTTTTTTTGCATAATGTCCGTTATTTGAGCAAAAGATTTCTCCTTAGGTTTTCCAGGTGTACACAAATTAACTAACAGCTCCTAACACTCCAGCACCTAAGGCTCCCATAACCTGTAAGTCGCTAGTAATTTTATTATTATTATTTTTTTATGACTAAATTTGAGTGCGTTTGACCACAATCTTACCTGATGTTAAGTAACGATGTGGTCTAAGATGAAGCACGCAAACTCAAATAATGCCTGTTTACTCTTGCCTTGAAAATCCCAAGATTATATGTATCGGGGAACAATGACGCTGGAAGGGAATTCCATTCCTTAGCGGTTCCCATGATGAAAGAAGAAGCGAATCGAGAAGTACGAAGAGGTGGAATATCGACCACATACGGATGGAATCTCAGACCACGCCTTGATGTCCGATGATGGAATGGTGCTGGTGGAATTAATTCATGTAATTCCTGCGCACACTCTCCGAAATGTAACCTGCACACAGACTCGCAACCAGACGGCGATGGTTGAGGCTCTGAAGTCGGTTGCTTGTGAGCGCCTCATCACTTATAAGTTTTCTGGCGCGTCTGTCAATAGCTTCCAGGGCCTCAAGCTGGTAGCGGGCGGATCCATCCCAAAGGTGCGAGCAGTACTCCATGCAGGAGCGTACCTGTGCTGAGTAAAGACTAAGTAGTTGACTCGAGGTAAAATATTTACGCACCTTAGAGAGGATGCCTAGTTTTTTCGAAGCTGTTTTAGCCCTGGATTCTATGTAGCTTCCAAAGTTCAGGTTGGATGATAAGTCCATACCAAGGAGCTGAAGATGCTGAGTCACAGGTACAGGGACATCCCGGAAAGTAGGAACCTTGGTGAACGGGCTCTTTTTAGCGGAGAAAAGACATGCCTGGGTTTTCGTAGTGTTGAATGTGTCAAGGTTAGCATCGCCCCAGTCAGACACTGCCTGAAGGGTTAAGTTAGTGCGTTCAACCATTGCCACTCTGAGATTGCCACGCCGAGAGAACAGATCCCTGATGTACCCCAGCGTTAATTGCTAATAGATCAGACGAGCAGCCGTCAACAACCACTCGAATAGATCGTTCCCTCAGGAAATCTTAAATCCAAGCGCAAAGACTAGCCGGAACTCCGTAAGCAGGAAGCTTGGTTATAAGGGCTTCGTGCCAGACCCTGTCGAAAGCCTTTGAAATATCAAGTTACACAGCAAGTGCCTCACCATATCTTTCTAGAGCCTCACCCCAGATGTGCGTGGCATACACTAGAAGATCTCCAGTAGAGCGGCGTTGGCGAAACCCGTATTGCCGATCACTTAGGAGGTCATTATATTCGAGGTATGCCAGTAAACGTTTGTTTATTACACGCTCACGCTTGCAGAGAATGGAGGTGATTGCAATTGGGCGGTAGTTGATTATTAACTAGAAAATATTGTTCTAACCGTTCAATACATATCTGCCAATCGTCACTTTGCATTTTAAATTCCGCAATCTTTCCTATAGACATTTTTATTTATTTGTTTTTATTTTTTTTTATTTTTTTTACGCGAATGTTTATAGGTTCTGTTAAATGTACTTGTAAAAGTAGTTGCAACTCGTCGCCACTAAAGTATATTGGAGTAATCTGGTATTTATTGAAACAACAACTTGTTATAGGGCGTATAATTACAGACTAACTTTGTTACAAGTGACAGGTCCGTGGCGAGTACATATGTGTGACTACCCACTATTATACATATATTACAACTACTTTGGGGAAATGCAGCAGATATAGAAACAATTTTTATATTACAAAAGAGTGCCCTCTTGACCATATCACCATTTAAGCTAATAAGCTTAGCTCTGCTGCATATGCTGTGAGACGGATTAGGCAGTTGACAGATGTAGCTACTGCTAAGCTAGTTTACTTTGGTTACTTCCATAGCTTGATGTCCTATGGAATACTACTTAGGGGAAATGCAGCAGATGTAGAAACAATTTTTATATTACAAAAGAGGGCAGTCCGTGCCATTTATTGTTTAGGTAAGAGAGATTCTCTTAGGGAGCGATTTAAAGATATTAATGTTTTAACTGTAGCTTCCCAATATTTTTGGATAACATACTGTATGTCAGAAAAATATATTTAGCTATATTAAAGTAAGTGACCTTACAGACAGAAATCTACGTAATAAAAATAAACTACTCCCTCCGTGTTATAAGCTTAGCAAGGTTAGTCATTCTTTCAAGGGGGAAGGTATACGCTTTTATATGCCCTGCTTTGTATGCCCGACAATAAATTTAAAACCTTTATAAAGACCACTTTATGTCAAAAAGCACATATAAGACAGTTGATTACCTTAGCGATAAAAGTGTCTGGTTTGAGTATAGTGGAGGCGCTCCTAAAATGCCGTAATTGTAGCATATGTTGTACTTAGGTGACTACAAAATTTATTTATTTTTTGTTGCCTTATACACGCTTATTGATTTTAACATGAGACCAATGTACTCGTACATTCGTCCACATTTAGTCTTAAGAAAATGTGTAAATGTGTCAATTATTGAAAAAGAGTGACCGACAGTTTTATTGCCAGGTTCTTTCTCTCGATTCTACTTATTGCTTTGCGAATCTGGCAGTACATGTAAATATAGAAGCAATGATATTTTTTATTTTAAGTACTTCACCTACCTACCTATTTCACCTACCTATTTCACTTGCTACTATTTTTGTTAAGGTGTTTGACGGTTTGCTTAACACACAATTGAACAATAATTACGTAACATTGAACGATAACCAGTTTGGGTTCCGTCCTCGACTGTCTACTGAAACAGCAATACTGTGTCTTAAGCACACCGTTAAATACTACACCAATCGAAGACTCCTGTTTATGCGTGCTTCCTCGACTTATCCAGGGCATTTGACCCGGTACCATACGACGTCCTTTGGAGTAAACTGAGACGTATAAATCTACCACGTGAATTAGTCTTTATGTTCCAATACTGGTACACAAATCAGAGTAACAATGTAACGTGGGGCTCGAGGCTCGAATGTGGTATCCGACATGGCGGGTTAACATCTCCAACCCTGTTCAACCTGTTTATTAACGACCTGATCGTCGCGCTCAGTAGCCAGCATGTCGGTTGTCATATTGATGGAGTCTTTGTCAACAATTGAAGCTACGCGGACGACATGGTGTTACTGAGTGCGTCTATGTGTGGTATAAGGGAGCTGCTAAGAATCTGTGAAGAGTACGCCTGTGGTCATGGATTAATTTACAATATTAAAAAAGTAAGTGTATGGTTATTGGGGCCGGCACCAAGTGTCCCCAGAACGTACCACCAATGCGACTTGAGCCCTTAAACACTGTTAATCAGTTTAGATACCTGGGTCCTGTGGTGTCTGCCGACCTCAAGGACGATGCTGATGTTGAGCGGGAGCGGAGGGCCCTGTCTGTTCGAGCGAAAATGATAGCTCGCAGGTTTGCCCATTGTTCGGTTAAGGTCAAACTTACGCTCTTTAGAGCGTAGGTACTGCACGTCTCTCAACACGTGCAGCCTGTGGGCTGATTATACCAAAAGGACCTACAGTGCCCTCCATGTCCTGTACAATAACGTGTTTAGAGTGGTGCTGGGACTGACCCGATTCTGCAGCGCCTCTGGTATGTTTGCGGACGCGCACGTGGATTGCTTTCACACCACTGTACGAAAACGGTGTGCATCCTTGGTGCGCAGAGTGCGGGCCAGCTCTAACGCCACTAGTAATGATAGCTGAACGGCTGGATTGTCCCTATCTGCGGCATTGTTGTGAGAGGCATGTGCCGGTCCCAATGCCGAGGAGAGGGTTTTAGTTAATTGTATTAATTGAATATTATTATTATTGATTAAGTAGAGTATTATTTTTGTTCAAATTTCTTTGATTATTTTAAATTTAATTCTTATAATTTGACTTTTTTTTTTGTATAATATGGGTATAATATTGTGAACCGAAATAAATGACAATTTATTTTATTTATTATTTATTAATTGACATAATGTATTACACCAATCTTCATAAATTAATTCAGCCCCCTTTTCACCAATCATTATAGCTACCGCATTGATATTACCGCGAATTATCACAGGCATAATAGAAGCGTCTATTACTCTCAGTCCTCTAATACCGTACACCCGAAGTCGAGGGTCTACAACTGCATGAGGATCTGATTCCGGTCCCATCTTACAAGTACCAACAGGATGATAACTTGTCGCCGTATAATGTTTCATCGTACATATAAAATATTCGTCACTACCCCAACTGTTATCTCTACAAGCCTGATAATGTTTTCTAATAAAATAAGCTCCACCCTCTCGAAAAACTTTTGTATTCTCCAACGACAGGACAAATCTTGTTCCTCTTAATAAAGATATCAAGTCTTCCGGATCTTCTAAGTAATTCGGGTATACTAAAATATGTCCGTGAGGATTTGTAGCGTTGAGAAGCAATTTACCTCTACTCTTAGGCTCCATAGTTTGAACTCTTGGAAAAACACTATCATAAAAACTTGTTGGAAATATTCCTAATTGAAACATTTCTGGATTATTTATGACATCAGTTGCAAAAGCATTTTGAAAATTTATTTGGATATCAGGTGCTTCTAAAGTACCAGTAGAATCGGTTTTCGTAAAGACGCCTATATTTATAGGGCCATTGCCTGAGAGGGGACCACGTTTTATTTTCATTTTACTGTACTGACATAATTCATCCAGCAGTTCTTGTTTACCAATTAAACTTGCTGTTTTATTGAGACCAATTAGTGGCCCCAGGAAACTCACATGGTCCTGTAGATTTTCACCAACAGCCAAATCTTGTATCACAGGTATATTCAATTTCGATAAATGTGCTTTCGGTCCTATTCCAGACAACATCAGTAGTTTAGGAGAATTGAGACTTCCACCACTTACAATGACTTCTTTCTTGGCATATGCTGTATAAACTTTATTATTTTTAACGTAACGGACACCGTAAGCTGTTTTCCTATCACTTATAAGTATTTCAAGCACTTCAGCTTCTACTTTTACTGTTAAATTTTTTCGCTTATATCTTATTTTTTCGATGAAAGCATTATTTGTGGAGTATCTTACTCCATCTTGTGTGAATGTCTGCGCATCAATTGTACCAATTTGACTAGCTCCATTGTAATCGTTTATAGGCAGCCCTCTCTCGTGAAAGGCGTTGACAAACATCACGATAGTGTGGTCTAAGTAAGGGAGTCTGGAAATTGGTTGTTCTCCGTGGACTCCGTGGTAATGACGATTTAAACCTTCGAAATTTAGATTTCTCTCGGATTTTTTGAATAGTGGCAGTACCTGTTTACGGAAAGAATAAGTAGTGAACAAAGTTATTTTCAGATACAATAGATACGTTATTTTGTTGAGGGGCTCGTGGCTACGTTAGGTTTACACGTTGCATGGTTAAGCATCCGCTAGCACTAGGATTGGTAACAATTTCACACTGTGTGCGACACTGCCTCGGAGAGCACATTAAACAATTGGTCCCGGTTGTCATACATCTTTGGTAGTCTTTACGAGTAACTGGAGCCCTAAAAATCTAACTAGTCCAACTACAGAAGTCCAGTCGCATCGCAGTTCGATGTATACAATGCTCATGACTGTGTATTGTACTTACGTCCTTGTAGCTCCACCCCTCGTTGCCCAATTTGGCCCAGTTATCGTAGTCCAGGTGGTTTCCTCTAACGTAAATTAATGAATTAATGGAACTGGATCCGCCCATAACTTTGCCCCTGGAAGTTATAATAAAAAAGCTGTTTTTTTAACAGTGTTAAGATGTCATCGAGATCTTAAAGTAAAAACAATACCACTAAGAGTGAATATCTGCTTTTCACGCAAAATATACTTTTTAAGGATGTGACTGACAATAATTTTATTCCTATTATCGTATCCGTTGGAAATTGAAGACAAAAAAGCATTAAATTAAAGGCTGTTTAAAAATATTACCTTGGCCAATTCATACGCCCTCCTGAAGAGAGTGAATACTTCCCGTTGGGTTCTGTTCGGTATCGCCAATCGATACTAGACCCCGATAGGGTCGATGAAAGCGAGGGCACTAGGGTTATATCTGGTTCTTCAGGACCGGCTTCTAAAAGGAGCACCTGTCAAGTATAAAAATATGTCTTTCACGTAGGTAGGTACGTAAAACCTACTTAACTGTTAGCAAGGAGTATTGTTTTGTTCTGTTTTTAAAATTTTTTTTAAAGAACTTGCATAAATATAATAGATTTTAACGAGATCTTATATATTCTAAGAGCCGTATCTACGGCTATATACAGATGTTTGTTAGTGAATAATATTATTCACTAACATCTGTTTGTTAGTGAATAATATTTAGTAAAAAAAAGGTGTCATCTGGTTACCAGATGGGTGAAGGTCGATGTTCTGTAGAAAATCGAAGGTCGAAGTCTCCTCTACTATTACTAAATATATCTATGAATTACAATTTACAAAATATACATAATTATATACTTACTAAAAATATTTACATTACAAAATATCGTTTAAAAAATCCTCCGCGTCATTGCCGACTGGGAAGGTTCCCAGAATGCTGGCTGAGTTGCCACGTTGGATGGCGATACTTATTCTTTGGGTCAGAAAATAACCAGCCTTCTGGTCCTGAGAAGCATCGATTAGGCGTTTAGCAATGTCTCTATAAAGGCGGCGGGGTAAGCACTAGGACCCTATGACCCCAGAGTCTCAACCCCAAACGGCTCAAATATGTAATCACCTGCTGGGTTAGCATATTTACGCCGTTTAAGGCCTTGAGCCGATGCAGCAGCAGCGCCGGCACATCCGAATGTGCTTGGAAGGTGTGAAGATGCTAAGGTGTCAACTCATGTAGCGTCCCACACGGCCTTCCCATCTTCCACGGTAGCTACGACATACCGTCCGGTCTCTTTCCATCGCTTCGTGCTAAACCATTTGGTTCACGTACGGCCGGAAGACCGGCGGTGGATAGAGCCCTACGAATTCTGTCGTTTAGAATAGCGTGCCGAGGTATACGACCTGCGCTTCTGCTACACAAAAGAAAGGCCATGGTGTCCCAGATTATCGACGGCTACTCCACAGGTGCAATGATGCGGGTATACACAAGGTGTACCCAGCCGAAGGCAAGTGGCAATGCGGAAGGTTGTGTCGTCCAACATTGTACCGATGTTGGGCGATGGGAGCGCCTGGATCCATAACCCTGACTCCCATTCTCCAACAGCTAGTAGGCGTGCACGCTCTGAAATATTGACAGAAGTGTCAATTAGTATATTAATTCTCAATTTCCAGAGCGGCGAATCCCACAATCGCTGTGAGCCTAGGCGTGAGGGCAAGTCAGTATTGGGCCAAGACATCCTCCAAGCATTTATGGCATCAGTCTGCATCGCACTTCGGAATCAATCAGTGTATTGGACAAAATTTTCCTGACTAATTCTTCGGTGCTATGGACCGACGACAGAAATACATCTTGATATTTATAAACTTTTATTTAGAAACTAAATATGAAAAAGTATTTTACGTTGTCAATTGCCAACATCCATACCATGTTGAATACAACGGTACTCGTCCGATCACCGAAGTTAAGCAACGTCGGGCACGGTTAGTACTTGGATGGGGTGACCGCCTGGGAATACCACGTGATGTTGGCTTTTTTATTTTTATTTTTTTGTACCTTTTTTAAGGCGTTTTTTTTTAATTTGATATATAAAAACGATGACACGTACCTTCCAATTTTTATTCGCGGATAATCTATTGGCTAAAACGCACCCAGCTGAGCCAGCTCCAACTATTATAAAGTCATATTCAATCTTATCTTTTTCAGAATGAGATGTTGGGTTATTTTGATGTGTATATCCCCCAAAGAGCTGGACCAGCAAGTTTAGATAAGTGAACGCAAATGGGGTACATGCCGAGACGCTTGTATCCGCGGTGCAGACTTCCGTTAAGTTTAAGGGTTGCCAGAGCATGGTTCTAGAAAAAAAATACACATCAAAAATTTACACAACAACCGACCTCAAATTACCGAAATGGGACCAATTAATTGTTGGAATGGGACCAAATTGAAATAGGGAAAGTGGTGAAGTGGTGGCTTTCTATTAAAAAAAATATTTCCAAAGTCGCAGTCCAAACATAAAATGTAACAAACATAAAAAAAACCTCCTCCTTTTTTGGAAGTCGGTTGAAAAAGTATTTTTTTACACTGATACCTCTGCTAGTAACCAGAGATGCCAAAAAAACACTGATAGCTATCAAACGGGTGTCACTTTTTGGACAATTAGCTCAGTTTGTCAGACTTCGTCGCCGTCCGCGTCGTGTCGTCGTTGACTTCCTCATTGGCCACGATACAATTTTTTATTTTTTTTCGTTTCTCATAATTAACCTCAAATAAACGTACATGGGACAGACAAAACTACTGTATTTTGATAGGTGGCGTAAAATAACATGTTGTGGAGTTTACTCCTTAAGAATCGATTTTCATATATAAGGCGCCCGGTATGAGAAAAATCCGAGGGGTAAAACCTACTAACAAGTAACGAAAATCGTGTCACGTTTTTGGTGCGCACCTCTAGTGCGCAACTTTCTAATTTTTTATGGTTAGATACTCGTACTTTAGGAGTAAACTCCAGTCGTGCGTCGGAGCTGACACACACACTTTTTATTATTGGAGTTTACTCCTTAAGAATTTATTTATATTTATTCAATTCATCAATGTCAACTTACAAAAAAAAAAAATGTTCACACAGATACAACAGCGCAGTCAGACGAAACAAAATCATTATACTCGTCCCGCATCATTCCTGGCGCGAGAAGTGCGCAACTTTCTAATTTGTTATGGTTAGATACTCGTACTTAAGGAGTAAACTCCAGTCGTGCGTCGGAGCTGACACACACACTTTTTTTATTATTTATTATTATTATATCGTTTATTCATTTCTATTCTTATTTTATACATTTTTAAATACATTTATAAAAAACACAAATACATTTAAAAATATAAAAAAAGTGACCCACCAGTAGCGGAGTAGGACCCAAACTACCGGCGGTGGAGGCTACAGACTAAGAAACCTCCTAACAATACGGCACGTGTCGAGGATAACAACCTTCTGAATCTGACTCTTGATCCAACAATCTAACGAGAGTCTCTTGAGATGTTGATCGAGACTCTTCGTTATTAATCCGTTTGCCGAAACGACCACCGGGACAATGATCGTCGAGTCTACGTCCCACATGGCGGTTATCTCGAAGGACAGATCGAGGTACTTACTAAGTTTGTCCTTCTCTGCCTTCACGAGATTCTCGTCATGCGGGACGGCGATATCGACGAGCACTGCCCGACGCTGGGTCCGATCAACCAACACGATATCGGGCCTATTGGCAACAATAGTCCTGTCCGTGATGATTGATCGGTCCCAGTAGAGCAATGCACGACCATTCTCAAGAACTGGCACTGGTGTATACTTATAGTACGGTACTTCAAACTCAATAAGGCCATATTGAAGAGCAAGTTGCTGGTGGATGATCCTGGCTACTTGATTGTGCCTATGCAAGTACTCGGTGTTAGCAAGATACGAACAACCGGAAATAATATGGCGAAGTGATTCACCAGGACGGTGGCATGCTCGACAAATGTCGACTGTACCGTCCTTCATGATGTATTTCCGATAGTTATTCGTCTTGATAACCTCATCTGCAATTGCACAGTCAAAACCTTCAGTTTCCCCAAAGAGGTCCCCAAAACGTAGCCAGTTCACCGAAGCGAGCAGGTCTACGTCGGGTCCTGTTAAGACCCGGTAGAACCGCCCGTGTAGCTCCTTACTCTTCCATACGTCCTTACGGTCTTCAGTACCTAGCACCTTTGGTTTACGCCAGTTCTCGTTAGCCAAGGAAAGAGGTGTTAGGCCCTTGTCAACCATCACGACATCGCAATGAATATTACACCCGTTCTGTAGAAAGTAATCTCTCAGACTGCACACTTCACGGTTGTGGAGGTTCTTGGCATTCAAAAAGCCTCGACCCCCCCACTTCCGCGGAATGTACAGTCTCATGACAGAAGATCGTGGGTGTAACATTCGATGCAATGTCAGTTGTTGACGGACTCGCCTATCCAGGGCGTCTAGTTCCGTTTGAGTCCACCTAAGTATGCCAAAGGAGTATAACAATAAAGGTATCACCCAACCGTTGAAAGCCCGCATTTTGTTACCACCGGACAAAGAACTGTTAAGAACTTTTGTCAGGCGGCCAAAAAAACGTTCTTTCACCGATTTCTTAATATCCTCTACCGCTATACCCAATGACTCTGACATACCTAGGTATTTGTATGTTTCGGTCTCGGAGAGAGATCTGAGAGTTATTATGTCAGAAAGTTGTAAATTCGGTGAATTTACAACCTTCCCCCGTTGTACATGCATAACTGCACATTTATCAACACCGCACTCCATCTTAATGGCATTACTAAAAACTTCCGTAGTTTTTAATAATGTCACTAAATCTTGGTGCTTCAATGTGAACAGTTTGAGGTCATCCATGTACATCAGGTGAGATATAACCTCACCCCCTCTACGAAACCGATAGCCTAGCCCTGAATCCTTCAGCAATGTGCTAAGTGGATTCAGTGCTAAACAAAACCACAATGGACTCAAACTGTCGCCCTGGAATATACCACGCTCGATCCTTATCACGCCTTGCGGGTCAGAGGCGTGCCCACCACTACCTGGTTGACGAAGGACTGTGGTCCACTGCCCCATACACGAAACTAAGAAGGATTTAAGAGTTGGATTAATTTTATACAACTCTAAAATCCTCCTCAGCCATGAATGAGGCACCGAATCATAGGCCTTCTTGTAGTCAATCCTTATTATTATTATATTCATTTATTGTAATGAATAAATAATATAATAATAATTGTTTGTAATGAATAAATAATATAATAATAATTGTTTGTAATGAATAAACTCAAAAACTACAGGGCCGATTTCAAAAATTCTTTCACCATTGGAAAGCTACATTCACCCTGAGTAACATAGTTCCCTGAGTAACATAGGTCGGTTCGACACGGAGTTCCGTGTTAGCTATTAATTATGCTAGTTAATTATTTAATTAGTGTGAGCGGCAATACTCGCCGCTGAACACTGTCGCTATGAGTTCGCAAACGCTTATAGCCAACGAGTTGTTGGCATTCACACAGCATGCCATCGACACTATGGACGAAGTTAGCATCCTGCAGATCTGCAAGACAAACTTCAAGGAAGAGGATGTGAGTAGTTAGTAAGAGACTACTATTCCGGACGCTGGGTAAGCTCGACGAGATGCCACCTCGACGGAGAGATGGTACCGAGAAGAGTATCCAGGACATCGTCACCTTGTTGAAGGTGACCGACCCGGACGACGTGCCTGCTTTCGTCGCGAAAAATTTACACAAATTGCCTCCCGTGACATTTGATCACGTCGACGTCACCAGGTTGCTTAAGGATATGACATCCTTGAAAGCAAGCCTGGCCGCAATGGAATTGAAGATGGAAGCGTCAGATCACACGATTGATGAGCTGCAGGCCGAGGTCGTGTTACTACGTAGCACTATTTCTACAAGTAGGTCATCGGATGCCGCGAACATTAACCTCCGTCGTGGTGAACAAAATGCACCGCTTAGCAGTTTTGCGTCGCCGAGCGAGTTTGCATCACCAGTAGTGGAATTTGCCGACAGGGCGAATTGCTCCGCCGCTGTTCCTGTTGCGTCAGCGGTAGCGGGGAAGGTTGTGGGTCAAGGAGGTATGTCATCACCTAATTGTTCCTACGCTACCAAAGCCGGAACCAAGAAACCCGCTGAACCTAGAAGCAGGCAGGAGGGGGAAGGTAAAAAACGACAGGAGCCCCTTCTGCCGAAACCGAAGATCCTGAAAAAGGGACGCGTGCGACAAGGATGGCTTCATCAAGGTAGAGAAGAAGAAGAGGAAGCCTCCATGTCGAAACCAGTGCGGTACGGGTCTGGCAGGGCCTAATATGTTGTTACGTCCTGCGATACCGATACGTTACTGAAAGAAAGAAAGAAAGAAAAATGTGTTTATTCTTAAACAGACATGGCGATAACAATACACAAGTAAAATATTAGAAGTAGGTTAAGGACAGGAAAATCGTAGGTGTATGCTAGTACACGCCACATCTGCGTAGAAATTGGTCTCCTCTCAGCTTATGCTGACGTGGGCAGACCCACATTTGCCAGCGCTGGTTTTCAGAGGAGGCCAGTGACACTGAAAATGGCGCACCCATGCAGTATCTCACCCAGCACAATTAACACAATATTGTGCTGCCAAATGCCACCACACAAGAAAAATAATAAATAAATCAAATACATAAATACACAAGTAAAATAAATAAGTGTATGTAATATTTATAATAATATGTCGTGTGTTTGTGTCTATATATAACAAAAAACAAACAAGCCGTGTCCATGGTAAACTCATAGGTCCGGTACCATAGCTTCGCGTTCGAGACCAACTCAACTGCCAGCTGTCAGTACTGTCATCCGTCAACCCAGACCGACAAGAATAACAGACTGATGAGATGACACGTCACGACACGCGGCAATCATTCTCGGCATTATTTAAGAATATGATACATTAACTAAATTAAATCAATACAAAATCACTAAACAAATCGAAGTCATGCACCCACAAAGGTACAAGGAAACAGAGATAAAATAAAAACAAGGGTAAGTATCAATTTAGTAAGTTATAAAACAGTTTCCAGCTGTTCCATTAAGTACAGTTTTTTCACCATTAATTTGAATGTTCTTCGATTTTTCAGGTTGCGTATTGGAGGTTTAAGAATGTTCCAGCAACTAGTGGCTGCATGCCTAAAACAACCTCGGAAAGCGGCAGACCTATACTTATGTAGTGTCAAAGGGGCTACAGTAGTCCTCTTGCTATATCTTAGTTTGTCGTGTCTCCAACTCAGTCTACCATAAAGGTATTCCGGTTTTTGAGTATTTACCACACGAAATAGTAAACCAGTCAGATGCAGCTTCCTTCTTGCGGCCATCCTTAGCATTTTAAGATCATTTATGTATGGTGTGATATGGCTTCGCCTTGGGATGTCAACACAGAAACGGACACAAGCATTCTGAACTCGTTGAATCAAGTTTTCTGTTCTTCTCAGCAGACATGGGCCGTATACAGTATCACAATAATTGAACTTAGACAATATTAAGCTATCCACCAAAAGCTTGCGCAGTGAAACACTCAAGAATTCTCTTATATTATAAAGCACCTTGAGCCTGTAAAAACAATTGCTTACAGTTTTGCTAATGTGCGCCTCGAAACGAAGCTCCGAGTCCATTGTGAGACCTAGGTTAGTGGCAGACTCGACCCTTTCAATCCCAGTGCCACCTAGCACTATGACTGGATCCCATGCCAGTATTGAGGCAACCTGATGTTTCGAACCCAGCACCATAAACTTGGATTTGGATGGATTCAACACCAACGAGTTACTCTTCGACCACCCAGCCACTCTTTTCAGTTCCTCATTTATTTGTTGCACAGCTATTAAAGTATCTTCGGGTTTAAAGGACTTATAGATCTGCAGGTCGTCTGCATACATGTGGTACTTGCAGCTCTCAAAGGTGTTCTGGATATCAGCACTATACAATATGTACAAGAGTGGGCCCAGAATAGAACCCTGGGGCACCCCTCTGGATACCAGACGGGGGCCAGAGCAGAACCTAGATCCATCCTCGCTACTGATCTCTACATACTGGGACCTATTATTAAGATAACTATCGAACCACCGCACCGCTCCACTTGAAAATCCGTAGAATGTCAGTTTTGAGAGAAGTAGTGTAGTGTCGATAGCATCGAAGGCACGAGAGTAGTCAAGTAGCACCAGGATGGAGCCCTCTCCAACATCCCTCGCCTCAAGAATACCCCCTATGACATCTGAGAGAGCTGTCGCAGTACCACGCCCCTTCCGGAATCCAGACTGAAACTCTGGGAGTAGCCCATTGGACTCCAGGTAATCCATCACCTGTACATATACCACACGCTCCAGCACCTTAGAAAGACAGGGGAGAATCGATATGGGCCTGAGATCTTTAAACGTTTGAGGGTTGCTAACTTTGGGTATGGGTCGCACTATAGCACACTTCCACAACTCAGGGAACTTGTTAGTCACTATTGATGCATTGATCATGGCTGTTATAGCCTGCAGAGCTGTTGGTAAGGTCATCAATAGCATCTCATGACCAATCCCGTCCACCCCCTGTGCATTCGTGCCAATATCCCTGATGATCCGAAACACAACATCACTGCTAACAGGGCTCATGCAAAACTGTGAGGAAGTTCCCCTGTGGTGTTCGAAGAATGTTAGTTCGGATATGGTGGGATGTGATGCACCAGGTACATCTAAGAATGCCTGGTTAATGCCATCAGGGTCACGAAAGTGAGCCGGTAGGTGTGGGTCCCCATGAGAAGGAATGATGTCCGACTTAAGGTTCTGCCACAAACACTTAGGGTCACCGATTTTACTATTGATATTGATTCTGAAATAAGCAGATTTTTCACTTCTCAAGGATGTGCATGCTAAATGCTTTAGATCTATATACTGTTTGTGATGCTGTTCCAACCTGGTGTTGTGGTATTTCTTTCTAGCTCTGTCTCTCAAGTGAAACAGCAAACGAATATTATCGGTAATCCAAGGCGTCGGACGGTTTCTGAATGTTTTCCTTGTTATGGGAGCATGTAAATCAAAAAGCTGTGTGATGAAACTGTTAAAAGCCTGGACCATATCATCCACATCCTGCATCCCACCTATTACCTCCCATGGAACAAGAGCTAGATCAACTTCAAAGTACTCCATGAGTACATCCTTAATTGGTCTGTATGTGATTATTCTAGGCTTAGGTTTAGATTTTCTTATTGTAGCATCACATACTAAAAACGAGTGCCGACCCAGATCACTGATGTGGTCCACCACAACACTGTGCATCTTGATATCCGTGCATATAACATCTATGAGTGTCGCAGAGTGGGAAGTGAAGTGTGTTGGAGTCTCCACTAGTTGAGCCAAGTTCACACAGGTGAGAAACTGATGCATCTTTCTAGTATCTGGATCATCGCTGACAGACATGTCCACATTTAAATCACCCAGAAGTAACACCCCATCATAGGGAGCCAAAGCAGTGATGCTATCCATCATACTGACCAGGAATACATCCAGGCTGAGCCAGGGGGGACGGTAGGCACTGCCAACCAGCAACTTTTTTCCTGAGACAGTTATGTTGATCCACATCTGCTCCACATTAGGGTGTATGGGATGTTCCCTAGTACGAGCACTCACTCCAGTCCTTATGTAAAAAGCCACTCCTCCTCCACGACCCCCACGAATGTCCAATGGACGCGGAATATGTCTCAAATTATACCCCTGAACCTTCGGGGCGCGGCCCTCCTGCCCCGTCCTCAGCCATGTTTCATTTATGGCCATGACGTCCACCGCGTGACGCAACATGGCCACCCTAAACTCATCATGCTTTGTCGACAAGGATCCAGTATTCAGGAGTCCAAATTTTAAATATTTAGAGGGGAACATTTATCAAGCATTTCATGTATAATAAAGTAAATGTATATGTATATATAATGGTATTGAATGGTAATAATAATTTTAATAAAGAGAATAATAGGAATATAATAATAGTAAAAAAGCATTTAATAGTTTCCTTAACAAAAATAAAGGAAATACCAATATGTACCCTGCATCTGTTCGCAGATATAATTAGTAAGCAGATCCTGTGAGTTGACTCAAGGAATACACCCCGCGCTCCAATGGAAGAACATACTATAATTCCATGCTCACATGTAATTTGATAAATGTTACACATTATGCAATACCTTCCACTGTAAATATTCAAACTAAAAAGTCAAGTGTAAGTAATCTCTGTACAACAACTGTGGACCGTAGAGGCTTTGCAAATTCTGTAAAGTTTGCAAATAGTAATCTACTTACGTGTAATTACTGTATGTGTCCCGACTTCATCACTCCACGAAGGACATCGAGATCGTGGAATACATCAGGACGAAGACCAAATGGGCCTTGAGAGTCGAGAGGTTGGATTCGCGCCACAACACGAACTTTAAGTCGTTCGTGATTAGGGTGCCGACTCATCATCTCGACATGTTCCTTAAGGAAGAGTTTTGGCCGAAAGGTGTCGTGTATAGATGGTTTCGCGGCACGTTACCATACGCGAAGTGTAACACGACACCCATTTAAACAACGGACAGTTTAGTGTTCTATTGTAAGATAATAATATAATTATATGTATTTTTAGTTTTAAGGTATGTATCTATGGGCCGTAGAATAAGTTAATGTAAGATCTGTAACTTTTCTGACGTAGCCTGATAATAAATGAATAAATAAAAAAAATAAAAAATAGGCTACTTTTTATCCTAGTAATGTGTGAACCGGGAACTAGTAAACTAAATCACGCGGGCGGAGCTGCGGCGATCAGCTAGTCTTAAATATTTAAGGTACTTTCCCTCCTTGTAGCATGTCTTGTGACCCTCCATGTCCCAAATAAATGAAGGTTAGGTACCGTTATACATTTAATATTAGACTGCCCTATTCACATGCGTGACAGATTTAATTTTGAATATACTTATAATGTAACTTTACATAGGCAAAATTTACAAAACTTGATAAAATATTTTGGAAACGTATTTTTGGAATATACCCATAGAATAATCGGCACTGTGCGGGAAAGAAACGGAGGAAGGTGAAAGATATTGTTACCAATATTAGGCATAATATTATGAATTAATATCTTAAAGCATTTTAACTCTGGCATATTTATTATTAATATATTTTAATTTATTCGATCGTTACGCTTGAAGAACAAAAACAAATTTTCATATAAATAAACAGTTATTAAAATAATTATTATAAATTGTAAAATCCTAAAAATTAAAATAGATTAAAACACATAATTAGTAAAACAAATAAAATCAAAACAAAGCAATAATAAATACAAAAAATATAATTGATTACAAAAGGCTTCGCCATATGCGGTGTGGAATAAACATCAACCAAAAAAAAATGCTACCAAATTCTGAAGCAATACCAGGCTTTACCTACGTTATCACAAATACACGTCAGCACTTCAGAAGAATACATTTAATTCAAATTCAAATTCATTTATTTCGAGTAACATGGACTATATAACATTAACAATATCACACAGTCACATTAATAGATTACAAATTATAAATGTCATTAGGTACATAATTAATCCTACTAATATTATAAACGCGAAAGTTTGTGAGTATGTAAGTATGTATGTATGTATGTATGGATGGATGGATGTTTGTTACTCTTTCACGTAAAAACTACTGAATGGATTGTAATGAAACTTTACAATAATATAGCTTATACATCAGAATATAACACATAGGCTACAATTTATAAAGATATTGTGTGAATTGATCAGAATATGACGCGGCGCGACGGGAACGGGAAAAAATTCAAATTACCACGCGGACAAAGTCGCGGGCGACCACTAGTTAGCTATAAAGGAGAGATTGTTCACATTACAATAGACCGCCGTTTCGTAACAAATAATTTTGTATGACAGCGAAAATCGGATATTAAATTGGATTGATATCGTACTTTCATAGGAAATAAAAAATATTCTGTTAATTTGTGGGGTTTCCTCTCATTCTTCGTTTTTCCGTTAAAATTAAAGGTTAGTTTTAAAGCAAATGTCCATCAATCCGTCAAATCAATTTTGTCCAAAAAGTGCTAATCGTTACATGGATGAACATGGATTTAATTCAAATAAGATAGAAGTAATAGTTCCAACACACTTTTAAATAACCCTGACAATGGGGCGGCCACATCATTGGGTATACCCACTTGTAAGTGATGCACCTGCCGATCAACGGACAAGATACTGGTAAATAAAGGGCATATACGACCCTGGTGAAAAGTGGATGTACAAATGCCTCTGTATACCCTTTCTTAGACAAATATTTATTTTGGACATTCTCACACAACGTCATCTAGCCTAATCTTGTATTACTTATAACCAATCAACCACATATACCGAACCACATATGTCTGTGGGTCTAGATAACTGATAACTCGCAGCAATAAATCAACCGGAGTGGACTCGCGCGCTATTTTGTACGCCCAAAAGTCTGCCACTTTCAGCGGGGGACGGGGGACGCACACTAATTGAATTGTTAATTACTAATGCATTTTTGAATCACGTCGCTATGCACTCACACAACAAAAATGTTGAACACTAATTTAAACTATACGCACACACTCACATTCACACACAGGGACCTCTATCAGTGACATCTCATTAATGTAAACAAGCTAGAGCTTGACTATGTCGATATTATGTATCGATGTTTTGGTGTTTCAAATGCGTGAAGCTAATTATCAATTATTATCATAATGTATTGTGATGTATTTATTAAATAGAATATGCATTCTTGCAAAATATACCTTCATATAATAAATATTCATTTTAGAGTATGCCTTCTCTTACAAAAAAAATAGAAAATGCATTCTTTAATGAAATATATACTGCGTACAGGGGTTTTGCTAATAATTTGTAAGTCTTTGTAAATTTAGCACTTTGAAATGACCAAAAGTTTTCCAAAATAAATTCTATTAGAGTTATTTTAATCAGTCGTTGGACCCGACTCGTATGAAATACGGGTACCAAACTAACAATAGTTTAATTATATTAATTTTAAATAAGCGATAAATAAAAGTCTTTTTATTTTATTAATACTTTTATTGTTAAATATTTTTATTGTAAATAGTAAATTTTTACGAGTACCTACAAATGGTTTTTGTGTGAAAGAGTACCAAACATCCATACAGACTTTCGCCTTTATAATATAAGGTCTTTAGATATGAAATTGGCGTTTTATAGAACTGGCCATTTTGATCTTCAAAATCCAGCATAGCTAGCCGCTAATCAGCCGAGATTGGTGAACTGCTCTAGCCCACTGCTGCTTCAGGACAACACTAGACCACACCAGACCAACAGACGGTCGCGAAAGTAGAGGAGGAATGTTGGAATAATGTCCCGATCACTCACCATACTCCCCGGACCTTACTCCAACTGATTACCACTTTTTTCGGAATTTGAATGATTTCTTAATTGGAAAAAAAATCTATTCAGATGAGGCAGTCCAAAACAAAACGACTTCAAAGATTTGTTGATTCTCGCTCCCGCAAATTTTTCAGCAAAGGAATCAATGAACTGCCTATAAGATGGAAAAAGTGTAAGATAACAACGGTACAAACTTTGATAGATTAAATAAAAAAACTGTAAAAAAAATGTTTTTCTTTCTCCATATAAAACGCCAATTTCATATGTATACCTAATATTAGTAGGGTTAACTACTAAGCTGAAAATCAGGAACATATATAGCATAGCATCACGCCTTTTTCCCTGAAGGGGTAGGCAGAGGTGTGCAAACACACCCACATCTCGCCAGCTATGTTAGGTCCCATGTAATAGGGGGCGAGCCTATTGCCATTTACCGGGCACAAGTTCCAGACTCTGGGATAAATATCTGGGTAAAATTCTAAAGAGAATTATACATTATCCACCAGACCCGGGAATCGAACCCGAGACCTCGAGCGTGGCAGTCCGTACATAGTACCATTGTGCCACCGAGGTAGTCAGGAAATCAGGAACTAGTAAAATAATTAAATGTACCTTGGATAATATCAAAGTTGGTACAGCGCGCGGCCTGAATCAATTTTCTCTTATTGTTTTATTATATTATAAAACAGGAACTTTTAAAATGCTGTGAGCAAATTGTATTTGTCCGTTTAGGAAACATAGTTCCCACAAAATTGAACCCAAGCGGTACGAAGTACTAGTTCTTTTAGGAATCTAAAAATTTACATTTATAAAATTGTTAATATGGTACTGAAATATTAATATCGATATTGGTGATTAAGCTGTCCCAGCTCTAATTCTATCAAAGTGTGGCAACTTCCTACAAAATAAATCGCTTATTTTTTCGAAATATTTTATTATCGAATGTAAGATAATACTCCTTTTTTGAATTATGTCTGTGTGCATTGCTACTATCGGTTGAAAGGCTATCTTAGTGCTCCAACATAATGACAGCAAATGTAATTTTGACATATTATTAACGTCTTATGTGTACATAATTATCTCAGCAAACAGGGCAGCCAATAAACTGAATGTTAGTAATATTTACAGGGTTTTGAAAAACTAGATTATGTTGCAGTAAGTTAAAAATAAATATTTCTTTATATTAAGGGCCCAGATCGTGAAAATCACCGAAAAGAGTGTTACGATTTTTCATATTTAACCTATTTACATATGATTAATAACAACGATAATTTGTATATATTAAAATGAAAGACCAAAAATGATGTTAGTGCTAATTTTAACTCTTAAAACCCTGTAGTTGTTATATAATAAACGTCAACAAACGCACAAAATTGAGAAAAAATTCGAAAACCTGCCTTCGTATTTTTCAGATTTAACCCAATAAATCAACACAAATTGATAAAAAGAAACACTTTTTGAACACTGAAAAAGCCAATAAATATAACCATGTACTTTTTTTTGTACCTTTACAAACAAAGACTACCCCTTTTAAAGCCCTAAAATCTAGATATGTTTTACGTAAATTCTCCATAGAAAAATGTATGCAAATTCAAACGCGTCCCGATAGAACGATCGTCGCAACTAATCGCCAGTGCGCCATAGAATTTCAAAGTGACTCCACGCGTGTCGGATGCTACAGCAAAATTACGTGTTGTGAATTTGTGTTTTTTGTGAAAAACTGTAAGTAACTAATTTACTTTCAGTAAATAGAAAGTACCGATATAATGAAAGTCTGAAAGAAAACCATGATGGAACTAGATATAAATCGTAAGAAATACAAAATTATTTACTTTGTTGCGTAGGTCATTTTATGAACCTTGTAAAGTAGGTATCAATTCAGGCTTGAAACAATCAAAGCCCTGCCCACCTTATTTTCTCGAGATATGAACTGGCGGGGTATATAGTTCTCTGCACGACATACATAGATTTTTCAACATGATAAAGGCAATAGGTATCATAAACGTAATTGGTAATCGAGGGTCTCTTTTCGCAGGATAATTTGCTGAGTGCCATGCCAGCGAAAAGAAAATTTAGTACGCATTATAAAAACGTGAAAGCCAAAAGATCTCGGAATAAAATGTAAGTTCCTCCCTACTTATTTATTTACCTGCCTACTTGACTACGTCTTGTCCTAAATACCTAGAAAAAATTTACTAGATTTGTGTTAGTGTCAAGTAAAAATCCTAGTTTTATTACTTTTATTTGTGTGTATGCTTATCATGTCTTAGTAGTAATAATAATATAATCTAATTGCATTTTGAACAGGGTAGGTACATTACAAAGCAAATAGGTACAATGATTTAGATCGCCTGATTCAGACATATACCTACAACAGCATGTAAATATTGATTTGACATGTAATTAGATAGGTACACAATTAGGTATGTCAGTCTAAGAAGAAAAATTACAATGTCCAGTAGGTAATAATTACGTAATTTCAATATCTATATAAGTAATAAAGTCAATTTCTATAGGAACAATTTTCATAATAATAAATTTTATTACATAATATAGTATTAGTTTTCATATATTTATGTATTTCAAAGCAGTGAGTTTGCTTACACTATTATTAGTTACAGTATTATTAGTTTTCATGTTCATCATGTCTAAATATGTGGAAGTGGAAGTAGGTATGTTTCCTATCAGAAATTGCACGGGCGCGCGCGCGCCGTGCCTGGCGTAGGGTTGTACAAAAATTACAAAATAAATAAAAAGTGGATATTGATGAATAATATTTCCAGTACTGAAAATGAAGAAAACCTTCAGGCCGAGACTCCGAGCAACACTGCTACGCGCTGTATAGAGGTAAGTTGTTATACGTAATTCTTGTAGACTTGTTACATAAATAAACAAACTAGCTAGTGATGGGCGAAGACAAAATCTCAGTACCTACAGTTTTTTTTTGCAATATTTATTATTTTCATTGTGAGACAAACACATACTTCTCAATTACTTTCTCAAAAGAAAATTCACGTTCAAATCTCGTATTTTACCAAAATCAAGAATTTTTTTTGTAAAATATTATCTTTTACGCGACTGGTGTACGTATGTATGTATGTATACTAAGTAATATATCTTTGTGGCACGATAAGTTCAAAATTATTGAACCGATTTTAATGTTTTTAGTATCATTAGAATTGTCTTCTAAGCCCGAGTGACATAGAATAAGTGACGCCATAAAAAACCAATACGTATAGCGTAAAGGAAATTTATAATTTCTGTTCATCACGAACATAATATTGTATGAATTCTTTTGCACTTTTATATTTGTCTTCGTCAGTTATGAATATAAATAAATAAACAATAAAAATGTTAAAACCCGACAGATTAAAAAATGAAAATGTGTAATAAAAATAAATTACAACACCATTGTAATATAGCGTATTTAGCAGTCGGGGCCTATTTCTAAAGAAATATTTAGCTAGTCAGGAATATTTTCGAGCCTGTGAGGATTTCAATGGGTCTCAACTGTTGAATTCGATTTATTACAATAGTGTTCTTATTTATTTTTATGTAACATAATTCAAGACCGTAGACTTGTTTTCTTTTTACCTTTTGAGTTTTTATGCATATAGTCGGATTTATTAAATTTATGACGTGATAACGTCTTATAAATCGATGAACACCGGCAACACGCACAAAAAAGTGTCACATTATGTCACGCTAGGGTCAAGCGAGAGCGCAGTACAAGCGATGGAGAATAATATTATGACGTTATCCGATAAAATTATCGTCCTAAACCGACTTTACAAGCAACCAGTTTTTTATTATGTTTATTTATTCACTTTCATAATTGACGAAGACTGATAAAAACGTTTAAGATTTTGATCTAGTGTTCTGTGTTTCAAAGATGTATTCTAAGGGAGTTCTTAGCTATGTTTGAAGAAATTTGGCCCATACCTTTTGAATTATTTTTTATAATAAAAATCAAGCCATTATCTTTCTTTACAGGAACTAGTTATTGACAACCGTCAAGAGGGAAAGGTGGATGAAGTGGAAGTTGGGCGTAGAGTAGTGGATATTTCTTTTTTTTTTAAAGCTCTTCAGGCCATAGGGGACCACGGTCCAATGGATTGTAAGTTAAGTTACCTCAGTATAATAGGTGAAGTAAAAGTTGGTCTGGACTCAAAACTCATCATAAAATGTAGTATGTGTAATATGAAATTTACTGTGTGTTTGGTTGAAAAGAAAGAAGATAGCATGGAAGTGAATCATCAAATTGTGTCTGGTATCATATCATCTGGTGGGAGCTACTCTCAGTTAAAAACATTAAGTGCCGCAGTAGCCCTACCAATCATGTCACCTTCATTGTACAATGAAATTAATAATACGGTTTGCGATTGGTGGGAAAAGCCAGCAGCACATTCCATGGCAGAAGCTGTCAAGGAAGAAGCGGAGTACGCAGTGTCTATAGGTAGTGTTGATAAAAATGGTACACCATTAATATCTGTTGCTGTTGACGGTTGTTGGAGCAAGAGATCTTATGGTAAGAATTTTTCCGCCTTATCCGGCGCAGCTGCGATAATTGGCATTAAAACTAATACAGTATTGTTTTTTGGAGTTAAAAATAAATACTGCGTAGTCTGTGCACGAGCCGCAAAGAACAACAGTCAGCCCCCGGAACACCATTGTTTCAAGAATTATTCAGGATCATCTACCGGGATGGAATCGACCATAATAGTTGAGGGGTTTAAACGTTCCTTTGTTGATCACGGTGTAATTTATAATAAATTTGTAGCAGACGGCGATTCCAGTACTTATAAAAAAATATTAGATTCGCGTCCGTACGATAATTTAATAGTAGAGAAAATTGAATGCAAAAATCATCTTTTACGAAACTACTACAATAGCTTGGAGAAATTGTCGAAAGACACTAAGTATCCTTGCGAGTTGCGGAAATTCCTAAAAGAAAGGTATTTGCGTTTAAGAACGGGTGTAAAATGCGCGATTAAATATTGGGGGGATCAAAATCAGTCACTCGAAGAAAAAATAAAAAATCTTAGTGAAGATATTCTAAATGGTCCACAACACGTATTTGGTAATCACCAACATTGCAAGGAGTATTTTTGTAGACCTGACACTCGTCGAATAGAACCTGTTGGGTTACTTCCAGCAATTGTTGGATGCGGATTAATGGACGCGGTAGAAATTTTAAGTAAAAGACTGTCATATCATTCTAGACGTTTAATTCATAATTGCACAAGTAATATAGTTGAAAGTTTTAACGGAGTAATTGCCAAATTAGTTGGGGGTAAGCGTGTAAATTATTCTTCCCGTGGTTCTTATGCGGGCCGATGCGCAGCTGCTGTTGTGTCTTTTAATACGGGATCGATTCATAGTAAAACTCATGAAGTCATATTTAAATCTAGTCCTAATCCTTTGATCGCGAAAGTGGAAAATAGTAATCGTAGAAACCGTTTAATTGCTAAACCTAAATTAAGATTGAAAAAAAGCCACAGCGCTGTATCGAAAGACGCTCACTATGGACCAAACTGCGAAAAACCTGATCTGAGTCCAGAATTATATGAGAAAGCCAAGTCATCTTTTTTAGTTGATTTAAAGTTGTCTTGTGCTGAAAGAGAGGAGCTTGAAAGGTCGACCCATTTGCAAAGAAGTAGTGCTGAGTGGATGAGTACAAGGAGAAAATTACTAACCTCATCATCGTTCGGGGAAGTTTGTAAAAAACGAGAGAGCACAAGTTGTGCTGCTCTTATTTGTAAAATCGTTTATGGTAGTAATATCTCCAGTTTGCCTGCTGTACGGTACGGTATCGAAAACGAAGAAACTGCAATTAGACAGTTAGAAATTCAAGAGAATATTAGTATACAAGGTTGCGGTTTGTTCGTCGACGATCAATATGAATTTCTTGGTACTACACCAGATGGCATTTATGCAAACGGTTTAATTGAAATTAAGTGCCCACATTCTTTAGCTGGCATGACTCTTGATGAAGCAATGGCCAAACATACCTTTTGGGTTAAGGACAAGGCTTCCAAGGGTTATGTCCAGTACAGTACAGTACAGTGTACTGTCCATGTGGGGTAAGTAGAATACAAAAAGGTCAGTCCGGACCTGCTCTTGATTGTTTATTATAAATAGAAAATCATAAAAATTGTGTCTCAAACTACTCTTATTTATTTATCTAGTAATTAGGATCATTTTGTAACGAAAACTACTCTTGGAATATTTTACAAATAGGCAGTCGTTTATTTCCAATAATTCAACATTTTTGTTATGCTGTAAATATTCAACTTCAATAACAATAACTCAACGTGGAACGTTTGTCGCAAAACATTTTCAAAATCGCGCTATCTGGGTCATTCACCCGCCCGTCGGATGATTCGGGCAACAATAGCGCTGCTGTCGCTCAAAATCGACTTTATCCGTGCGCGGTCTGGGCCCTTAATTGAAGATATGACTTAGGTATTGTTTTAAAAAACGATCCCTTCGTTCTTATTCGATATCGCAAAAATACCTTTCAACACGTAACTAAAAATAATTTTACTGTATAAAATCTTATTAAGCTTAGTACAAAATTAAAATTGATAAGAAAACTTAGCTTAAAAATTACCCCAGATTAGATTGTAGTTCATAAAATGGTAACACTGTCGATTGGCATATTTTTTTGGATTTTTGGTATTTTAATGAATTAATTGATAATATTCGAACGAAATAATACTTAAAGGTGAAAGATAATGTTATCCTTTTGTTTATTTGATGTCGCTGATCGTTTTTTACATCAAAATACACAGCAACTCGGCATTTTAATAGGAGGAGTGAACTCAGTCAGCCGTGGAAAGCGCGGCAACTATTATATTACGAGTCAATGAAACAATAGAAATTGTATATAATAATGACTGGTTTATTAATGTTTATCCTAACTGATATACTAATTAATTACAAAGAAATTGTACAGTGAAATGGTGGGGCTACATTCTACGTGCTTATAACAAGTACGTGCTTATATTTGCACGTACTGAGATATTATTATTTATCATATTTATTACCTTTATATTACCTAGTAAGCACTTTGGAGATGAAACATATTAACTAATAATGTGCTATGGCTTCGCCAGGGCCGTGCCGCCCCTGTGTGCGAAGTGTGCGGCGTACACAGGCGCCAAGACGATAGGGGCGCCCGCGCCGCCACCGAAATAATTTTGGACGACGTATTCTTTTTAGTAGAGTAGGTACCTATCGATAAGTAAATAACCGCAACATGTCTTGCAAGGCTACCAAGATAATATTCACGATGGTTGTTTCCAGCTGGACTTTAGTTTACATTGATTAGGTACCTACCTACGATCAAAAGAACTGCGCCGATCAATTTCATCAAGACCGTGAGTGCCGTGAGTTTGTTTATGAACGCAACCCGATGCGGTATGTGCGACGCGACGCAAGCCGAGAGGAGCCACAGGTATTCCCCCGTCCGCCGGGCGCCACTGGAAATACCTCCTGCTGCGTGTAACCAGAGACGCCCGGCAACAGACGTCAGAGCGGATAAAAAAAAACGGGTATTCCCCGATTTTAACGAACGAGAGAGCCAAAATAATTGTTGTAATACAGTCGAATTAAGAACCTCAACCGACTTCCAAAAAAGTCTGTTGAAAATTTTAAACATTAATCTAGTATGTTATTATATTCTGAGGGAATTAACACGAATCTTACCGGTTATACCGGCCTTGGTTACCTGGTTGAAACGTCAGGCACTAAAGGTATGTACCTACTTACCTGTGCATATATAGGTATGATATGTGCTAATTCCCGTCGAATATTATAATAGATTATGTAACGCGATAGCTTAATTAAAAGTTAATTGTCTATTAGGTACACACTAAAAACAATATATGTACATATTGTGTTAGGTACTGGACAGTTTTACGTTTTACGTCTTCAAAACAAGAAGAAGAACGTGGTAAAAATACAATTAAAAGAAGTAATTAATATTTTACGACTCTACTCTACCATGTACTTCCTAAGAATCATTTGCACAACAAGTGCAGGAGGTGGCACCGGCAGCCAGCGTGGACGACACAGTGGTCGGAGGAGCTAACCAGTGGGTGCCTACCAACACACTGTACTGGGCTGAGCGACTTACCGGCTGCAGTAGATCCAGCAAAGTGGGCGCCTGATCTCACCTGTCTGGTATCCGTGTGAACCCGTATACCGACATCTACTGCAGTAGTAAGTGACAAGACACAGAGACTAGTTTCGTCTAGAACCGTGTGGTTAGATGGGAGTCGACCCACCAGACGAAAGGGTTCCAAAACCCCCCAGATGCGTGGTCACCAGGCCCGCACCGGTCACCACCGGCATGCGGCACGGCGACACACATCAGGATTATCCTCGACCTAGTGGGGCAGCCTTCTGGGGGTGGTTGGTCATTTGGGGCCTTGTGTTATACGTTAGGTTAGGCGGGCGGCCAGCGGCACCAAAGTTTCTAAGGGTCTTCCTGGCCAGGGCGGGTCGACCCACACTTGACTGCACTGCGCCACTGGTGCCATGCCTGCTGCACCACACACACATCGCCCCGGACCCGGCAGTGTAGCATCTGAACCCCCAACACAACCTAACCTAGGCTGGGTTACTTGGGGGGCTTTATACCATCTGGACCAACACTGATGTACCACCTGGTATTATGTATACCGCAGTATACCGTGAATTCACGTTGCCTCGTCCGTTGATCAGCAAGTGTGCGGCTAGCAGGTGAGGTCGCTGGGGCCCTGAAGATGTTTTGGTCCCTTAAAGCAATTAGCGTTTTATTTTCGCAGTAATTGGCAAGCGAATTGGTTTTACATATTTATTAAAAAAAACATTGAAACATGAAGATCCGTAAAAAAAGGCGCTTCATAGGGTTCGCACACAGGCGCTGCCAGGGGTCGGCTCGGCCCTGGGCTTCACCATAACGGGTATGACCCGCGGTCTCATACCTTTGGCAGCGGTGTATGCGTGTTAGTGGCGTCTCCGGTTGGTTTAATGCTCTGAGACTGATAAACATACATAGGTATATATTTATTTCTAAATAGGTACCTACAAACAATATACATAGAAAATATATTTAAGTAAAAGTAGTACTTAAAAGGAATTATCAAAGTTCGACGTCATTTATTATTTAAAAATATAACTCATAGAGGAAATGCAGCATATTTGGGATACTGCAGATAACTTGGAATACTTCGATATCTAAATTATTATAAGCGCCATCTGTTTTTTTTTGCCATAAACATTAAGACGTATGACACGCGTAGCCGTCGAGTAATAAAAACAGGACGCCATCTTGACATTCCGGCTACCAGCAATAAGGGAACGAGACCGCTGCTTTGAAAAAAAAAATTGGTAAGAATGCAATCTGTGTTAATCATAAAATGTTACGCTTGAAATCTTCATCGTAATTATTTGAACTGTTAAGTAACCTTGTTAGTTTATGATATTACTATGATTTTATGAATATATTTAAAAATCAAAATTGTGACGTAAAATTTTAGGTTAAGGTGGTATGTTGTTAATTTGGAATACCGAGAGAGAACATAATTTGGAATATTCCAAATTATATGCACATTTTTATGAGTAGTATTAATTATTCTGTAAATATTTTTTAGAAATGGCAACATCTCACAAATATAAAAAGAGAAAGAGATGGGAAAAGGAGGAAATGACTGCTGCCATTGCCGCTGTTAAAGATAAGAAAATGGGATATTTAAAGGCATCAAAACAGTTCAACGTACCCAGGTCAACACTTTTTCGATTTGTAAATGATAAAGACTCTCCGATTGAATCGATAACAAATAAAGCTATTGGTCGGAGGCCAGTTTTTGGTCAAAATATTGAAAACTTGCTAGTGGAGTATGTATTAACTATGGAGAATAAGTTTTATGGGCTGACCAGAATGGATTTGCGCCGTTTGGCATATCAACTAGCTATAAAAAATAATATAAAAAATCCTTTTAAGGATGGGTTTGCTGGGAGATACTGGCTAAAAGGGTTTTTAAAACGACATCAGGAAATTTTATCAATAAGACAGCCAACTGGAACTTCTCAAGCACGAGCTAATGGATTTACTAAAGAGAGAATGGACGAATTTTACGACAATCTTGAAATAATCCAGGCTGAGAAGTCTTTCCCTGCTGCGCGCATATTTAACGTTGATGAGAGTGGTCTCTCCATAGTCCAGAGTAAAATACCAAAAATTATAGCTCGAAAAGGGAAGAAACAAATCGGAGCAATGACGTCAGCCGAAAGAGGGTCCTTAATAACTATTGTAATTTGTATGAGCCCTGTGGGAATATTTGTCCCTCCCATGATAATTTTCCCGCGTAAAAATATGTCTAATGCTTTGATGAGAGGAGCTCCAGTTGGTTCTATAGGAAAAGTCCATCCATCGGGATGGATTCAAACTCACTTATTTACAGAATGGTTTCAACACTTCGTAGAATACGTGAAACCAACAGAGACATCCCCAGTGCTCTTGATTCTCGATGGCCATTACAGCCACACCAAGAACATAGAGTTGATTGATCTAGCAAAACAACATTATGTGACGATCCTGTCACTACCACCTCATTGTACGCATAAAATTCAACCGCTGGACCGCACTTTCATGGGACCCTTAAAATCCTACTATAGTGAAGAAGTTCGTGTGTTTCTCAGAGAAAATAATAGACCCTTAACACCCTATGATGTTGTTGAGTTATTTGGAAAAGCCTACATCAAGTGCCAAACTGGAGAAATTGCCGCTAATGGTTTCAGAGTCGGTGGCATATATCCGTTCAATCGAAACATATTTACTCAAGCCGATTATATGGCCGCTGCCGTTGATTTTCAAGAGGATCAAAACTGTCAGACACCTTCAATGACGATTGCCGCCCCTACAGATGCATCTTCGCAATTGGAAAATTTTGAAACAGAGCCAGTGCCGTCAGTTAGTAGGACAGAAATTCGCTCTCTTGTTACCCCCTCTCAAATTTCTCCTGTGCCTACAGCAAAAAAGAGAACTAGCAATAGGGGTCGTAAGCCAGCTAGATCGGAAATAATCTCAAGTTCTCCGTATAAAAAAGATCTTGAGAATGCACAACTCAAAAAGTCTGACAAAGAAAACCGCCTACAG
The DNA here is from genome assembly GCA_963556515.1 of Nudaria mundana. NCBI lineage: Eukaryota > Metazoa > Arthropoda > Insecta > Lepidoptera > Erebidae > Nudaria > Nudaria mundana. The sequence goes on from OY748311.1 coordinate 11,830,071, forward strand.
AAAAAGGGAAAAGGCAAGAAAAAAAATACACAGAAGACCAAGAAAAGAAATAATAATATGACAGACAGTGACTCATCAGATCCGATCCCTGGGGCTATATCTGGAAATAGCTCAGACTCTGCCGACGATGTAGCGACGAGAGATGAGACTACAATTTTCCCTACTGAAGAAGACGCCGAATGTTTTTTCTGTAATGGAAAATATAGCGAGGATATAAGGGGTGAAGATTGGGTGCAGTGCTTCATGTGTGAACTGTGGGTTCACGGTGCTTGTGGTGGTTATGAATCCGGTGTGTATATTTGTGATTACTGCAAGAATAGTAACTAAGTATAGTAAACTGTGAGTTTAAACTAAAGATTAATCTGTAATTATTGTGACTGATTCCTTTATAAGATGTACTTCTAGTTTATTTTGACGAAAAAGAGTGATTACCTAAGACTGTTAATAAAAAGATAAGAAATCTATTAGTTTATAAGGAAAAGTGTTGGTCCAAAAAAATGAGAATTTAATTTGAAATACTATATTCCAAATTACCTGCATTCTAAGACAAATCTCTATTTTGGAGTTTTTTATTTTGATAGGCATTTTGATAAGGTTCCTGATTTTTGTTATTTTTGATTGTTTTTATTATTAAAGTTTAATAATTTGTCAATAATTTAGTGTATTTTTTAGTGAACCATCCCATTTCTATTTAAATTTATCCTCAAAAAACAAACTAGTATTCCAAATATGCTGCAGTTCCTCTATGTCTATAACTATATTCCTCCTTTCTATTGACTTTTACATCCACTGCCCTCCTACTAGGTAACTCGGTAGGTATAATGACCACAGCGCACTGCTTCGTTTTGTTCTCAGTGTAATATTAAATGTAAACCAATGCATTTACGATCTATTTATTGCAATCATCCTTAGATTTTATAATAATTTAGAATAAACTAGGTTGCCGCAGTCGCGAAACGTACCGTTACGCTGCAGCATATATTTGAGTGAAGCGAGTTTAAATTCAAAATATGGCATTGTAATAACCTGGTTAATTCTGTAAGCTATTGATGAGTGCAAGAAAATCCGAAATCGGCCGAGTATTCGCCGAGAAACAATTTAACATAAATCGTTTGAAAAATAATTTGAGTCATCCGTTGAGAGCTACGCTCAATAATCTAAGATTAAGAGAATTTCTAAAGAATACCAAATTGTCAAGAGGACATTTGTTTTGACTTTTGATTTAATTGCTTTTTTATTATTTGTCAATTCAGCCTGGACTCGTATGTAAATCTTCAAAACATTCTTTTACATTATTTAATTATTAAAACTAGTAAATAAAGTCTGTTATTCAATTTGCTTTATGAAAAAACATACGTTTACTTTAAACCTGTAGTTTTCTTACAAAAAAAACAGAATTTCAAAATATGGATAATAATATTTTCAAAAAGTTTCGTAAGAACTACACCACCTCTTCATATCATTCGATCCGATATTCTTATGATATTTGTCTAGGAATTTGATTCATAACATCCGGTCCGACATACTGCATTTGAGTAAGAAGACAATTAAAAACGATTACACCACGAATTATTATCAAAGTTTAAACCCCCACATACGATTTCGTTCGAGTGAATTAAAAGATTGTTAAAAAATATTATATGATTTATCTTTAACTTAGGTAGCCATACACTTTTTATTTAAGTTTTGACGTGACAACGTCTTATAATTCGATAGAGCCGGCTGCAGGCAAGAAAAAGTGAGGCATTCCATTTAAGGCTTGAAGTGCAAGTGAGAGCGCGGAACGAGCGAGAAAGAGGCACAATCGGCCTCCGCGTTTGGCAGCGTTCGACATCTGTCTTTCTTATGACGTTGTCACGTTCAACTATCGTCAGTAAACTGACTTTACAGACAACCAGCTTTTGAACGATCTCCTTTGAAATGTCAGTAAGTCAGTATTTTAGAACTAAAAAAAAAATTTAAAAAAATTAAAAATGTCTAAAAGAATAAAATCACACTGGTACTTACCGCTGCCGGCGACACGTCACATACACACCTGGACACATGCCGCATGAGCCCAAGCTAGGACACATGCCGCCCACAGCAGTGAAGTACAATAGGACAGTCAAGCCTATCCGCGAGCGCCACAGACCGAGGCACTCAGCAGCACCATATCATCCGCGTAGCTAATGTTATTAAAACAAACGCCATCTATGTAACAACCGATAATAATATGCTGCTTGCTAAGCGCCTCGATCAGTCCATTTATATACAAATTGAAAATGGAGGGAGAACTCAACTCCCCTGCCTCACCCCACATTCCAATGCATACGGTTCCGACAACATGCCCGCCCATCTCACGTTATTAATTTGGTTCTCGTACCAATACTTAAATATGTTAATAATTTCACCCGGTATATCTGCTGATTTCATCTTATTCCACAAGATATCGTAACGGACCAAATCGAAAGCTTTGGAGAGGTCCAATTTGAAGATTATTGTACCAACATTCCATTTAAAGTTACTTCTTCTGTTAATTCATGTGCCCACAGTGCTGTGGCCCTTCTCGAAAGTAATATTGGTTCTTCATCTAAATTTAACTTCAAACATATGAAGTGACATCTTGAAAGCATTTAAAAATCTCAAATTTAAAAAGTCGGAAGATCACTGGGGCATATCAGTTAGCTATGTAATTGATAAATGTAATTGATATCATTGCACCTGACTTGGCACTAATTTTTAATGAATGTGTAGATGAAGGTATATTCCCTAACCTAATGAAAAATAGTAGACTAATACCATTATTTAAGAAGGGATCTAAGTCAGAACTTGGTAACTACCGCCCCATTTCTATTTTGCCAGCTCTGAGTAAGGATCTGTTTGAGAGAGTGATGCTAAATCAAATGCAAGTCCACTTCACGACCAACAATCTTTTCCACAGCCAGCAATTTGGCTTTACTCGCGGAAAATCTACCACCGATGCGGGAGCAACCCTTGTTAGCTTGATTTACGACACATGGGAGGGATCGCAGGATGCCATTGGGGTATTCTGCGATCTGTCTAAAGCATTTGATTGTGTTGACCATCAGACACTTTGCTAAATTTACGTCGGTATGGTTTTGACAAAAAATCCTTAGAACTATTAGGATCTTACCTGACAGATAGGCTGCAGACTGTTCATGTGAACAACGTTAAGTCAAACGGAACTAACGTCAAAATAGGCGTACCTCAGGGATCAATTCTGGGGCCTTTTCTCTTCTTGGTTTATGTTAATGACTTGCCTTGCATGACCGAGGCACAAGCTGGCATAGTAATGTTCGCGGATGATACATCACTTATATTCAAAGTTAATCGGCTTGCGTTAATAGGATGCGGATAGTGTTAATAATATTTTAAATGATATTTCAAATTGTTTTTCTACAAACAACCTATTGTTGAATGTAGAAAAGACCAAATGCGTTAAATTTACAATTCCCAATGTCAGACAAGCAAATGTCCATATCGAGCTGGGTAGCCAAAGGTTAGAATTTGTAAATAACACTACCTTTTTAGGAATAACAATAGATTCTAAATTACAATGGGGTGACCATATCACCATTTTAGCTAATAAGCTTAGCTCTGCTGCATATGCTGTGAGACGGATTAGGCAGTTGACAGATGTAGCTACTGCTAGGCTAGTTTACTTTGGTTACTTCCATAGCTTGATGTCCTATGGAATACTACTTTGGGGAAATGCAGCAGATATAGAAACAATTTTTATATTACAAAAGAGGGCAGTCCGTGCCATTTATTGTTTAGGTAAAAGAGGTTCTCTTAGGGAGCGATTTAAAGATATTAATATTTTAACTGTAGCTTCCCAATATATATTTGATAAAATACTGTATGTCAGGAAAAATATATCTAGCCATACTAAAGTAAGTGACGTTACAGACAGAAATCTACGTAATAAAAATAAACTACTCCTTCCGTGTTATCGGCTTAGCAAGGTTAGTCATTCTTTCAAGGGGGAAGGTATACGCTTTTATAATAAATTGCCTGAATCCTTTGTATGCCCGACAATAAATTTAAAACCTTTATAAAGACCACAAGTGTCAAAAAGCATATTATAAGACAGTTGATTACCTTAGCGATAAAAGTGTCTGGCTTGAGCATGGTGCAGGTGCCTCCTAAAATGCCGTAATTGTAGCATATTTTGTACTTAGGCGACTATAATTTTTTTTTGTTGTATTATAGACTCTTTGATTTTGACACGAGACCAATGTACATTCGTTCACATATAGTCTTAAGAAAATGTGTAAATGAGTCAATTATTTGAAAAGAGTGACCGAGAGTTGTATTGCCAGGTTCTTTCTCTCGGTTCTACTTATTGCTTTGCGAATCTGGCAGTACATGTAAATATAGAAGCAATGACATTTTTTATTTTAAGTACTTACTGACGTTTGTATGAGTGTGCAATACATAGGTTGTAGAACATCGCCAGCACTCTGCACATATGAGGTCTAGCGTGCTGAAGATGTTCCACGCTTAATCCATCATGACCAGGGGACTTGCCACACGAAATAATTTTTATAGCTTTTGATACGTCCTATAAATCCTATATACCTTTTAAATAACTTATACCGTCGACACTCACAGGAAGGCCAGGGCGACCCCCCACACGGTTAGTATGTTTCCAGAAACCTTTAAAATCTTTTGCACTGTGTTTTTCTGCCAGACTATCCATTTTCAACTGGTCTTGATGAGTTTGACACCACTTTAACCGAGACTTGAATATTTTTCTGGTCTCACACATCTTGGCATACATATCACCAGTAGTAGGACTACCACATAGTAACCATTCCCTGAATCTCACCCTGGCCGCCCCGTGACTGTCGCTCACATATTTACTCCAACCAACAATGGTATTAGTCGGGCGTTTACAACTCTGCCTACGCCCGCCCCTCGCCCCCTTTTTCGACGCCTGAGATAAAGCGAGCACGATGTCGGAATATAATTGATCTATAACTAAACTGTGAGTAGGCTCGTTACAGTTGTGATCACCACACACTTGACATTCCGTAGGAAAATCAATAAGTCGTCAACGCTTATGACATTCATATTGGTATTGTGCGCTATGATCGGCGGTTCGCTCCCCCCAGTTTACGTCATTATTATGATTCAAACTCTTTATAATTTTAACAGGAGCCAGGCAACCCACCTTACACTCACATATAACGGGAAAGTGATCCGACCATAGTACATCATAATTTACATACACGTTACATATTATAGATATAGCAGCTGATTGGGACATAACACAATGATCAAGCCAACGCTTTGACCCACACACTGGATCTACAAAGCTAAATGTTTAAGATGTCAATCCTAATTTCATTACGTCAAATATAATCCAATTAAAATCATTACATAACATATTTAATTCTTTATAAAATAATTTACCTGGATGAGCATTAAAATCCCATAAGACAAAGATAGGTCCCTTTTCATGATCATCACTAATAGCACTTACAGTTCCCATGCTGTCAGTGAACATAGTCAGGTTATCCGATTTATCTGTCGGCATATACACGCACACCACCACAAACGGGCTCGCGGGTGCGCTCACACGGATAGCACACACTCGCGGGTTATCGCAATTTATCACTGTAACACTGGAGAACACAGGGGTCTTCCAAAGGGTAACCTATTGAAATCTCGAATTTCTGTTACCCAAATCCTAAAACCCCGAAAACGGTTGGTTAAAAGTTTAAAAGACAGATGTAATGAATGACAACTTTTTAAAATTCCCTTTTTAATTTCTCAGGTGAATCAATTTCCTGGAAATTGATTCATCTGAGACTGCACTAAAACCAAATTTTCAAAAAGTTTTTTTTTGTTTCCCATATTCTCATAATCCAGATATAGTTATACCAGATTCTCAGAATATTTTTTTTTTGTTTCCCATCGTACCATTTTCCAAATAAATTATTGCCAGGTTTTCATAATCTTTTTATTTGGTTCCCATACAATCGTGTTCCAGCTAAACTATTGCAATAAATAATATTATTTTTTGTTTCCCATGCTAACAATTTCCAGAATTATAACTAAACTACCCTACACTATTAACAAAATTTAATAAGCCTCAATTATTTTGTAGGGCTAAATTATAATATTTATCTATTTAAACCTCTATATAGTTTTCGTCGAACCAGTTTGTTATATCTTTACTCCACATACACTCCTACATTTATCTCCTGAAAATAAAAATTGCCAGTCAGTAAATTTATTGTTTTATTTGCCTATTACAGATAGGTTTAAGTGTCAAATTCGACTCACTAGGTTTTTTTTTTTTTTACGTGGTCGGTGATGCATTTACGCACTTCACCGTCTCGCTGCGGGGGGAGCGAGACGGCTTCGTGTGGGACTCCCGGCCCTAGGATGGAAAACGGGCCGGACTACCCACTAAAACCTATCCACGGTGTTTCTCCTTCGCCTTAGCCGGGCCGCCGGATAGACAGAAACAATTAAGCAACGGCGGGCCGGCAAAGGGGCGCTCTTTCGAGCTCAACACGGGGGAGGGGACCCCCCCCAAACAACATAGAAGCGACGCCCCCGAAACACATAAGGGGCGTCGGACTCCTCAGGGCCTTTCGCGTGAGTGGTGGGCCCCCCGACCCACCGCCCACGGCCCTATCACTCGGAGGCTTGGGCGTATGCAATACGCCGTCGCCCCCTGACTGGTGCCCGGCGGGGCGGAAGCGTGCGGCCTGCACGCACCCGTTCCCGCAGGGCCTCTCTCTTTGCCGCCATCACCTCCCGAGCGAAGGAGGTGATGGCGGCCCAACATTCTTCGTGATTCTTTCTATGGCCGGCAGCGAACCTACACTGCCGATGATGCCCGTGAGGGCCAACCTCTGCGTGTCCCAGGCGGCGCACACAGCGAGCGTATGCTCCACCGTATCAACGGCGCCACCTGCGCGACTCACTAGGTTAGGTTAGGTTAGAACTGCGACCACCTACGCACGAGCCGAGCGAGCGAAGAGAGTGGTGGCGCGGCAGCGGCCGGCGAGTGCCAGAAACGTCTTGCATTAATTGAGCGGAGCTCTCAACGGGTGACTTTCTCGGCGAATACTCGGCCGATTTCGGATTTTTTTGCACTCATCAAAAGCTTACAGAGTTACCCAGGTTCTTACGAAGCCAGAATTTTGAATTTCGATCAAATAAAAATAATTTAATTGATGGTAAAAATTCCCATAGCGTAATGACAAAAAATACTTTGACAGAGTTATATCCTAAAGTAAAATTCCTAAAGCCTACATTAATAATCATCACAGAAACATGGCTGAAACCAAATATACCAGATGCAATGATAAAAATACCAGGATACACTTTGCACCGAGATGATCGATTAGGAAGGCGTAGTGGTGGTGTTGCTATATAAGCCTCAAGTGGAACTGAACTAATGTCGGCGAAACCGAATGTTATCTATAACAACAAACACGAAACCATTGAATGCCTATGGTTGGACGTTAAAGTTGGAAATACCATGTTCTTGTTGGGTGGACTGTACAGGGGTCAAAACTCATTACTAGATCACGACAACTAAATATTGGACCAAATCAACCATATCTCCGAAAACAGTACTGTCCTAATAATGGGTGATTTCAATTATAGTGGTGTAAAGTGGCCAATTGAGAGCAGTAGATATCTAAACACCAGCTGAACAAAATTTCAGACAATGGTATAACAATAGCAATCTCGAACAACTAGTCAACAAACCCACTAGATTCAGGGCAGGGAATCAACCCTCATATTTGGATTTTGTGTTTAGAAACGATGACACACTTATAGCCAGCATTGACTATGAACCCCCATTGGCAAAAGTGACCACCTTTGTTTGTTGGCTTTGTTTGTTACTATGCAACTGCCCACAAAGAATAAACAAGCTTCCCAACCCAGGACCAAATTTAATTTTCGCAAAGCTGTCTTTGACGCTATTAACGATAAATTATATGCGAGAGAGACTGTGCTGAACAATATGAGGGTTTCTATACTGCTGTTCAAGAAGCCGTTAACTTATATGTACCTCGAATCACAACTGGACAGCGCTTGGCAAATAAACCATGGATATCGGAGGAAATTATTGACCTTATAAAAGCAAAAAAATATTATGGAACAGATACGTTACAACTGGGCTAGATGAACACTACAGAGATTATAGAAAACTAAATAACCAATTGACGAAGCGCAGTAGAAAAGCTCGATCCACATACGAAAGTAACATACTACACGCGGGACCAAAAAAGTTCTACTCCTATATTCGGCAGCAGATTTCTTCAAAGGTCGGCATCCCAACTGCTTTGCATAACATACAAGGCATGACTGTGACATATTCACGAGATATTGCGGATGTACTCGTATTTGCTGACCAGTTTGGGAGCGTCTTTCAGGCATACCGGTGGAGATGTTGAGGAAGTGTCCGAACTTGTCAGATCACTTAGCAACAATAATGCAGACCTCTTACGACACAGGCACCCTCCCTGATTTCTGGAAGAAAGCTGTGGTGACCCCCATATTCAAAAAGGGGAGCAAATCAAAATCAATCAAATCAAAATCAAAAAATCAAAAACCCGCTCTACAGTTTCTAACCTACTGTCATGTCTATCACTGTGGATGAAGCATTTCAACAAACGAGAACCGATAGATGACATCTACCTGGACTACGAAAAAGCTTTCGACAAAGTCCCAACTACAAGGCTTCTCCAAAAGCTAGAATTTGTTGGATTACGGGGGCAACTACTTACCTGGATAGAGGCATTTCTGAGGCAAAGAACGCTACAGGTGAGAATAGGGGAGACGCTCTCAAGACCTGTAGGCATACACAGTGGAGTACCGCAGAGTTCAGTCTGGGCCCTGTGCTATACATCATCTACACATTTGACCTCCCCCATCGTTTGATTAGTCAGGTCAGCGTATTTGCCGATGATACAAAAATTTTGGCCAACCCACTCACTAACTATGATCGCCTGCAAGATGACTTGAACAAGATAGCAACTTGGTCCAAGGAATGGCTAATAAATCTCAATGCCTCCAAATGTACAGTGAACATAACCCCCATCTATCTTATAAACTGAACGGCACGTGTCTGAGAAAAGTCAGTGTGGGGGACTCGTTGAAGAAGCCTCTGCATTGCCCTGTTGCTAGTAAACCTAGACGAAATCCAGTTACCTTCAAGAGGGGAAAAGTACAAAACTACTCACCTGGATACTTGGGTGGACTTTGACGGGTACCAGCGACGAAACCGTTGGTATGATTGATCGGCCAGCTATCACGAAAATTCACCCACTTTGCACTTTTACTTTCTCACTAGATTGATCGTAGGTTTAGAACAGTCATTGAACTTCTAACGAGTATAGATTTTTGGAGAACAGCTTAAATTTATTATTTTATACGGACCTCAGATGCGCCCATGACGAATATTCAAACCGAACTCGAACCGTCCATTCATAGGCCGGTGCGTTCGACCGGCGATATTGGCGGTAAATTTAAACAAGGAAGGGAAACAATTTGGATAGGAATTCAACTCAGGAATGGCTTGATGTCCGTACATTTTCCCCCCACTTGAAATTCACCAGGATTTCACATTAAGATTATTTAATGCTTATGAGAGCTGTGCTCGAAAAAAAATAAACTAAATATCAAAACTTAACTTAGAAACAATACCATCTCAGGTGGATAATATTGTTCACACACTCATATATTATAAAATTAATTAAAAGGTAAAGGACAGATCTTAACTACAGGCCGTCGCACAGTTTTTCCGTTAACCGTTCGGAGAGTAACTACCCGGACGATATTATCTGAACCAGCGTGAACCTGGTCCACGCGAGCTAACTTCCAAAACAAAGGTGGAAGATTAGGTTCGTTTATTATTACCAAATCGTTCATTTGTAGATTAGGTGATCCTGGTTTATACCATTTAGTCTTTTGTTGAAGCGTGTGCAAGTAATCGCGTTGCCAAGCACGCCAAGAACTCTGAGTGACCTGCCTAATCATTTGCCAAAGCGAACGAGGGCAATGCGTATCAACTAAAGGTTCCTCAGGGAGAGACACGAGAGGACCTCCCGTTAGGAAATGCCCGGGCGTTAAAACGTCGGATTCCTGAGGATCCGGAGATAATGAAGAAAGTGGTCGAGAGTTTAGAACTGCTTCGACTTTCGTAAGGATTGTGGTAAACTCTTCTAACGTAAGAACTTAGCCCCAATTGCCCGTTTAAGAAGATATTTTGTGGACATAATTCCAATTTCAATTAAACCAGAGAAATGAGGTGCGGCCGGGGGATTGAATTGCCACTTTATTTGACGGTTAGCTAAGCCATCAGATATTTCAGAGTAATATTTACGAAATTCGTCGTTAATTTCGTTGAGATACCTATTCGCACCAACGAAATTCGTCCCGTTATCGCTAAAAATTGTATGACAAATCCCACGGCGGGAAACAAACCGATCTAGTGCAGCGAGGAATGCTTCAGCGGTCAATTCAGTCACGGGCTCCAAGTGAACAGCTTTCGAACTTAGACAAACGAATAAACAGAGATATGCTTTTTAAGTTCTTGCTCCACGACGATGGTTTTCCTTTATTATAAACGGGCCTCCGAAATCAATGCCGGTGGTATGAAAGCATCGAGATGGTTGAAGTCGCTCAGCTGGCAACTTACCCATCAAAGTCGATACAGATACCGGTTTCACTTTGAAACAACGAACACATTTCGACAGGACGGTACGAATTAGAAGTCTTATCCCGCTAATCCAAAATTTTCTTTGAATTAATGACTGTAGCGTTCGGGGACCACAATGAAGATATTTTATATGAAAATGTTCGACAATCAGTCGCGAGATGGGACACAACTTTGGCAAAAGCAAAGGATGTAACGCTGATAGAGATAGCTTTGCTCTATCTATACGTCCCCCCACTCGTATTAGACCCTCCTCATCAAGAAAGGGAGATAATTTTTGAATTGATTTTTCACATTGTTTATTATTTTTTATTAGATCGACTTGCGATGTCATATAGTGATTTTGAGTAAACTTAACTAGTGTCTTGACGGAGTTCTCGAGCTCAGAACTAGTAAGTACAGAGAATTTTCGATCTGACTTGGCTGTTCTTGCGTTCGAGAGAAACCGAAAACACCACGCTAAAACTCTTTGAAGTTTCGTGAAGGACGAACACTTTTCTATTAAATTCAAAAGTATATTATTTTCTACTTGAACAATGTGAAAACTCTCTGTGACTGCAGGTTTTAATTCCGGTAACTCTTCTTTAACCAGCAATACTTGCTTGGAAGGCCAAGAGCTGGGTAGGGCTTGCAGCCAGGCAGGACCAGTCCACCATAAAGGATGGCTGGCAAGTTCAGGACAAGACACACCGCGACTGCAGCAGTCAGCCGGATTGTCTTCAGTTGCAACGTGATACCAATGTTCAGGACTGATCAAGTCTGTCGCCTGAACAACACGATTAGCAACATACATTTTTAGCAAATGTGGTGCTGTGTTTAGCCTTGACAAGGTAGTCATGCTGTCTGAATAAGCTCGGATGGAGCTAATTTGAATTTTATTTTTAAAAAGATTATACATGTGAGATAATACTCGCGCTAGAAGCACGGCGGCGCTTAGCTCGAGTCTATTCACTGTAGTAGGTTTAATAGGAGCTATTCGAGACTTTCCTATTAACAAATTAGTAACGGTAGGACTTTTAACATCTTCCGTGACGACATACATATATACACAACAGCCATATCCTTTTAATGACCCGTCACAAAACCCTACTAAATGTACCTCGATTGGATCGGAAGGTATTACATGTCTGGGACGTGAAATGTTTTGTAGGTCGGACAAATTGGCAGCTATGCAATGCCATCTTTTAGCTAGGTCCTTAGGGATCGTTTCGTCCCAGGACAACTTTAAGCACCACATCTCTTGCAGCAGTGACTTAGCTGCAAATACAACCGGGCCGATCCAGCCTAATGGATCGAATATCCGGGCAACTATAGACAGTATAGATCTTTTAGTGAACTGAACATCAAAAGTGTCCGAAAAAGTGTACGAGAAATTATCGTCCGATGGATTCCAACGGATACCTAATATTTTAATAAACTCATTTCCTGAGTCTTCGAAGGATTTAGAAGTTTGACAGTGATCCGGAGGAACATCGGATAACAGGCTTGGCTCGTTGGTACTCCACTTACGAAGTTCAAAGTGGCCTTTCGACAGCAAGCAGGTAATGTCTGCTTTCAACTGCCTAGCACCTTCAGGCGACGAACTGCCCGTGGTAATATCGTCCATGAACATTTCTTCGAACAAAACTTCGGACACACGACTCGCATACTCGGAGCCATGGTCTTCGGCCAGTTGACGAAGGGTTCGAATGGCTAGATAGGGAGAACTGCTGACCCCGTAGGTCACAGTATTTAGCTCGTACTCAGTTAGCGGCTCGGTAGGATCAGAACGCCATAGAATGTGTTGATAGCGCCTATCTTCCGGTCTAATTAAAATTTGGCGATACATTTTACAAATGTCCGCGGTAAAAACGATTTTATGGAGTCGGAATTTTGTAACTAAATCGATAATGTCGATTTGAAGTTTAGGTCCGACATGAACAATATTATTTAAAAACAGGTTATTAGTAGTCTTGCTACTCGCGTCGAAGACTACTCGAAGTCGTGTCGTAGCACTTTCAGGGCGTACGACGCAGTGATGAGGAACTATATAACGATCAGTAGACGCAGAATCTGCTGGCTGCATGTGTCCAAGGTTTTCGTACTGACTCATAAATTCCTTGTACTCGTTTTTTAACTCCGTCTGATTGGTAAGACGTTTTTCTAAGTTAAGAAAACGATTAAAAGCGTGACGGTCTGAGTCCCCCAAAGAAGGGGCGTCATCTTTCAACATAATTGGTACTACATACCGACCATCGGAAGTACGGTAAGTACCATTTTTATATTTGTGTTCACAAATATCGTCCTCGGGAACGGAAATTGTACATTTCGGCGGTTCCTCGAACTCCCAGAACCGTTGAACGATCTCGTCGAGCGTGCATGAAGACGCGAGGAGTGACGTAACGGGTTCACTGGGAATGTTAGTTTTCATGTCATGAAAATATTAACCGGTGATCACCCAGCCGAACACACTGGACAACGCACAGGGTAATTCGGGACCGGGAGTGAAACGAGACCCGGTGTATATTTGATCAAAACATTCAACTCCTAACAAAATATCTATCGGACCGGATTTATGAAAGTCGCGGTCGGCGAGATCCAGATGCATAAAATAATCCTTGACGATCAACGGTAATGTTGTCGAAGGCAAAGCCGAAGTAATTTTAGGTAAAACTACTAATGGCAAGTCAAACTTCGGCGATTCACTCGTACGAGGTATTATCGAACCGAAAGTGTAACCTTTTATATTACAAACTGAATTTTGTCCAAGACCAGTAACACTTAAATTAAATTTTTTAATACGTAAACCCAATCGCCGTGCGCAAGCACTCTAGATTGTTGAAATCTGTTCACTATTTCATAGACGACATATTTATACCTATTACTGAAATAACAACAAATACTAGAAACAGAAAAAAATATTTATTTAAATGGAGCTCCCATTGAACAAACGTGTTTTTTTTTCGTCTCATTGCTCCAAATTAAAAATAAAAGTTTAAAAATACTAAAAAAACACGCTTTTATAGAGAATCCAACTAAAAAGTAGAAAATAATTTTAATAAGTTTGAATAAAGAATAGTGTAAATAAGAAATAAATGTATATTATTGTAAAAAAGCGTGACGTGCATTTTAAGATATTATCAAAATGATAATTCTTCTACTCATATCTGTCAATAAAATATTTACTTATAACTATTGACACTATAGGTACACCTCACGCTTTTTTTACAATAATATACATTTATTTCTTATTTCTTCTATTCTTAATTCAAACTTATTAAAATTTATTTTCTACTTTTTAGTTGGATTCTCTATAAAAGCGTGTTTTTTAGTATTTTTAAACTATTATTTATTTTTCATTTATTAGTTTTTATATTTTTTTTTTTTTAATTTTCAATCGAATTATTGCATTGTCATCGGTCTTCGACAGGTGTGCAAAGTTTGAATTAAATCTAATCGTTCAAAATAGGGCAAAATCGAACCCAAAAGAGTCGGTTACAAACATACAAGTGAAGCTAATAAAAGCGTAAAAATATATACGAGTATAAGTATGGAATCCCCGTGCGAGATTGCGACTCGTAATTTAGACTAGACAGCAAAATGCTGCTTTTGTTTTATCAAAATCAGGTGGCAGGAATAATGTTTTCGTTTTATTAATATTGCATTACCATCGACATTCGAAATTTGCTTTACCATCGACAACGGTTTCGGCATTACGGATCCAAGTACTTTTTGCTTCCAGAACCTTATGTTCTGGAAGCAAAAAGTACTTGGATGCATATCGACTGTAAATTAAAACGCTCTGAGAGCAAAACGTCTACAATTGAAAATGACTGTATGTTCCGAGAGCAGAACGTCCTCAATGCTAAATACTCGCAACGTAAAATGCCCTGAGAGAAAAAGGTCCGTATCCTTTTAAAGTCCTACCTGTCATGACATTATGCCGGTGGTAGGTAGGTATGGAAAACGACATTTACTTTTGTATTTTTTAAACATTATATTCAAATTATAAAAAAATTACATATTGTAGGTACCTTCTTTTTTCTTTTCTTTTTTTTTATTCCGCGAGAACGCAGCCGCCCCCATGTCCATTGCTGAGGGCATCTCCGGTGACCCCAGAACGTATTTCCAGTGGCGCCCGGTGGACTTTGGCCAGCTGCGTGGCCTCTTCGGGGATTTGGTCGGAATGAAAATCCCGCTTCGTTGGGGTTGGGTTTTATCCCGCGTCGGTGAGTGAATCTGGATGCTTGCTGTGGGGCAAAGGCCCGCAGCACGCAACCCTTCTAGCCTGCTTCTGTAAGGACGACGGGTGGCTATTCCGCCGTCCTCAGGCCCCGATCATGGAGGTCGATGGTTCTGGGCGTAGATGAGTCTGCGGCGCCCTGGCCGCTGACTGCGAAACTAAGCGGGGAGGGTACGCTCCCTCTCCCTCTCAGCCACCTCCTTCGCGGGCATGACATGCTCCCAGAAGGACAGGCCGCGGTCCACCTACTCGCGCTGAAGACCATGGCTTGGAGCATGGTTTCCAGTGAGATGATATCCACGCCCAGACCCACTACGAGGTCCCGGCGCTGACTCGCCCACGCTGAGCACTCCACCAACGTGTGGAGTGCGGTGTCGTCGTCGGAGACCTCGCAGTGTCGACACCGGGGTGTGACCTCACGATGGATGCGAAACAGGTAGCTACCGAGGCATCCATGCCCGGTAAAGATCTGCGTCGCACGATACGTGAGGTCACCATGCTGCCTCTGCAGCCACTTGTCCATGATCGGTCTCACCACCGCGATGACGGTGGTTCCCCACTTAGGTTGCTCAAGTCGCACCCTCCAAGTCTCCATGAGATCCTGGCAGAGTTGGGACCGCTGGTCCTTGATTTCTCGAGTTATTGTAGGTACCTATAGCCTACAAAATGACGAACGTAAAATTACACTTGAGATAACAATACAATGAACATTGCATTGAATGAGTAAGAACAGAAATGTTACACATTGAGGATTCTTTTAATATTAGAAACTCTTTGCAAGAACTCATAAGGTGTAATACACTCTTCTTCAAGTTTTTTCTTCTCTTCGGCGTATTGTATATTAAAACGAATATCAACCTTTCGTCTCTTGACACCATGAAACAAGCTAATTTTTTTTGTCTTTATGCACTTTTGTAGACTCAATCATAAAATAGATGAAAAATGATAATCTAAAGAGGTTTTTCAAGAGGAAATGCCAAAGTTCGTTATGCATCAAACACGTTTTGATTTAATGTCAACTTCAGTTGAAGGCTATTTTTACTAAACACTTACTGAAATGAGGACGATTAGCTCCATGGGTGTTTTGCCGTGGGAGACCAATTGATTGAAAGACGTCATGACTAGAGGACTAACTATTGGAAAGTCCATTTTGCTTCCTGAACCTTATGATCCGTAATGGGTTTCGGGTATACAGCTACAAGTGCGGTAGATACGAGTGCCGGGATCCGAAAGGGTCGACCATATGGTATCGGTGATACAGTGCGATAGTGATCGGATTTGTGCTATTAAAACCGAGACGTGTGACAGACCCTTAATAGTTATTAGTGTTTACTTACCAACGGATTCTAACAACAACTTACTTACTTGAATTTATAAACTGTTTGAGCGCAGTGAGCACTATTATCGACGATTACAATGCGGATGCGGGTGAGTTATTTTACAATAAGCTATTAAATATATCGCACATCCGCTCTAATAACGTCGTAACTCGACAAAATGGTTAATGACTTTAATAGGATTGTGTCCCAAATTTCAAAAATTGATTAAATCTGTAGTTTTGAATCTATATAGTCACAAAAATGAATTATTTTGAATTTTTAAAACAATCATTTACATAGTTTATTTTGCGATCTAAAAATGTATTTAAATTGGTAACGAAAACGCTCCAATCTGTCATGGCGCCTTGGGTGATGTCACACGTTGCGAAACAAATCAAAATGTATCCAATATTTGAAATCAAAATGTGTTTGAAGAAGCTATCCTGACCAAAAAACGAACGAAGTTCGCTGCAGTGATTAAGCCATAAATTAGTCGTCTAATCGTAATATATAAAAATAATATATTCTTGGATCCTATCAGGAAATAGATTAAAAAAAAATACAACAACCGACACAAATTTTACAATTTATTTGATTCTTAATTTCTTAACAATAATGATTTTATTTAAACACTACTGAACTCTAAACTAGTAAATTTAAAGATAGGTTAGGCAGATTGACACACAAACGGGCAGAGGTTCCCCTTTACGAAGTTTTTGATGCATTATTAAGAGAGCGACTGAAGGCGCGCACTCGCTTTTATAGATGCGGCCCCACCACCGACGCTATCCCTTCCATCGTATCGTTTGGCATCTAACACGGCCTCTCCTGACATGAGGACGTCCTCGGACTCCTAGTTCTCAGGCTGAAGATCTTGTGCGGCACGGGAGGTGCTCGGTACGGGCTCTGGTGTCCCCTCATGAGAAGGCGCATTCTCGCCACTGACAGCTCTCTCTGGCGTGGACTCTCGGTCATCATTACGGTCTGCACCTGAATAAGCAAAACAAACTGATTGACGATATGCATGTTTCAGATACTAATGTCTGGGAGCTATACACACACATCATCATGCCCGTATTCGAATGGGGGTAGGCAGAGGTGCTTTACGGACACACCCATACACATTGTCACGTCTATATCCCAATGCACCTCATTACGCACGCATCAATATACATCATTACGCCTTTATCCCAAATCGTGTGGGCAGGATGCATTACACACACACTTTTATAAATGAAATACACTTTGCCAGTAAATTTAAACGTAATAGGCAATAGGTATAGAAAGTCCATGACCATTCCGTAATATAAACCCAAATGCCAACAATCTGGATAGACTAACGGAATCCTAAAAATAGAAATAATACAGTGCTAGTATAACGGCTATACGATGGGTGGTGACGCGATGGAAACGCTGCAGACGCCTCAATCGCATCGCCATGCCAACGTTAACTACTATCTATTTAATTACGCGGGCTGGGTCGGGTCTACGTTCGTCAACGGAGGCACTTCGACCCAGAGTTAACACATACAGTACGGAGAGGAATCACATCATTCGCTATCTCCCGCAGCACAAGGAGGAAGCACAACATTCGCTGTCCCTGGCGGCACAGTCAACACAGAGAGGAAGCCTAGCATGCGCTATCTCTGGCGACCCACCCAGCACAGAGATGCGATCTCTGGCGGCGTACCAGGCGCAGACAGAAAGCACATTATTTGCCTTCTCCAGCACCTTCAAAGTAGGCAGCACACGCCTCCGGAGTCCACTCCCCTCGCCACGGCACCATATATTCCGCCGCGGCCTGGGTGGACTTCCATACGAGCCAGCTAGCAGCTGCAACTCGTATCGACCGTGGGGAAGCGCCTTGACCACGCGATACGGTCCGCGCATGCCGGAGTCGAGCTTGCCAGTCGCTTGCGCCTGTTTAATGACAAAAACGAAAGAATTAGTTTCGAACGATCGAGGAGATCTTCTGTGAGCATTCACTGTAGTGTCCTGTTGACGTTGGTTAGCGTTCAAACGTTCAACAGCTCTCTGCCTACGCATCGTTCTTAATGCCTCACGGTTCGGGTGCGGGTTATCTAAGGCAACATCGCGGACCAGGCGTCGTATGATTCAATGCCAACTAACAGGTTTAGAGGTGATAGCTGAGTGGTTTTCTGCTTAGTTATGTTTAAAATTAGCTGTAAGCGCCATAGGGTATCAGACCACTCATTTTGTCGATGATTGTACTCGATACGAATCATGTTTAACAATGTACGACAATATCGCTCCACCTGTCCATTCGATTGGTGCATCTCGGGGGTGATAAGATGTATGTCAATGCCTAATTCCGTTATAAGTTTAGTGAAATCTATACTTAAAAACATACGGCCCCGATCAGCCACAATTAATTTTGGTGTACCAAATAACGAACAATTTTTTTTAATTCATTAGCATCTTGATTATACATAGGGTACAACAGACAGTATTTAGAAAAAGCATCAATCACAATAAACACGTACTTATAGCCGCAAGATTGCGGTAATGGCCCTAATGCGTCTACGTGAATAACTTCAAAGGGATCACATGGTTTTTCCCACGAATGTATAGGTTGGTGTGGAGCCCTAGGAACCTTTTTATGTGTTAAACAGATAAGACAGTGTCGAATATATTTTTGAACAAATGATTTAAGTGACGGAAACCAAAAGTGATTTCTTATTAGCTCTAATGTCTTGTCAACACCGGGGTGATCATGCTCATCATGAAATATCCTTAGTAAACTAAGTCTATGACCCTTGGGCACGAAACATAACAATCTAGACTCCTCTCCTACAGGAGAATATTTGTAATAAAGTAGGTCATTTTTGCGGATGTAGTGTCTTGTATCTAACTGTCCGTCTGTCAGTTTTTGGAATAAACTCTGTGTCTCCTCGTCAGCAGGTTGAGCCATTTGAGCCCAATTTTGATGTCTACGTGCTTCGCAAACGTTCACGGGGTTGCGACTCAAATAGTCAGCATGTGACATAGAAGCACCTTTGCGATATTCGAGGGTAAAATCAAAGTCCTGTAGGTATATCCACCACCGGGCAACACGTGGTAACAAATCTTTCTTTGATTGGGTCGCTTTTAACGCGTTACAGTCCGTGATGATTGTAAAGTGCATACCGACCAAGTAGTGTCTATAATTTTGCAGGGCTTTAACGACGGCCAAAGTCTCGAGCTCGTATGAGTGGTACCTAGGCTCGGCACCTTGGGTTCGCTTACTGAAATAGCTAACTGCACGCTTGTGTCCAGTATCGTGAACCTGAAGAAGCACCGCACCATAGCCAATGGAACTGGCATCAGTATGGACTTCAATAGCTAAGCTAGGATCGTAAATAGCTAAAATAGGCTCACTAGTTAAGTGCGATATAATTTCTTGTCGTGCTTCTTCCTGTTCACTACCCCAGACAAAAGCCTCTCCCTTCTTAGTCAACCTTGTGATTGGAGCAGTTTTTTGTAGCAAAACCAGCTATATACCGACGAAAGTAGCTGGCTAAGCCCAAAAATTGACGTACTTGTCTAACCGTCTTTGGAACAGGTGCATCTACCAACGCTTGGACTTTAAATGCGCTCGGCTGTACCTGACCCTGACTGACTGTGCGTCCTAAGTATTCTATCTCAGTGGACAAAAATGACCACTTCTTTAAATTGATTGAAAACCCGGCATTAGTTAGGGTTTGAATCACCTTTCGAAGGATGATCAGACCTTCATCTATGCTATTACTTAAAACCAGTACATCATCGATATAAACCAGGGCTTCACCAGAGTCCAGATGCTCGCGAAGTGTTTTTGAAATGATGCGTTGATACACTATAGGAGCATTAGCTAGACCGTATGGCATTTTTAGGTACTCAAAATGGGCGTCTGTTGTAACAAACCCCGTCAGCGGCACTGAATTGGCATCTAAGCTGATCTGGTGGAACCCTGTTGCCATGTCAAGACTCGTAAAGTATTTGTGTTTGCCCAACCGGTCGATACAATCGTCAATTAATGGCAAGGGGAAACGTTCCTTGATAGTAATTTGATTTAGTTTACGATAATCAACACACATGCGATCGGATCCATCTTTCTTTTTAATTAATAAAATAGGACTCGCATATTCGGACTCTGACTCACGAATTATATTTTTACTAAGAAGATCCTTGATTATTTCGCGAACTCTTAATGTTTCCGGATATGAGAGACGATAGGGTCTATAGTTGACAGGTGTACTATTATTCAACTTAATAGTCATACTACCAGTAGTGACAGTGGAGGTGGCAGTACCCGATATAAAAAAATTTGAAAACTCACTGATCAGATCAGTAAGCTTTATGAGATCATCACCGACTAAAGACGTTTTAACAGGAGCTGCTATAATAGCGGATGTACACATTACACTATCTGTAGGTCTAGGTTTGTAAGTGAGATGTTGGTAATCACATGTTCGCACATATGTAACACCTTTGCGGTTTAATACATCGGTGCCTACAATAATAGGGGTGTTCATAGACTCTGGCGACACGGCGTGCAAGTCTACTTCTAAAGTGATCTCGCTAAACTCAATTGGTAACGTAACAAAGTAAGTTGACTCGAGTTCCTGTCCGCCGAGACCCCTCAGTACTCTAAATGCTGGTTTACGCGCGCATGTGAAATGTTTTAACAAAGATGATGAGATCAGCGAAATACTTGAACCACTATCTATAAGAACATCGACAGGTATACCTTGGATAACTGCTACAACAATATCCTTTAAAAATGTAAATTATATCAACATAGGGCATCAAAATATTGGTTGTTTAACACATGGCAAAGAGTTAGAGTTGGAACTGTTAATGAATTCAGACAATATTGATATTTTTTGTATTACAGAACATATGCGTAAGTCGTATGAGCTCATGTTCAATTTCAGTAATCACCGGGTTGGTAGTGCATTCTGCAGGGTGACCACAGTACGGGGGGGATCTTTGATTTTATTAAATAAACAACTTAAATTTAAAGAACGGAAAGATATTGTGTCTCTTTCTCTAGAGTGTAAAGTCGAACTGTCGTGCGTGGAAATGGAGCAATTCATAGTAGTATGCGTGTATAAACCTGGAACCTCACCCTTTTGCGAATTTGAGGAACTTATTGACAAAGTTCTATATAAACTTGGTAAAACTAATAAGTACCTAATAGTATGTGGTGATTTTAATGTCGATTTACTTGTTAATACGCCTATGAGTTATAATATTTTAAATTTATTTAAATCACACAATCTTACAAACTTATTTTTGGAGCCTACTAGATATTGTAATACAATAGCCACGTGCCTGGATAATATATACAGCGATATGTTGCCAGAAAGTAAAAGTATTATAAAAAAGCTAGATTCAGACCATTGTGGGCAAATAGCATCTTTTAAAATCACTAAAGAAAAAGTTATAAAACGTAAAATATTATGTAGACCAATAACTGGTGACCGCTTGGAACGTATGAGGGTTGGACTTTGCAATAAAATTCCATTCTTAGACACTGGCTTAGATCCAAATGTAATGTATAAATTATTTTTTGATTCTTTTTACAACGAGTTCAACTCCATATTCAAGTCTAAGGAGGTCATGATTAGTGATAGTCCTACTTTCAGTGAATGGGCCACTGAGGGTATACACAAAAGTAGACAAAAACTTTATGAACTATACTCAGAAAGACAGCTTAATAGATCAGTTGAATTTCTAGATTATGTTAAAACTTATTCAAAAAAGTTTAAAGCAGATTGTTTAGCAGCTAAATCAAAATATATAAGTGATAAAATTCTCAATAGTGCAGACAAAGTTAAATCTACTTGGAAAATTATAAACGCGGAAAGAGGTCAACAAAAATTAAATGATAATCATTTTAAACTTAATATAAATGGTAAAATAACTACATCAGACTTCGAGGTCGCTAACGAATTTGAAAATTTTTTCTCCCGAATTCCTGTAGATTTGACAAAAACCCTAGGCTCTTCAACCCCCATTGCAGAATCTTTGTTAAAAGCAAACGTTCCTTGTTGTAACGTTATATTTAAATTCAGTAAAGTTAACATAAACACTATCTTAAAAACTTTTAAATCTTTAAATATCAAGAAAACAGCTGACCTCTGGGGCATCTCTGTGTATTTAGTAAATTCTTTTATTGAAATGGTTGCTCCTGAACTAGTAATAATATTTAATAATTGTGTTGATAGTGGTGTGTTCCCTGATTTAATGAAATCTAGTAAATTAATTCCCCTGTTTAAATCGGGTAGTACTTCAGATCCGTCCAATTTCCGTCCCATTTCTGTACTACCTACATTTAGTAAAATTTTTGAAAAAATTATGCTTAATCAAATGCAAAATCACTTTAACGTTAATAAACTATTACATACAAAACAATTCGGTTTCACTCGTGGTCGGTCCACCACTGATGCCGGAATTAAATTATTAGAGTGTATATACAGGGCCTGGGATGAGTCATATGATGCTTATGGTGTATTCTGTGACTTATCTAAGGCCTTCGATTGCGTTCAGCACCAGACTTTAATTAAGAAACTTGATCATTACGGAATCCGGGGGACGGCCTTGAATTTCGTCAATTCTTACTTAAGTGATAGGGTCCAGAAAGTAGTGATCAATGGTAAACAGTCACCTGGTTCTCCTGTAGCAATGGGGGTACCACAGGGTTCAATTTTGGGACCTTTTCTTTTTCTAGTATATATTAATGATCTCCCTCACCTCATAAGAGACGACCACGAGGTAGTTTTGTTTGCTGATGACACTTCTTTAATATTTAAAGTTAAACGTGGACAGCGCGAACTTGACGATGTAAACATTGCCCTCTCTAGGATAGTCCACTGGTTTTGTGCTAATAATTTATTATTAAATGAAAATAAAACTAAATGTGTAAGATTCACCTTACCTAATGTAAGACTTGTTAAAACCAGTGTTAAGGTTAGGGATGATATAATAGAATTGGTCGATGACACTGTCTTCCTGGGCATAACGTTAGACTCCAAATTGCAATGGGGGCCTCATATCGGGAAAATTTCGGCCAGGCTTAGTTCAGCAGCCTATGCTGTCAAAAAGATCCGACAACTTACAGACATTAAAACGGCGCGTCTTGTCTACTTCAGCTACTTCCACAGTATCATGACATATGGCATACTACTGTGGGGTAACGCTGCCGATATTGAATGCATCTTTGTGTTGCAGAAGAGGGCTATCCGGACTATCTATGGAATGGGGTCTCGGGAGTCATTAAGAGATAAGTTTAAGCATATTAACATCCTTACAGTGTACTCACAGTATATTTATGAAATTTTATTGTATACCCACAAGAACAAAAGTAAATTTGTGAAAAATAGTGATAATCATAATCTAAACTTAAGAAATAAGGATAAACTGGCTGTTCCTAAATTTAGGCTTCATAAAGTGAGTAATTCTTTTGCGGGGAACTTTATTCGAATGTACAATACATTGCCAACCGAAATAGCAAATTTATCTGTCAATAAATTTAAAAAACTAATAAAAAGTAAATTGTGCCATAAAGCTTATTATAGTATTAATGATTTCTTAGATGACAAGGCGGCCTGGTTGTAACAACGTAACGAATTGCTCCTTTCTAAATAACTCTGTATTAGATTTAAGATGAAATATTTTGAAAAAAGCCGAGCTGAGTTTCTTGAGGGCTCTTCTCAGTCTCGTTGCATTTTGGAACCCTCGGTAGAGTCACACCAACTTCTGACGAATCTAAATAATTTTCTGAAAATTTCAAAGATAATAAACGTTATTTTATTTTATTTTATTTTTACTTTTTGTTCGTGTGGGGGTACTTCTGACAAAAATTAACATTTTTCGAGTCGCGGGAAGCAGACTTTAATTTAGCAAAACAGTTGTCTATTTTATGTCCGGGTTTTTTACAAAAAGCGCAGGGCTCCGACTTATTTGAAACGGACACAGAACTATTTTTCATTTTACTATTTTCATCACCCTTAGGTTTCCTAGTACAATCTACCTGCTTATGACCGGGCTGGCCACATTTAAAACAGTTAGAATCCATAAGTCGCCTCTTACGCCTATTTTTGTCACCATTGGAATTTGGAAAACGTTCGTTACGGGACACGTTGTGATTTTTTTTGTTAACAGAGGTCACGTTTGGTTTAATATAAACGGAAAAGAATTCAACTAATTCATTCGGTTGTAGTTTCGCGTTTGTCGCTGAAGCACGGATCTGCGGGTCACTAATGCCCCGAATAATAATTGCTGACATTAATTCGTCACTCAGCCCCTTAACTATACGTAGCTTTAACAAAGATCGGCGAGCATAGTCTGCGTATGTCGGGTACTTATCCGAATTAGTGCACATAATCTCAAATAGTATGTTAGCTACATCCGGCTTTCGAGGACACAACGGCTTAAACTCTTTTTTAAAATTACTCCAACTACGGTCATTGGAGACCCACTCACTGAGCCATGTCCGGGCATCGCCCTTTAAACAGTACCCAATTCGAGAAAGGCACTCTTTATCAGTCCAGTTATTTAAAACTTTGGCACTATCTACCTCCTCGCACCAGGTATCGATGTCGTGGATGCTCGGATCAAAGTTAGAAATATAGTATGAATGGTTCGACCTCACCGTGGTATTGATGGTGCGTATCGCATCAATGATGCGATCGGTGCTACTTGCGGCCTCCGGGTTAGTAGCGGTGCTCGCTGACCGCTCCGGCGTGTAGGTCGCGCACTCTCGACGCTCTGCAACAGGGCTGGACACCTCTCGCAGCAGCTGCTGCGGTCTAGGTGAGGCGCTGGCTCTCGGCGGGCGCCCCGGCGACTGCGACCGATGACGACGCTCGAGCGCAGTCACTTTCTTCATAATCTGTTGTATTTGTTTAGTTAATGAACTGTTAGAATGTCTATTACGTTTGCGAGTGAGACGTGAAGGTGGACTACTACGACCAGAGCTAGATTCAGTATCACTGGAGTAAGAGTACCTACGGCGACGTGAAGAACGACGCGTCGAACGGCTCCTACTTCCGCTCCTAGGCATTTTAATACTCTTTTCACACAATAATCACTAATTTACTAATGAATTTCACACAATTAAACTACGTTGTACACAATGATTTGTAATATGAACTAACAACAGTTCCAAAGGAAACGACTACACAATAGTTCTATAGTTGCATTAAAATCGTTCACCAACAGCTCTAAAAGAAACGATTACACAATGGCACTATAGTCGCATAAAAATTGTTCACGCTAAAAATCATTTCTCAACTCGAAATTTGAAAATAAAAGGATCAGAACGTACTCACCAGATGTTTACCAAGTAACTCACCACTCTTTGATGTATACACTGTACTTACTTAACAAAGAATCACTCAAAATCACGACGCAATTATTTTATCCGTCTACCGTCAATCTGAATAACCAATCTGATGAACTAAAATGATGATTTAAATAGCAAAGCGGCCAGGACGCAGTAGCAGGATACGATGGAACCGTATCCCACTTCTGATCTTGGATCCTATCAGGAAATAGATTAAAAAAAAATACAACAACCGACACAAATTTTACAATTTATTTGATTCTTAATTTCTTAACAATAATGATTTTATTTAAACACTACTGAACTCTAAACTAGTAAATTTAAAGATAGGTTAGGCAGATTGACACACAAACGGGCAGAGGTTCCCCTTTACGAAGTTTTTGATGCATTATTAAGAGAGCGACTGAAGGCGCGCACTCGCTTTTATAGATGCGGCCCCACCACCGACGCTATCCCTTCCATCGTATCGTTTGGCATCTAACAATATATTCAAGCGCAAGATCGCTTATTAGTTATAGTTTTTTCACGACCAAAAGGTCAAAAGCGCCGTGAATATCATGGCGCTTACGCGTTTCCTTCAACGTATTCCAAGAACATGTCACTTGTAAGGATTATACACTATAGACTGGACACGCATAGCTTTTTACCTACGACGGAACGGAGATGGTATATGGGTTTGGGGTGAGAGGATGTTTGTGCAAATACATGTTGGCATTTTTCTCCTGGATATGTTCTTAGATAAATGTTACGATGACAACTCACCAGGGGGCGCTGCAGCGAACATTATTTGTGAAAAGCAATGTTGCCAATTTTCTCAAAAACTAGTAGTCCGATTTTGATGCAGTTTTCAGTTATGGGTTTTTTTTTTTTTTTTTTGACGTGGTGATGCATTTACGCACTTCACCGTCTCGCTGGGGGGGGGGGAGCGAGACGGCTTCGTGTGGGACTCCCGGCCCTAGGATTAAAACGGGCCGGACTACCCACTAAAACCTATCCACGGTGTTTCTCCTTCGCCTTAGCCGGGCCGCCGGATAGGCAGGAACTGTTAAGCAACAGCGGCCCGGCAAAGGGGCGCTCTTTCGAGCTCTACTCGGGGGTTCCTGAACCCCCCCTGATCAACACAGAAGCGACGCCCCCGAAACACATAAGGGGCGTCGGACTCCTCAGGGCCATTCTCGTGAGCGGTGGGCCCCCCGACCCACCGCCCACGGCCCTATCAGTCGGGGGCTTGGGCGTAGGCAATGCGCCGTCGCCCCCTGACTGGTGCCCGCCGGGGCGGGAGCGTACGGCCTGCACGCTCCCGCTCACGCAGGGCCTCTCTCTTCGCCGCCATCACCTCCCGAGCGAAGGAAACGACGGCGGCCCAACATTCTTCGCTGCCGGCCATGGATTGAATGACGGCCGACAGCGAACCTACTCTGCCGATAACGCCCGTGAGGGCCAACCTCAGCGAGTCCCACGCGGCGCACACGAAGAGCGTATGCTCCGCCGTATCTACGGCGCCGCCTGCGCAGTGATGACAATCAGGCTCCGACAGGATCCCCACCACTTCCCACAGGAATTTGGCAAAACAGCCATGACCCGTGAGAAGTTGGGTGAGGAAGTAGGTCGGAGTTCAGTTATGGGTTTGAGTTAGATTGGTACAGGTTTCTAGATAGATGTTATGGTGACAACTCATCAGGGGGCGCTACAGCTAACATTATTTGTGATGAAAACCAATTTTGATGCGGCTTTTTTTAGGAATGGATTTGTAGTTGATCAGTGAGGGTTCTTAAATAGGTGTAATGACAGCAACTTACTAGAAGGCGCTACATATTTATGCTCTTTAAGAATTTTAAAATAAAAATCAAAATTAAAAATTTTGAAAAATCCCACGACGATAAAAAAGCAATTGAAAAAAGAATAAAATAATTTAAAAACCTCCAGAAAGTTAAAAATAAATTGTGTTGGTTAGCCCTTTAACTTTGATATAGGTGCCTATCAATATTTTGATTCAAGCGTGGTCTCGAAATGCACATCGAAGTAATGTGCCAAAACTGCGTTTTGTCCAATCTACTTTTGTTAGATTTATAATAATTAAACTTTAAAATTAACAAAAATTCGTAAATTAATAAAAACGTACGAACAATTAAATTACACAAAATCACAGACACAATTTGAACAAGAAGTCAGCTCTTCATACATACTTACTCTATGGTGTGAGAGCGCAACCTGTGACGTCATATTTTGTGATTGGTTTGATGTCACGTGACTGAATGCCTAATTTTTCCAAACTTATTTTCTAAAAGTAATAGTAATCTTTATTCTGTCTACTAATGACTTTAATTGTACCATTCGTATCCATAGAGAACACGGTCGTCGTATACGACGGGAGAAGGCATTATGCATTTTCCCGTTCCATAAAAGGTATGTAATTTTTTTTTTTTGGTGCGGGGGTCATCGACATGCACACAGTCTCAGACGCTCAAACCAATCGGGTGCCACTACGATACTCACACGACATGACAATTAGAATAACACATTAAAATTTTTTCACAAACACTTACATATATGCAATATAGGCAATAAAGCCGTAAAGTCAAAAATCAAAGACAGGAAAAATAAAAGAAGCTAATTTGTTTATAGTGCAGCACACAGTCTCAGACGCTCAAACCAATCGGGTGCCACTACGATACTCACACGACATGACAATTAGAATAACACATTAAAATTTTTAAAAGTTGTAAAGTCAAAAATCAAAGACAGGAAAAATAAAAGAAGCTAATTTGTTTATAGTGCAGCATACGGTGATCCAAAACAGGCGTTCAATATGTCAAATGAAAGCAAATTTTTTTACCATTTTAACCTTTTAAAAATAATTGTAATAATATAAGTATTTAAAGAAATAATTGAAAAAATGTATAATACAAATTATAGACGATTCTGTTTCAATTGTAACATCATTAATGACTTTATAAACACACTAACCACTGAGATTCAGGAATGTAAGAAAATAATACGACGTAATTTCCACTTTAGATCTCGAGCGTACCAGCCGATTACCACCTTCTTCGGAGAAATTTTATAGCCCAATCTTAGCTGTATCATCCACTAATCGCTATTTTATAGCCAAATCTTAGCTGTATCATCCACTAATCGCTATTTTATAGCCAAATCTTAGCTGTATCATCCACTAATAGCTATTTTATAGCCAAATCTTAGCTGTATCATCTACTAATCGCTATTTTATAGCCAAATCTTAGCTGTATCATCCACTAATCGCTATTTTATAGCCAAATCTTAGCTGTATCAACCACTAATCGCTATTTTAGAATCCTATCAATGAAACATATTTTTATGTAACCATTGTAACAGACCGAGATTATTATGTGATTTATTTTTATTTTTTAACATTTTAGACAGTATTTTATAAAATTAATCATTCTTTTTAATGTTACTACTACCTAATTTTTGTTTAATTAAATTTTAAATGATAATTATTTAGTAAGTATAAAAAGAACCTTTCAAATCACATATTTTTTATTAAATATTAAACTTTGGAAACAAACACACAAAAACCCTTCAAAAAGAAAAAATACTATGCTACCTTAATTTGAATAAAATCACTTAATTTTTATTAAATAGAACACCAACACCCCACATCTTCCGCGAACGCTTGCACGTACACTCTCTTTCTCTCCAGTCCATTCAGCAATGGGTTTAATAGCAAGTTCCACAGCAAAGGACCTCCAATCGAGCCTTGGACACAACCTTTGTCCGTAGAGCGGCTGCACTCCTCGCCCGCATACCTTACCCTTACCTTCCTTTCGCTAAGATAGCTGCTGACCACCCGTCTCAAGTTTGTCGGACACCCTTCCTCCAGTCTCCGTCTTCAGTGCTCTTCTGGGGCATAAAGCCGTACTGGCGAGGATTCATCCGCGGTAAAAGATGAAACTTGAGTCGGGCGACCAGCATCCTCTCGTACACCTTTCCCAAGACGGGCAACAGGCCGATTGGTCTGTACGACTTGGGAACTGTGTACGAGTCCTTGCCTGGCTTCTTCAGCACCACCACCACGGCTTCCTTCCATATCTTAGGAAAGTAGCCGTACCGGAGGCACTGATTAAGCAGCTCGAGGAAGTATAAGGGGTCGGCCCTGACAGCGTAAGTGCAGATGTCGGATGTCCGCCCCCGGAACTTTCTTGGGGTTAAACCTGTGAAGAGTATCGTGCATTTCTTCAAGTGTAAAAGATGGGTCGTCTCCATGATGACCCTCGCTGCTGTCGTCTTCGTCTATCTCAGCTGCCTTTTTTCTAATTACACGATGCCCCTCGTTATCCTCCTCAACTCTATCTTCTGGATAGAAGGTTTGAGCGAGGAGGTTGGCCGAACCCCAAGAATCCAGGTATGATCCGTTATGAATTAGAGGCTGATCTTCCCTTGCTGTGACCCTCCCTATCACCCTATATATACCCTCCCATACTCCCACCCTGTCCTGCTTTCCACAGAAGGCCTTCCAACTCTCGACCTGTGCCTTTGTTACTTCACCCTCATACATCTCCTTTTGCTCTAGGTACAGCATAATTACCCTCTCTCTTCGGCCCTCTGCAACTCGGCGAGCCGCTCCGACCACCACGGCATTGTAACAACATCTTTATTTTTGATGCGCCACTGTACCCGTTGCTATTCAGAGGGACATTTCACTGGATATCTCTAGCTAAAACAATGATTAAGATTGGGTTTTGGTATGGGTATTGACCAGTTTAAACATTTTGTACGATATAATATAAAAATGTGTGACTGTGATTGAAGGAGAAAAAGTGGACCAAGTGAAAGAGTTCGTGTACTTTGGGTCCAAGTTTGCAAGGGATAAAGGGTATTATGTCGATGATATTAAGAGCGTGTACGCCGTCTATGCGCAGTTTGACTCAAAAACAATACTTTTCAAACCTGTTAATATCGTGAACTACTTATCTTACAAAAATGTTAATTACTAATAACTTTAGGAAATTTTGTAGTCTCAATAGTTAGTAGAGAAAATATTTCGATTAATACAGTATTTGTGCATTCTATCAAGATAACCTAACAGAGGTTTTCTCAATTACCCTTTCAGCATCAATTTCGAAGCTGCAAATATATGAAACTACTGACAAAATTAATTTACAAAAAATATTAACCAATCGATAAGATCCTTAGAAAAATAGTTAGTAATAAGATTTTATGATTTAGGTATATTATTACAAGAAATTAAAATTTAAACAATGTGAAATATTAGGAAATTTAAAAGGTTTTTTCACCGATATATCTTATTAAATTCAATATAATAATGATTCAACTTAAAAGATGAATATCTTTTTTAAAATACCTAATTTGAATTTTTAATAAATTTATTACTATTAATTTTCTATACATTTTTGAAAACTATTATAAAACGTAGCGCGTCAATCTATTCAAATCAGTTCGCCGCGTGGCTTTCTAGAGTGAGGATGTGTCGCTCGGCGCTCTGTTTAACCTGTGGTTGACCTTTGCCGTGCGTATAAGGATAGCAGACATTTATAGCGTCATAGACAAATTTTGGTACTTTGGTAAGTAAAATATTATGTTTTTTTTTTAGGCAGACAATATTTTTAGTCACAACAAATTAGATTTCAGCCGCAATGGGAAATAAAACCAAGTTATTTTTAGTGAAGAAACGAAAACGAAAAATAATACAAATTTGAAAAAGGCAAGAGCTAAAGGTATATATGATATACAGGGTTATTTGTAATTAACTAGCAGGGGTAGATAGCTGACATCATAAGTAACAACGTTTGTTCTACGACTTTTTATAATTCGTTAAATTTTACTATCATACAAAAATATATATAAATTTAGTTTCGCGTCTGACAGTTATTAACTCTAGGCCGCAGTTTACGCGCATCGTAAAAAAATTAGGTAAACAAACTCGTATCATCAATTCATGCAATGCACGGATAGGGACGGGGCGGCGGGCACGGCGCTAGCGGCTTTGACCTTTTTTCGCTCACTAGATGCTTGCTTGGAGTGATAATAATGTGGCGGAAGCCTGCCGCCAATATGCAGTAAGGTTTCCAAATCTACCTACGCCGAGCCGGGCAAC
Organism: Nudaria mundana; assembly: GCA_963556515.1. Taxonomy (NCBI): domain Eukaryota; kingdom Metazoa; phylum Arthropoda; class Insecta; order Lepidoptera; family Erebidae; genus Nudaria; species Nudaria mundana. The sequence goes on from OY748311.1 coordinate 11,861,733, forward strand.
GATGTTATCTGCCACACAGCGATTACGCGATTATGGACAGTTCCAGCCCAGGTTCAGTGATAGTGGTCGTCCACCGAGGCACTCAGTACAGGAACAAGAAAGGATACTGGACTTATTTGAGGATAATCTCGCCGCAAGTACTAATGACGCCACGCTACGGTTTAATGTGTCGCAGTTCTTCGCGTGGAGTGTCATTCACAACAAAGGCAAATATCCATTCCATCTTCATCGTGTCCAGGAACTCACCGACCAAGCGCGCGCGAACGTGCGTACGTCGACCTTCAGTTTATGAATGAAACATAGACTTAATAGTGTCGCGTTATAACAATAAAAAGTTGAAAACTCATTATTAAATAATGTATTCAGTTTTATTAAAAGTCGTAAAACAAACGTGGTTACTTATGAAGTCTGCTACCTACCCCTGGGAGGATGCTAGTTAATTACAAATAACCCTGTATATGCTATACTAGCTTCAACCCTCGGCTTCGCCAAATTAAAATATACACTTTCGCATCCTTATATTAATATGGTGTTTTATCTGGATCCTAATAACGCTAAGAGGAAATGTCTTTGTGATGCATGAAAACATACATACTAATAAGTGACTTAACTTGTAGTGTTTAGTGGTACTTTTTACTATTAGTCTACTTGAGCCAGGTTTTATTTCAGAAAGGCCTGTTAACCATGGCAATTTCAATTGTATTTCAATGCCATAGATTTACACGATTAACATACTATACAATTTTATTTAAAAAAGTTGATATTATTTTATCCTAAGTCTGTTTCGTTTTCATATTTTTTTTTTAATTACTGCATGATACTAACGCTTGCTTTAAAATAACAAGGTTTGTGTGCTTCTTGGTTTATGGTTTCGCTACAGGCAATGTAAAAGAAACTCAAGTGATGAAGGAGTAACGGGAACAGTTGAGTATGACCATGCAAAATGTCATGACGAAGGAGCAAAATGGTAGACCCACGAAAGTCCAGTTCGATGCCGCTGAGAACTACGACATATTAATTGAATTTATAAAGATGTTATTTCCTTCTTTTCTTTTGTTTCATTTCTATCTACACTAAATCCCAAGTACGAAGCCGCAAACAGAAGCTAGTGTAAAATAAGGGTCTCCCTTGTTTGACCGAAAGGAATTTTTTGGGAAGTGAACATTTTCACTTCCCAAAAAATTTTTCGCATAATTTCATTTGCCAAATTATTACTTAGCAAAAAATATATTCACAAAAACTTTTAACGCAAACCTAATGTTTTGGAAATGAACGTTTAAACTATAACTTGTTTATCAACTAGTAGGTACAACTTTTAATATTTTTTATTTAATCAAATATTTCAGTTGGAATAACAGTTTTTACGCAAAATCAAATAAGCCAAATATTTAGTATAGTCAGTTTTCAATTCTCCCTTTCCTATTCAGTCAAATGCTTCAATGACAAAACTGTGTTAAAGAAGAAATTAACACTACACACACACACACACACTAACACAATACACTTCTAAATAGTTCAGTTCCGGGTAACCTACTAAAAACAATCTTTTTTTTCTATTAATTCAAGTTGTTTCTGGTGCAGGCAGTCACAGTTTTAACCTAACCTAGGTTAGGTTAGGTTAAAACTGTGACTGAAACCCATTTTGTTTACTTCCCATATTTTTTGTCTTAACAAATCATTTCACCATACGTTTATTTTCTGAATATTGTTTACTGTAATAAATCATTTGATTAAATACCAAATGCCATAATGACATTATACTTGGTAATATTTTGCCAAGTAAAAAATTGACCAAATAAAAATATGCGTACTAAAATCATTCGAAATATTGCAATGGTAATAAAAAAGGTTGCTAAAATTTGTTTGGGTAATGAAATTTTGTCAAAATCTTTTCGGCAAAACGGCAGGCACCCGTAAAATAAACTGCTAAGTTTTAATTGAATACCAAAAAAAAACATTTTTTTTTTTTTTCAATCTAACTACACTGGAACTATAATGTTCACTTGAACGGATCAAGATATATTAGTTTGATTATAGCACGCCAGCGCTTCACACACAGTTACACTCGTGTCCGCGCTTCTTCTGTGTGGGTTTGAATTACCTAAAGTTAACATCGCGCTCAAGGCGTACACGCTCTAAACGAAGAGTTATGGCAGGGAATCAAGTGATTGGGTAACTGCATAACTTTATGAACAGTCAGAAAGTCCGGTCAGAAGGCCCCATTGGCTGTGGGTAGAGGAGTGCTTGTCCCTACACTTTTGTACGGTAGTGAATATTGGGTGTGGCAGAAGAAGCATGAAAGTAAAACAAATGCAGTGTGGAGTGAAACTGAGACGTGTGAAAAGTGTAGCTGGGGTTATGGCTAAAGTGAAGAACAGCCGCGTGATACGGAAACTGTGCGGTGTGTTGTGATCTAGTTAGAAGAAGGAATGCTTAGATGGTTTGGGCACGTAGAAAAGTACATAAGGCGGGTGTTGGATGGACAGGCTGGTAAGTAGAATACCATAGTCCAATGGAAAAGAGACCTAACTGTAAGTTTGAAATATAAAAATAGCGGGCTCAGTTTATGAGGCCTAGGTCCGTATTGCTAATTATTAGTAATTAATAATAGGTTAATAATTAATAATAGGTAATTATTAATAATGCTATGGCTAATTAATAATAGGTATTAAACTTAATGATATAAAGGTAACATTCCCATAATGTTACCTCTATACCATTAAGTTATTTACGTTATTCGTTACGTTAGGTAGGTACGAGTACTAATAACCTTTCTTGAGAACCACTCTATCCATTGGTGAAAACCGCATAAAAATTCGTTGCGTAGTTTTAAAGATCTATGCATAGGCATAGGTACTGTAATGTTGTATTTTTTTGTTCATATAGTCGTAGACTATTTCTACCGTTCACTGCGTGAAACAGGTTGCAACTCGGAGGTTCGGAGAGTGTTGCCTGATGGAGCCGCATTGGATAGGGTTTGGCGACTTTTTCACCAGTTCTGCTACTCAACTGTTTATAGGTTTTATCTATAAATAGTATAAATTCGTGTGGAACCGGTTTGGAATAGTTTTATTTTTAAGGACATTTCGTTTCCCGTCTAATAATAAAAAATAGCCCACTAACTTGTGTTGTCGATATTCCATTTCAACTGTTTAAATTCCAGTTGAAATTGGGATAATATATTGGCAACATTAAATCTCGGCTGGTAGGCTATGATTGGCTATGGCCCGATCGTGGAGTCGGCCATTTGATTTAGACATCCATTATTTTTACAAAGAGACTACAAAGGTCCGCATTTATTGTATTACAATTTAAGTTATTGTAATTTATTTCAACGTTTGGTTTGAGTTTGAATGCACACGTTTTGCGTCTGGAGTTGTCTTACTAAATTTAAACAGGAATCTTTGCCTGATCTGGCCAGGATTGGCTGGGGACCGACTTGCACGATACGCTTGCATGCTGTGCATGTGTTAGCCGGATTTAATCGGGTGAAGCTTGGATATTCGCCTCCGAAAGGAGGCTTACGGTACTACCATACTACCTGGGTGAGAACCCAGTTTCCTTCTGCCTGGAGTGGAACAGAGACGGTGTCTGCCGGCTTGCGGGAGTGGCGTATTTCACCGGGAAAGTATCCTATGAAATCCATTAATCTATTACACTTAATTACCACAGTATCTTTCTAAACATAAATCTATCGTTACTGAACAAGCACACCAACCTATTACCCTGTATTAAAAGATAATATAGTATCTAGGATAGACTTTAATTGTATTCTAGGTTAAAAGTAGATTAATTTAATACCTTGCTAAGACCTTCCGCTCCCCTATATTGTCTTAAGGGCTTTTGTAATAAATAATACAGTGGCTCAAATGAATATTTTATTTCTATCATTGACATCCTAACTTCCAAAAATATAAACATTACAAGAAGTGACTTGTTTTATATTATGTTAAGATTACAATAATGATTATATTGAACCTCTTTGCATTTGCAATTTTTTATCGATATCTAACTTGGTACATCGTGTTGTCATGGCGACATATAACCAGGATTCCTGTTAGCATGGCATCGGATAAGTTTGTCGATAACCAATGATATCGCAGAAAATTCCGAACGCGTGACTCAATTAACACATTTTTTGAAATTTCCTTTGATATTATTGGATAAGGACAAACTCTTCCGAGCGCCACGGTAAGGGAGAGTGAGAACACTCATGTCAGTCGTTCGACCGATCCGCGGACTTTAGACATCATGTTGATAGAAACATCCAAATATAAAACTGTGATTATTGCAAATAAATAGGTTTAAAAAGAAATTAATAATGTAATTTGATTAAATATTAGAGAGAAATTAAAGGTAAAAACATCTTCTTGTAAACTTGATGTAGCAGATCCATAGAGATATTATAAGAGTAGAGATGGTATAATACAATTTTCCTATTAGACAAAGTGTGACTCTTCGCGGGTGTGAAGGAGTGGTGAGGAGGGGTATAAGGAACCTTAGTCCCGCCCACTTCTTTATTTTCCATCTCGCGGTCAATAGCAAAACTACTTACTTCATTAAAATGTCAGTTTACTACGTAGTTTTAACTATCTCACACTCGTAACAGGGAGGTACTCAGATTTTTGGTACAAAGGAGTTTTATATTTTTTTAATTGCAAATATACCTATCTCAAACTGAACTGTCGAAATTTGCCGTAGGGGTTATATCCACGTCTAAAGTATAACGGGGCCCTATACGGGGCTCCCGTATGGGCGGGTAGATTGACGGCCAACAACGTGTCTATTTTAAAAAGACCGTTGATAACCTTGGCTTCATTAAGTATCTGTTTCGCATCCATCGTGAGGTAACACCCTAGTGTCAACACTGCGAGGCCTCCGACGAAGACACTGCACTCCACACGTTAGTGGAGTTCTGACCGTGGGCGAGATAGCACCGGGACCTCATAGTGGCTCTGGGCGTGGATACCCTCTCGCTAGAGTCCATGCCTCAAGCCATGGTCTACAGCAGGAGTAGGTGGAACGCGGCCAAGTACTTCTGCGAGCAGGTCATGCTCGCGAAGGAGGCGGCTGAGAGAGGGAGGAAACGTACCCTCCCCACTGAGTTCCGTAGTCAACGGCCAGGGCGCCGCAGACTTATTTACGCCCAGGACCAACGATATCTCCATGATCGGGGCCTGACGACGGCGGGATAGCCACCCACCGTCATAACACTTTTCCATTAAGCGCTCGGCAATGGACGTATGAGAGGCTGCGGCTTTTGGTCGCGGAATTAAAAATGGATGGTCTCAAAATATACTAGTTTCTCGTTTTTGTACATATTTCGTTGCTGCTCCGCTCCTATCATTTTTAGCGTGATGTTATATAGTTTATAACTTTGCTGACGTGGAGGTACCTTATTACAAGTATGCGCCTGACCCAGTTCTTGAATTAAATTTAATATTTAGCTATACTTTGAATAATAATATTCAATTGTACAGCCCATTATGAAACAGTCGTAGGAAACTTGTCTTGTATAATTATCCGTTTCTAATTGCGGCCCTGTATTTTTGAAGTTTTATGTTTATTGTTGCCAGTTGTCAATAGATGGCGACTTAGACGCGGACGGCTCTATAAAAACTACAGAGAAATATTTTTGTAATTAAAAATCACTTACGAGTTAACGTTGAACGAATTCCTGTATGTTTAATTAGTATAAAATGTTAATAGTAAAATATAAGTAGCTATTTAAATTACGTGTTCGTGAAACAAAACGCCGCCATCTATCTTCGAGTAGTAAAATATTTGAAGATGTCAAAAAGGTCAAAAGTGAGAGATTTTTCTAGAACAATTCTAAAAAATATACATTTAAAATTACTTACGCATGAAATGTGATGCTATTCTTAGCATCAGAACGTCTATCTGAATATTTTTTACATGATAGAACACAACACTTCATTTTTATCTTCTTTTATCCTTTTATTTCCACAAAAATTACTGAACTGTCACAGAATATACATGTACGAAAGCTGATAGTACACTGATAAGCCACGCCCACTTTTTAAAATCACGCGCAAATTTTATGACGTCAGTGCTCACTTAAAGATTGCACTGTGCACAGTTGCTTATGGCATGTCCTCTCTTATAATACGTCCATGAGCAGATCGCTTTTGCAGCAAAAAAAAACTGAACATTTTAGTGTAATGTCATATCAGCCGCGTAACTAAATTTAGTCAAGTGAGTGGTCAAGACGCCAAATTGTTTTGTTTCTAACTTAAGGGCCAGGCAGTGGTCCTAATCATGTGGGAGCGGGAAACGCTGATGAAGGCGGCGGCGGTGTGTTCGTATCAGAATATCACATACTTTATGCTCACAAAATGTCATAGACGTAGTTCAATTACTTGTCCCTAGATAGCACTAGTGTCGTTATAATGTTTACCGAAAGTTGTCACGCGGCGAACATAAACAGTGTCATGTCACGACTTGCGCGAGGTGGTCATACGTACGTTGTTCAGTAAAAGTGAATTGTGTTGACTCAAGACTGTTTTTGTTTCAGAGGTAAGGAAAATTTCTTTTCGTTTTCTGTACTTAAACTGATGCTTGTCGAGTAATGCCAGTACACATGATTGAAACAGCATAATACAATTATTGGTTGTACCCTAATACTGACCTATACAGAGTTATGACAGTATACATGATTGAAACAATAGGTACAATAAACATATTTGTTTATCACTAATATCGACCTGTACTAATGTACGACAGTATAGTCTTAAGAAAATGTGTAAATGTGTCAATTATTGAAAAAGAGTGACCGAGAGTTTTATTGCCAGGTTCTCTTGGTTCTACTTATTGCTTTGCGAATCTGGCAGTAGGTACATGTAAATATAGAAGTAATGATATTTTTTTATTTTAAGTACTTACTGACGTTTGTAAGAGCCATTTAGTGACCTATACAAATAAATAAATAATTTCACTTCATTTCATTTATATGTAATCGAGATGATATCACGATACATTTTATCTATACTTATAATAAATCTGTAGAAGTGAAAATTCTGTACATTGAAAATATCAAAAAAATAAATGGCAGGGGGTGTTACTAGACCGACAACGAACCCAAAAATGTGATTAAAATTTTTTTTGTCTGTCTGTCTGTTCAGGCATCACGCAAAAACTACCGGTTCGATTACGATGAAATTTGATATAGTTATTCTTTAATATCCTGGGCACCACATTGGGTACTTTTTATCCCGGAAAAGTATATACAATAAAAACAAACTTAATTTTGCGGTTCGATCCCTAGGCCCGATAACTATACCAACCGCAAATAATAAGTTTGTCGTAGGGTTTTTCTTTTTTTTATATTGGGTTCGCCAAATTGACGCGGCCCGCCTGGTGGTAAGTCGTGACGACGTTTAGCGATTGTGGGCCACTCTCACAGCACACGATACTATAGAGAGTGGCCCTCAACTTGACGACCTACTGATGTGCCTCTTTACGCTCCGCTTAAAGAACCCAGGGTTATATGTGGGAAGAAACACGTGCACAGGCAGGGCGTTCCAGGCCACTATTATTCGTTAGAGAAACGAACGTTTAAAACGTTGGGTTCTCGCGAACATGCTATCCACTGTGTGGGAGTGGCATCTCTGCCCGGCACGCGTTGTTCGGGATCGGAAGGAAGAGGGTGGGATCAGATTGAAGAGCTCTTCAGAACAGGTTACGTCACCCGCAGTGGAGTTCACTAAGGGGCGCTGCACACGGCTAAGATACTATAATATTTTAACTTAAGATACAATATCGCTCGCCATACAATTCAATGGCCTATCACACACGACGAAGATCATCATTCGCCGAGCCTTTTCCCAACGCAGTTGGGGTCGGCTTTCCAGTCTAACTGCGATTCGGCTGAACTTCGATATTTTCCGTGAAACGACTGCCATCTGACTTCCACATCCCATAGGCGATAACGAAGTTCTTCTTAGCCCGGTCGGATTTTTGATTTAGTGCTCCAACTACTCCTAACGACTGCCATAGATGATCGTATGACAACCGGGACCGACGGGTCAACGTGCTCTCCGAGGCACGGAGGGGTCTCAGTGTCTTAAGCAATGGTCACCCATCCTAAGACCGGCCTGACTCGATGTTGCTTAACCTTTGCAATGTGTTAACATTGTCGGTTACCACTAGACCACGAACCCCTCTAGATAATAAATAATATTTCATATTTTCGTATCTTAAGATGAATTTTTATGGTATAATAGAGAATATTATAGAAGATATAATAGAGAAACTGTTGTAGGAGGGCTTTATGAAAGCAATAAAACCCAAAACAATGGTTTTTAGAACTTTTCTCTGTTTGTCTGAATGTTTGGACACGCTAATCTCAGAAACGGCTTAACCGATTTGAATTTTTGATTTGAATTTTCAGTTTGGTTTTCAATGGCTTCATAAATAAAAAAGTTATGTAGATCTAAAGTAACACGCAGGCGGAGCTGCGGGCAACAGCTAGTTAGATAATAATACTGACTTATGTAGGACCTTGTCTATATTCATAATTAAATCGACTCAAATTAAAGCAACGTGTTAGCAAGAAAACCGTTTAGTTGTGCTAGTGTTATTGACTATCTTGTTAAAATGGTCGATTTTAAATTAAAAATTATCAAAATGGAATAGTATTAAATTATTTTCGGTATGTACTGTTTACGTATAAAATAATTATTGAACTCCTGAGGCCATATTGTTGTTTTGTTTAGTAAGAAACTTAAAAAATGCCTGGGTATTTTTAACTAATTATATTTTTCATCTTGTTCGCAGGTGGTAGTCGGTTTGGCGGTGCATAATAATTCACTTATTAGATAAACACTATGTCCAGATCCAGAAAAATATTAACCTTATGTCTGGAGTCCAATAGCCAACATAACACAGTAACAGATGATTTTCCTATTGTGGCAGAAGATACACAAACAAAAAATCAAGAAGAAAGTTGTGACACCTCAAATAAACAGAATGCATATTATTTTATAAATGAATCTACCACTAAAGTTCCCGACTTACAAGTAGAAATAGAAATATAAAGAATGTAATAGAATTGGTGAGAATGAAGACTGTAATTTGGAAGAACCCGAATCTGGAGGAGAAGAAACAGACGATTCTGTTAAAGATCATGATTACGAATTGCCTTCTAAAAAACGTGGCACTAATTTAATTGTTCCTCGTCAACGATCGTCTAGTACTTCATCCTCAACTTCATCCTCGTCCAGTTCATCCTCGTCAAGTTCATCCTCGTCTAATTCATCCTCCTCTAGTGCTCCTTCGCCTAATACAAATTCTCCTACATCTAACTCGGTCCTATTGTCACTTAATGAACAAACAAGCCAAGACAACAATGAATGCTTTCCCTCAACTTCCCAAGAAGTTAATTTAAATAGTATACACTCCCCAATACCACACGAGACCGTAATACTGGAAAAAATCAGTACACGTAAGAGACGCCGTGCAGAGGCACATGACACCACCGTCTTGCACCACTGGTGGTGTCAAGGGTATTTTTTAATACCCATTACACTACCAAAGAGATGCACCGAGCCTGTTACGATGTGCAGACATCGATATTACACATTTTGCGTTTGTTAACAACACTAATTTAGAAGCTACTAGAATATTAGCGGACCGGTTCAAGCAATGAGAAATTCCTTAGCTCATTGTTCTATGAGTCGGGCGAGATCATACCGATAAGGATTTAGTCGTTAGCCAATAGCGGCGCACGCAAGGATGTCGATGTATAGATTGTCGCGTCACTAGACGCCAGGAGAAGGGGTCGTTACGATTCCATTACCTGTCCCGAGGTCATATAAGTCCGCGCAGAGCGAGCGGAGAGACAGAATTAGCATAATAGAAATCTCATCAACGCACAGCTGACGTAACCACCGTTAACGCAGTATTAAATTATAACATTTAAAAATAGTATAGTTAACCAAGTACCCAAGGTGACGCAGGCATCGGTCGCGCTTTCGCGACTGATGCCCAACCTAAAGGGACCCAACGCCTCCTGCAGGAGACTGTACCTGGGGATCGTGCGGAGTATGGCCCTATACGGGGCTCCCGTATGGGCGGATAGGTTGGCGGTCAAGGGGAACGTGACTCTGTTAAACAGACCACTTAGAACCTTGGCCGTCAGAACCGTACGGGGGTACCGCACGATCTCCGGAGAGGCTGCATGTCTCCTAGCCGGGACCCCTCCATGGGACCTGGAAGCGAGAGCCCTTGCGTCATTGTTCCAATGGCGCAAGGAGGCGCTGGAGCGGGACCACAGGCCTGCGTCTCGAGAAATCGAGGACCAGCGGTCCCAACTCCGCCAGGATCTCATGGAGTCATGGAGGGTGCGACTTGAGCAACCCAAGGGGGGTGCCATCTTCATCGCGGCGGTGAGACCGATCATGGACGATTGGCTGCAGAGGCAGCATGGTGACCTCACGTACCGTGCGACGCAGATGGTTGCCGGGCATGGATGCTTCGGTAGCTATCTGTTTCGCATGCATCGTGAGGTCACACCCCGGTGTCAACACTGCGAGGTTTCCGACGACGACACCGCACTCCACACGTTGGTGGAGTGCTCAGCGTGGGCGAGTCAGCGCCGGGACCTCGTAGTGGGTCTGGGCGTGGATACCCTCTCGCTGGGGACCATGCTTCAAGCCATGGTATCCAGCGGGAGTAGGTGGAACGCGGCCGTGTCCTTCTGCGAGCAAGTCATGCTCGCGAAGGAGGCGGCCGGGAGGGAGAGGGAGCGTACCCTCCCCGCCGAGTTCCGTAGTCGGCGGCCAGGCCGCCCCAGACTACGCGACTACGCCCAAGACTATCGTCCTCCATGATCGGGGCCTGAGGACGGCGGGATCGCCACCCACCGTCCTTACAGAACCTCACTGACGCGGGATAAAACCCGACCCCAATGACGCGGGATTCTCGTCCCGACCAAACACCCGCAGAGACAACAGGGGTGGTCAAAGTCCGCCGGGCGCCACTGGACATACCCTCTGCTAGTAACCAGGGACGCCCGGCAACGGACGCTAGAGCGGCCGCGGCCTTGGGCCGCGGAATTAAAAAAAAAAAAAAAAAAAAAAAAAAGTTAACCAAGTAATTCCGACAAAATAGATTCGGATAGTTACATAGATAACCTCCTAATAGATTGCGCATGCAGGGCAACAAACGCGCGCCACTCATACTTGATTTCGCAAGCATATAAAGTTATGCCTAAAATCACGACGTCAGTGACAACCAACTTCGCGACCTATGACCACGTGCGATTTTATAATTTAAAAAAATTGTTTTTGTGAGCATTTTACATTTTAAATGGCTTCCTGTTCCGTGAAATGGTGTGGCAAGTCGGCGAAGACATCAAATTACCAAAAAGATGGCATTACATTTCACCGGTATGTAAATTAGACATAAATATAAATATAAAATTGACTAGGTACCGGAGTTCAATTTAAACTGGTTGGTATAGAACAAAGAGGGTTTTAGTTAATTTTATTAATTGAATATTATTATTATTGATTAAGTAGAGTATTATTTTTGTGCAAATTGCTTTGATTATTTTAAATTGAATTTTTATAATTTGACGTAATTTTGTAGTAATGTAAATTTTGTAATAATTTGACATAATTTTGTGGATAATGGGTATGTTGTGACCTGAAATAAAAGTTAATTTATTTTATTTTATTTTATTTATGATTTATTTTATTGCAATTTATTTTATTTATTATTTATTAATTGACATCATTTCTTATACCAATCATTATAAATAAATTCAGCCCCCTTTTCAGCAATCATTATAGTTACCGCATTGGTATTACCGCGAACTATCACAGGCATAATAGAATCGTCTATTACTCTCAGTCCTCTAATACCGTACACCCGAAGTCGAGGGTCTACAACTGCATGAGGATCTGATTCCGGTCCCATCTTACAAGTACCAACAGGATGATAACTTGTCGCCGTATAATGTTTCATCGTACATGTAAAATATTCGTCACTACCCCAACTGTTATCTCTACAAGCCTGATAATGTTTTCTAATAAAATAAGCTCCACTCTCTCGAAAAACTTTTGTATTCTCCAACGACAGGACAAATTGTGTTCCTCTTAATAAAGATATCAAGTCTGCCGGATCTTCGAAGTAATTCGGGTATACTAAAATATGTCCGTGAGGATTTGTAGCGTTGAGAAGCAATTTACCTCTACTCTTAGGCTCCATAGTTTGAACTCTTGGAAAAACACTGTCATAAAAACTTGTTGGAAATATTCCTAATTGAAACATTTCTGGATTCATTTGCACTTCATTTGCAAAAGCATTTTGAAAATTTATTTGGATATCAGGTGCTTCTAAAGTAGAATCGGTTTTCGTAAAGACGCCTATATTTATCGGGCCATTGCCTGAGAGGGGACCACGTTTTATTTTCATTTTACTGTACTGATATAATTCATCCAGCAGTTCTTGTTTACTAATTAAGCTTGCTGTTTTATTGAGACCAATGAGTGGCCCCAGGAAACTCACATGGTCCTGTAGATTTTCACCAACAGCCAAATCTTGTATCACAGGTATATTCAATTTCGATAAATGTGCTTTCGGTCCTATACCAGACAACATCAGTAGTTTAGGAGAATTGAGACTTCCACCACTTACAATGACTTCTTTCTTGGCATATGCTGTATAAACTTTATTATTTTTAACGTAACGGACACCGTAAGCTTTTTTGCTATCACCTATAAGTATTTCAAGCACTTCAGCTTCTACTTTTACTGTTAAATTTTTTCGCTTATATCTTATTTTTTCGATGAAAGCATTATATGTGGAGTATCTTACTCCATCTTGTGTGAATGTCTGCGCTTCAATTGCGCCAACTTGACTAGCTCCATTGTAATCGTTTACAGGCAGCCCTCTTTCGTGAAAAGCGTCGACAAACATCACGAGAGTGTCGTCGACGTAAGGGAGTCTGGAAATTGGTTGTTCTCCGTGGACTCCGTGGTAATGACGATTTAAACCTTCGAAATTTAGATTTCTCTCGGATTTTTTGAAAAGTGGTAGTACCTGTTTACAGAAAGAATGAGTAGTGAACAAAATTAATATCAGAAACAATAGATACGTTATAATTCTATATTATATTCTGAAGGAAAATGTATATTTGCAACAGACTATTGTTTAGTTATTTATTTGTATTCAACTTTATTTTGTTAGGGGGGTGATTGTTGCTCGCGTCCGTAGGATTTACCACCTTTCCTTGACCCACCCTACACGTGCCCCCCGGGTGGTGCAAAACGAGCAACAACACAGGCCAAAGGGAACTAAAAACGCCCTAAAAGTGTGGCAATAGTGAAAAAAAAAAAAAAAAAAAAAAAAAAAAAAAAAAAAAAAAAAAAAAAAAAAAAAAAAAACGCCCTGGGACCGGGTGACCCCAGATGACGGCTAACCTTACTCAGACATGCGGGGCTCTGTCTGGGTGGACCTTTGTTTCCCTAGCTGATCGTGGGAACAAATATGGTACTGATTTTAAAGAAGAAGGACGGCGATGTGGTTCGCCACCCATCACGTCTCAGTCCCAGGGTAGGCGAAAAGTGGGCTATGGAAAGCCGCTTTGCGACGATCAATGTAAGAGGAGGTATGAATGATAAAATGGGGGAAATGTGTAAGTTGATGAGTGAAAGACGACTGGATGTTTTGTGTGTGAACGAGACTAAGCGGAAAGGGTGTGACACAACCACACATGGGCCATTTACAGCTTTTTGGTCAGGGGTGGCTGACACTAGTCGGGCCAGTCAAGGTGTTGGGATTATCCTTTCTGCTAGAATGAATGAGTGTTTGATTGACTTCGAATGTGTAAGCCCAAGGCTAATGTGGATGAGGCTGAAGGTCGGTCTTTCGCGCATCTTTGTAGTGGGAGTTTATGCCCCACAGGATGCGCAGTGGGACCGGTCCAACCAAGCACAGAGTGAAAGGCAGGTGTTTTGGGACAGCATGAAAGATACCTTGGGTAAATGCAAGCCGAATGAAAGAATCATAATGTTAGGGGATTTTAATAGTCGAGTGGGAGTGGAGCGTGATGGATATGAAAGTGTTTTGGGTAAGTTTGGTTTCGATAGAGTGACTGAGAATGGAAAAAGTTTGCTTGAAGTATGTTTGGAGTGGAATCTTGTGGTAACAAACACTCTGTTTAACCACAAAGATATCCACATGTATACTAGACAAGAAGGAGAACAGAGAAGTATGATAGATTTTGTGATTGTGGACGACAGATTGAGAAAGACAGTGATGGATACCCGGGCTTATCGTGGCACTGGTGTCGAAACAGACCACTATATGGTTGTAAGCCGGTTAAGAGGTTTATTTAAACGGTGGCGACACTACGCCCATGAGTCTGGGACCGAGCTTGAACGGATAAAAGTAGAAAGCTTGCAAGAAAGGAATAAAAGAGAAGAATTTCGAAATAGCTTGAGAGAGAGGTATGAGAATATGGATGAAGAAGATGATATGGAAAAGTTATGGGTGCAGTTAAAGGAAGGACTTGTACAAGTAGCTGTGAAAGTATGTGGTGTCAGCAAAAGGAAAAAAGGACGCATGGTCAAAAGAATGAGTGTAGAGGCACAAATGGTTGTAGCGTGCAAGAAGAAAGCGTGGCTGGACTGGTTGGCAATCAAAGCCAATCACAGAATGAATAAGGCGACAGATGAGGATGTCTCAATAGCAAAAGAGGAATACAAGAAGCGTAAAAGAGAAGTAAAGAAGGTGATAGCTAAAGAGAAAGAGAATGAAAGGGATGAATTTGATAGGAGGTTATCTGACAACTTCCAGGAAAATGTTAAACTTTTCTGGAAGTCTATAAGAACAGCCAGGGGCACTATCCAATCCTCGCAACTGGACAAAGTCAGAAACCACGATGGAAGCTCTCTGAGTGGGGAAGAAAGTGTTTTAAAGAGATGGAAGGAATATTTTGAAAGTCTGTTTGAGAAAGAGGATGCGCAAGCGGAATCTCGTATAGAGGACAAGAATAAAAGTGGGAATGAAGAGGAGAATGAAATAAGTGTGAAAGAGATTATGGATGCACTGAATGGCATGAAAGCTGGAAAGGCAGCAGGATATGACAGGATCTCGACAGAGATGCTGAAAGCAGGACAAGGCGTAGTATCAAGTCAGCTGTACCGCCTTTTTAACCTTTGTTGGAGAAGCGGTAGTGTACCAGAAGACTGGTGCAAAGCCGTCATTGTGCCGCTGTACAAAGGGAAAGGGTCACAGCGAGACTGCAAAAACTACCGCGGGATAAGTCTGCTCAGCGTCGTCGGCAAGTTATATGCAAGGGTTCTGATTACTAGATTGACGAATGACACTGATGACAAATTGTGGGATGTGCAAGCTGGATTTAGGAAAGGAAGAGGATGCATGGATCAGGTCTTCTCTTTGCGCAGCATTGCCGAAAAGTTCCTGGCAAAAAGACAAAAGGTCTACTGCGCTTTTGTAGACTTAGAGAAGGCCTATGATAGAGTGGTGAGGAGCGAATTGTGGTCAGCGCTGTCCATGTATGGAGTAAGCAGCAATCTGATACGAGCACTGCAATCACTTTATGAGGGTTCCAGTGCTTGTGTCCGCATAAACGGGACATACACGGACTGGTTCGGTATCGAACGAGGCGTCAGGCAGGGCTGTGTAGCGTCACCAATGCTGTTTAACCTATACATGGATAACTGTCTGAAAGATCTGAAAGCGAGTGTGTGTGGTTTAAGAATGGATGAATTGACTATCAAGTGCCTCTTATATGCTGATGACCAGGTAATACTTGCGTCATCGGCGGAGGAGTTGCAGGTGATGGTTAATATTATGAATGAGTCTTTGAAAAGGAAGGAAATGAAAGTGAACGCAAGTAAGACGAAAGTAATGGTATTTGAACGAGACGAAAGCATGTCGAACTGTGCGATTGTTATTGAAGGAGAAAGAGTGGAGCAAGTGAAAGAGTTTGTGTATTTAGGGTCCAAGTTTACAAGGGATGGAAGATGTGACGACGACATTGAAAGAAGGGTTGTGGCAGGGAATCAAGTGAATGGGGCTCTGCATAACTTTATGAACAGTCAGAAGATTTCCCGGAGGGCTAGGCTGGCTGTTCATAGAGGAGTGCTGGTCCCTACACTTATGTATGGAAGTGAATGTTGGGTTTGGCAGAAGAAGCATGAAAGTAAAATAAATGCAGTGGAAATGAGAAGTTTGAGAAGTATGACTGGAGTGACATTGGTTGAGAAAGTGAGGAACAGCGAGATACGAGAACTTTGCGGTGTATCAGAAGATGTAGTGAGTAAGATAGAAAAAGGGATGCTTAGATGGTTCGGGCACGTAGAAAGGATGGATGAAAGAAGATTGACGAAACAGATACATAAGGCGGGCGTGAATGGACAGGCAGGTAAGGGTCGACCTAGGCGAACGTACTTCGACCAAATCGGAGATGTTTTGAACAAAGGTCAGGTCAAGAGCACCCAGAACCGGAGAGCGTGCATGAAGATAGTTATGAAAGTGGAAGAAGCGAAAGAAGTATGCCAGGACCGTAGCAAGTGGAATTCCATAGTCTCTGCCTACCCCAATGGGAAAGAGGCGTGACCATATGTATGTTTATTTTGTTGAGGGGCTCGTGGCTACGTTAGGGTTACACGTTGCATTGATTAAGCATCCGCTAGCACTAGGATGGGTCACAATTTCACACTGTGTACGACACTGCCTCGGAGAGGACATTAAGCAATTTGTCCCGGTTGTCATACATCTTTGGTAGTCATTACGAGTAATTGGAGCCCTAAAAATCTAACTAGACCAACTACAGAAGTCCAGTCGCATCGCAGTTCGAGGTATACAATGCTCATGTGTATTGTACTTACGTCCTCGTAGCTCCAGCCCTCGTTGCCCAATTTGGCCCAGTTATCGTAGTCCAGGCGGTTTCCTCTAGCGTAAATTAATGAATTAATAGAACTGGATCCGCCCATAACTTTGCCCCTGGAAGTTATAATAAAAAAACTGTTTTATTATATATATTATATATATTACTGTTTTATTATATATATTATATATATATTTTGTGTTTATTTATTACACCACTAATTTACACTTCACTATAAGCTTCACTGAACACTTTTATTCGCACTTGAACTCGCAGGTATAACTCGTGTTATCGGTCTGGAAATACTGATCCTCTCCCGCGCAAGCGCTCGGCATATATAGGGCGTTCATTGGTCTAGAAGTTTCAGCCGAGAATCATCGCGAACACTCTGTCACTCTCCCGAACCTTCTAGATGTGTCGAGAAACGCGTTACGTAGAAGTTACCTTGAGAGAATATTCCAGAAACACGTTACGTAGTAGTACTGCGATTTGCTACTAGATGGCGCTGAATTTGTCAGTCTTATTACTCGCTACGAGATGGCGTTACACTGCCCCCTCCTAAGACATGCTCGTCCCGAGCATTGTCAGGCCCATAATATCGCGCCAATCGATCCACATGAACTAACTTTGGCGCACTTCTTGGACTCTTCCGTATTCGGTAAGTGACATCGTTAATCTTGGTCACATCTCGGTATGGTCCATCCCATTTAGCTTGTAGTTTAGGAGACTTCCCTTTACTGCGGACTGGGTTATGTAACCACACTAACGAACCTTCATCGAAGCCCTTATTGTTTGTCTTTCGGTCGTAACGGGTCTTCATCTTTTCAGACATTTGTTGACCTGATTGTCTGACATGCTCATAAATGTCATTCATCCTGCTGCGTAAGTCATTCGCATAATCGGTGATATTGCGTGGAGCGTCAGGCGGTATACCGGTTATTAAGTCGGCTGGCAACCGTAATTCTCTTCCAAAGTTCGCATAAGCTGGTGTCACTGACGTGCTTTCGTGAATCGCACTTCGGTAAGACAAAAGAAACGGTTGGATGTGCTTGTCCCAATCTTTTTGCCTGCTTTCCACAACTTTCGCCAGATATCTCTCCAATGACTGATTAAATCGCTCCACCATCCCATCTGACTGCGGGTGGTAAGAGGTCGTTCTGGTTTTGTGAGTACCCATGACCCGACACATTTCCTGGAACACCTGAGATTCAAAATTTCTTCCTTGATCGCTATGGATTTCTAGAGGCACCCCGAAACGACAGAAGACTTCGTGAACTAATTTATCTGCGACCGTGGTAGCTTCTTGATTAGGTATAGCGAAGACTTCTGGCCACTTCGTGAAATAATCCATCACAACCATGAAGTACTTGTTACCGCTTTCACTTTCAGGAAACGGTCCCGCAACATCTAGAGCTATCCTTTCCCATGGTGCCCCAACGTTATACAGTTTCAGTGCACCTCTGCTCCGTGTATGAGGTCCCTTCACAGCCACACAACTCGTACATTTGCGACACCAGTCCTCAACGTCGTCGCGACAGTGTATCCAGTAAAACCGCTCACGTATCTTCAACAGAGTCCTTTTTACTCCCATATGGCCCCCTGAACATCCATTATGGTAGAGCTGTAGCACATCTGGGACCTTAACTTTAGGGACGACCATTTGCAAATGACAGCTGTCTCCTCAAGCATTTTCCCATTTGCGGCACAAGACTCCATCCTGAATAACTAAACTGTCCCATTGCGCCCAATAACTTTTTATGATTGAACTCATTGAAGCGACGTCACTCCACATGGGTTTAGGAGCACTTGCTTTAATCCACTCAAATATTGGCTTGATGTCTACGTCGTCCTGTTGAGCATGTTGTAGGCTTTCTTTCCATTCGTCGCTCAGATCCGTTTTAAGCATCTTCACAGGTATGGCTTCCTTTGTCTCCTGTTTGGCACAGTGCTTACAGTCTTCAGGGCAAGGTCTTCTTGACAATGCGTCTGCGTTGCCATGGGATCTCCCACTGCGATGTTCAATCACAAAGTCATATTCGTGTAGTAGCTCAATCCATCTTGCGACTTGTCCCTCTGGATTCTTGAATTGTAATAGCCACTTCAATGCAGCATGGTCGGTACGTACAAGGAATTTTCGCCCTAGTAAATATTTGCTGAAATGCTGCAATGTCTTCACCACGGCGAGTAATTCTCTCCTCGTTACGCAATAATTCCTTTCAGGTTTCGATAAGGATTTGCTGAAGTAGGCTATAACGACCCCTCGATCTCCTTTCCGCTGAGATAATACACCTCCGAGTCCAATATCACTTGCGTCTGTGTCAACTATAAATTCATTTTCCGCATCGGGATAACCCAAAATAGGTGTATTGCACAGACGATTCTTTAGCTCCTGGAATGCGATGCCGCAGCTTCCGTCGCAGCAGAATTGTCGCTTTTCCTCCGTGAGCTTGTGTAAGGGCTTGGCAATATCCGCAAAGTTCTTGACAAATCGCCGGTAGTATGAGCACAAACCCAAAAATGCTCTGACCTGCGTCTTATCCTTTGGAACCGGCCAATCCTTGACGGCGATGATTTTCTCTGGATCCGTGCGGATACTATCTTCTGACACGACGTAGCCTAGGAAGCTTACTTGCCGTTTGAGGAATGAGCACTTCTTTGGGCTGAGCTTCAGGTTCGCGCTTCGGATCTTTACAAGCACGCGTTCCAGGTTTTGAAGATGCTCTTCTAACGTACGGCCCATGATGATAATGTCATCTAAATAGACAAGACAGGCGTCCCCAGTGAATCCGGCGAGTACAATTTCCATTAATCTTTCAAAAGTAGCCGGGGCGTTGCATAATCCAAATGGCATAACTTTAAACTGCCACAAACCCTTTCCTGTGGAAAATGCAGTCTTCTCTTTATCTTTCGGATCGATTTCAACTTGCCAGAAGCCACTTTTCAGGTCTAGCGTGGTAAACCACTTCACCCCTGTCAGCATGTCTAACGTGTCATCGATCCTTGGTAAAGGGTAGCTATCCTTTTTCGTAACGTCGTTCAGACGACGATTGTCGACACAAAACCGCATACTGCCATCTTTCTTCCTTACCAGCACTACAGGTGAGCACCATGGACTTGACGATGGTTCTATCACACCATCTTTTACCATTCCTTCAATCATGGTCTCAACTTCCTTTTCTCGTGCTACTGGCAGTCTCCTTGGTCGCTGACGGATGGGTGCCTCATTTCCTGTATTGATTTTATGCTGAACCAATCCAGTCTTCCCAATGTCAGCATCACTCGAAGAGAAAATCGGCGTACTTGAGTAACATCTTCTTAGCCTTGTC
The DNA here is from genome assembly GCA_963556515.1 of Nudaria mundana. Lineage (NCBI taxonomy): Eukaryota > Metazoa > Arthropoda > Insecta > Lepidoptera > Erebidae > Nudaria > Nudaria mundana. Next base: position 11,881,941 of record OY748311.1, read on the forward strand.
CATTTCATTCTTCGTTAAGATGTTACGACATTCTTCTAAAAGTGTCAGCACGTTGTTTCTAGTGTCCTTGTTGACGATGTTCCCAGTACTCAACTCTTGGCATCGGCGCATCCAATCTACTTCTTCGCAAGTGCCAATCAATGTGCTCTTTTCTATCACGTGTTTCTTATCACTAAGGTTCAGCACACGTACCACTGAGGCTTCATTGGCTCTTACCAGAGTTCGGGCCATTTTCCATGGAAGTTCATTGTGCATCCCTTCTATGAGTACACATCGATGTGTTCGCTCAGAATTCTGAGGGAGACTAACTGTTACAGTCGTTTCTGATCTGGCAGGAAGCACGACCTTCTTCAAACTGTACACTTTTCCTAATAACGCTCCTTCCATGAAAAGTTCCTCTTGACCACATTTTATCGCTCCTTGCTTGACGTCGATCTCACAAGAGTTCTTCCTCATAAAGTCTAAGCCCAGTATGCAGTCGTCCATTATGTCAGCCACGATGACATTATGCAGGTAAATTCGATTGCCCAACTTTAACTGCATCTCTTTCTCTCCTCGGACGGGTATGCGCTGACCGGTGGCTGTTACCAAGTTGATGCGGTCACGGTTCGCAGAGTCCCCAAGGAACCGATTTGAAAGTCGGGAACTGACAACCGTGCGAGATGCTCCAGTATCTATTGTCAGCTTGCATGGTGTTCCATTTACCTCGCCCTTGATGATCAGGCTGTTCCCATCCTGGGTTTGTGAGATCGAAACCCTTGGGGCTCTTCTAAAATCAGCCAGCACCCGCCCCGCAGTCCTGGCATTTATTCGTTTCCCTCCTGTTGCTGGGCGGTGACATTAGCCACTCTATCATCCTGGGAACGACTTTCTTCTCTTTCAGCAGTCCGCTTTGGGCAACAGGATTGAAGGTGGCCCCTCTCACCACATGTGTAGCACCTAGGGCTATACCTCGTGAAACGGTCGCGAGCCGGTGATGCTACAACTTCCCTGACACGGTGAGATCGATGATCCTGCCGTACGGCTTCGACCTCCAAAGCATGAGCCAAGGCGTCTTTGAGAGTCTCATGGTGCCCGAGTCTCACTGCAGCCCTGACTTCCAGGTCGTGGATGCCGTCGATGAATACTTGCACCAGATTCCCATCGATGAGCGCAGGTACCGACTGGTTTGCCTTCCGTACCAGCTTCTCAACTTCCAGGGCCCACTGTTGCAAGTTTTCACCAGTGCGCTGGACACGATCCTTCAGCTGCGCACGATACACGTGTTCCAGGTGAGCGTCACCGTATCTGGTTTCCAAGGCTTCTAGTAGCTGCTCGTAGGATACATCGTCTCCGAGAGCTTCTAGGATGGTTAACGCCTTGTCTCGCAGACCCAATGTAAGCGCAGTCATGGCCTGGGCTTTGCTCCACCCGTTTGCCTTCTTAACGGCCTCAAACTGCTTTTTATAGGCCGACCATGAAGATGTCCCATCGAATGGCGGTACTTTAAATCCACGCGCTGAAGGTACGGCAGGTAAGGAAGTCGCAATCCCATCTCCAGCTTTCAGATTTCCCAGCTCTTTTCTTACATCTGTAATCTGGTTTTTTACATCTTCAATCCGAGTTTCGGCTTCCGTGATGCGGTTCTCAACATGATGAACTTAATCCTTCATCACATTCATCTCCTTGCCAAAAGTCGCTCGAAGATCTTTCATGAGGAGCGTCTGTTCCTCCTGGCGGCGGTGTCTGTCTGGAAGTCTGGAGGTGCTGTTGCTGGAGATACCGTGGGCGGGCCAGCTTCCACCGTTGGCTGCTGCTGACCACCCAACCTCTCCGGCGTATTACCTCCGAAGCACCTGTTGTCCAACTCCTGCTGGTGCTGATCCCTGGTACGGACGCCCTCTGTGTCGTAACACCGGCATTGTCCAAATCCCCAATTCTGACACCAATTGTTACGAGCCGGGGTTCTACGGAATTGAAAATACCGATTAAACTACCACAAAACACTTTATTTATAACAAAATCTCTAATATTAACAACATATAACAACGGAACCTATAATTTTATTTAATATAGCGATTAGTATATACTAAAATTTATTCGAATAATTTAATACATAAGTTAATACAAATATGAAAAAATACAATTGAAACTAACTAAATATGTACATTACCTATTTTAAAATTATACTTTCTAATTATATCTAAATTCTAATATGCGTCAAAGAATTCCTCCGCCTCGTCGCCGACTGGCAATGTTCCGAGAAGGCTGGCAGCATTTCCACGTTGTATGGCAATGCTTATTCTTTGTGCCAAATAGTAACCAGCCTTCTGGTCTTGAGAAGTGTCGATCATGAGTTTAGATAACATTTTGAATAGGCCGCGAGCACTCGGACCCCAAGGTCCCAGCGTCTCTACCCCAAACGGCTCAAATATGTAGTCTCCAGCTAAATTGGAGTATTTGCGCCGTTTGAGGCTTTCCGCTGATGCAGCAGCAGCGCCCGCACATCCCGCTGTACCAGGAAGGTGAGAAGGCGCCAGAGTGTCAACGCACGTAGCGTCCCATACTAAAGGCCTTCCCATCTTCCATGGCAGTAACGACATTCCATCAGGTCTCTTTCCATCGCCACGTGCGAGCCCATTTGGTTCACGAACTGCTGGGATACCGGCGGTCGAAAGAGCCCGACGGATTATGTCGTTTAGGTTAGCGTGTCGAGAAATACGACCTGCGCTTCTACTGCAGGAAATACCGTGATGTCCAAGGTTATCGACTACTTCTCCACAGTGGCAACGATGCGGAGAAACACATGGCGCACCTAAACGAAGACAGGTGGCAAGGCGGAAAGTGGTATCGTCCAACATAGTACCTATATTGGGCGAGGGAAGTGCTTTGATCCACAATCCAGACTCCCACTCTCCCACAGCCAGTAAACGCGCTCGCTCTGAAACATTTGAAGACGTATGAATTAGTGAATCTCGCCTTAAATTACAGAGCGGCGCATCCCACTGCCTCTGAGAGAATGGTTGAGACGGCAGATCAGTGAAGGGGCCAGTAGTCTTCCAGGCATTTATTTATTACACCACTAATTTACACTTCACTATAAGCTTCACTGAACACTTTTATTCGCACTTGAACTCGCAGGTATAACTCATATTATCGCTCTGGAAATGCTGATCCTCTCCCGCCCAAGCGCTCGGCATATATAGGGCGTTCATTGCTCTAGAAGTTTCAGCCGAGAATCATCGCGAACACTCTGTCACTCTCCCGAACCTTCTAGATGTGTCGAGAACCGCGTTACGTAGAAGTTACCTTGAGAGAATATTCCAGAAACACGTTACGTAGTAGTACTGCGATTTGCTACTAGATGGCGCTGAATTTGGTAGTTTTATTACTCGCTACGAGATGGCGTTACAATATGCAGAACAGATACACTAAGAGCGAATATCTGCTTTTCACGCAAAATAATTTTTATAAGGATGTGACTGACAATAATTTTATTCCTATTATGCGTATCCGTTGGAAATTGGAGACAAGAAAACCAATAAATTAAAGGCTGTTTAAAAATATTACCTTGGCCAATTCATACGCCCTCCTGAAGAGAGTGAATACTTCCCGTTGGGTTCTGTCCGGAATTGCCAATCGATACTAGACCCCGATAGGATCGATGAAAGCGAGGGCACTAGGGTTATATCTGGTTGTTCAGGACCGGCTTCTAAAAGGAGCACCTGTTAAGTACAAAAATATGTCTTTCACGTCTTGTTTTGTTTTGTTTTTAATATTTTTTTTTAGAGAACTTGCATAATTTTATTTTAACGAGATCTTAGCACTCTGTTATATTCTAAGAGTCGTAGATGTTTGTTAGTGAATAATATTTAGTAAAAAATTGTGTCATCTGGTTACCAGATGGGTGAAGGTCGATGTTCTGTCGAAAGTCGAAGGTCGAGGTCTCCTCTACTATTACTAAATACATCTTGAAATTTATAAACTTTTATTTAAAAACTAAATATCGAGGCATGAAAGGCAAAAATGACCAAGCGACATATTGGCAACTTTACACCAGAGCAGTTTAAAGTTTTTTTTATGAAAAAAAAATCGTTAAAAATCGCCTATAAATCACAACGACATTATTCCATCGAATTTTAAATGTACTTTAAAGGCTTCATGAACTGGCATTTAAAAAAATGTTTTTTTACAGTAGTTAAAGAAATAGTGTCGTTTAGTGATAATTTTATCAAAATCACAAACGGCTAAAAGTTACTTAACGACAACAAAATTTCATAATCAAACAAGTAATCTTAGCTAAATCTTTTGATTTTTAAAGCTTTATGATTACGTTATACGTAATACGATACGTTAGCTAAAACTTTATGATTGTGTTTAAAGTAAAATGACGCATCCAGAAGTAATGCACGTTTGTCATTTAAGTAACATTATTTAAATAGAAAACAGAAACATTTTTCTGCCAGGCATTTTTAGTTATATTACAAATTAAATACTGTCAGTTTAGGATTTTTCTGACCAAGTAACACTGAATTTAGTTTTCAGTACACAAAATCAAAGACTTTCATCTTAATTTTGTTGGGTCGATAGTTCCCTGGATCGGATCGATCCCCTTTCTTGGGGATCGGTTTACGTTCGCCTCTTTCCAGACCTCCGGCACGAGCCCTGTAGAGTATGACAGGCGGTACAGACGCGTTAATACTGGAGACAACTCAGCTGCACATTTACGTAGCACCACCGCCAGAATGCCGTCAGGGCCACTGCCTTTCCGCGTGTCCTACCTACTTCATCGCGTAGTGACTTGTAGCTTGAGATGAGTAATCGAGGGTGCAAAGGGGCCCTTCTTACATCTATCGGGCCCCAGTGACCTCACCTGCTAGCGGCGCACCTGCTGATTAACGGGCGAGGTTCGTAGATAACGGTACCCATGTGGTGGCTTCGGCCCCTACGTGGATACCAGGTGGTACGACAGTGTTGGTCCGGTGGGGTACCACCGTGCAGCTGTGCTAAAGCCCCCCAAGTAATCCAGCCCAGGCTGGGTTGCGTAAGGGGTCCAGCAGCTGCACTGCCGGGCCCGGGGCGATGTATGGTGCGGCAGGCATGGGTCCAGTGGGAGCGAAACAGAGTCTAGTATGGGTGGTGTGGGTCGATTCGCCGGTCAGAGAGACTCTTAGCAACGGCGTTGCCGCGACCACCCGCAGAGAGAATAGAGAATATAATAGAAGATATAATAGAGCGGTGCCGAGCCGGTATCTAATCCGTTGCTTGTGTCTATTCCAGAGCTACCTTGGGGCTTAGATAAGCCATATTGCGAAAACCTACGACTACTGGGCAGCCTGAAGCTGCGCCGTCGCTCCGTGGCCTTCACCCGGAGCATCTCGGCCTGTTACCGTACAAGATCGATTGGAGGACACCAGCGGATCCCGCCGGCAGACCGCCGTCGCCGTGGACCCACAAGTTAAGTGCACCGGGCACTTCCGTTAGCAATATATGTGGTCCTATCCGACCGACACACTTTTAGCTACTCTTATTGTATAAAACTAGGTTCCTGCTATTAAAGTGATATTAATTGTTTTCTGTCGTTTGATTGAACTTCTGTGGCAGGGGCCGTATCACTTTTGGGTGCAAAGGGGCTCTACCAACATCTTTAGGGCCCCAGCGACCTCACCTGCTAGTGGCGCACCTGCTGATAAACGGACGAGGCTCGTTAATTTACGGTACCTATGGAGTGGCTTCGGCCCCTACGTGGGTACCAGGTGGTACAACAGTGTTGGTCCGGGGGGGTACCACCGTGCAGCTGTGCTAAAGCCCCCCAAGTAACCCAGCCCAGGCTGGGTTGCGTTAGGGGTTCAGCAGCTGCACCGCCGGGCCCGGGGCGATGTATGGTGCAGCAGGCTTGGGACCAGTGGGGGCGAAACGGAGTCTAGTGTGGGTGGTGTGGGTCGATTCGCCGGCCAGGGAGACCCTTAGCAACGGCGTTGCCGCGGCCGCCCGCAACACAGTCATGGGGCCCGCCTGGGGCCAACCACCCCAGGAGGCTGCCCCACATGTTGCGCATAATCCTGATGTGGGATCGCCGCTCCGGGTGGTAACCGGTGTGGGGTAGCGGCGGCCTTGCATCAGGGGGGTTTGGGAGCCCTTCCGTCCGGCGAGTCGGCTCCGACCTAACCACACGGTTCTAGACAAAGCTAGCCCCTGCGCTTTGTCACTTACTGCTGCACCAAATGTCGCCCTGTCTTCACGCTTCTTCTTCAAAATCTACAATGGCAGTGCAACAAAAAAAAAATAAACGTTACACAGCGGCCCTAGGAAACCCCACAACTTCAAATTTCGAGGTGGAGTTCACTAACGTCCGTGGACTCCATGCGAACCTCGATACCGTCCACCACCACCTTGAGACGGCACGGCCCGCTGTGATGTTCCTCACGGAGACACAAATACGCCGCCCTGACGACACGTCTTACCTGTGTTACCCCGGCTATGTCATCGAGGAACAATTTCGAGACAAAGCCGGGGTGTGCGTGTTCGTTAGGGCGGATGTTTGCTGCCGCCGGTTGCGCTGCCTAGAGAACCCCTCCAATTCCGTCCTTTGGCTGCACGTAGACCATGGCTCTATGAGCCAGATCTACGTGTGCGTCTACCGATCCCACACAGGGGATTCTGAGACAACAAAGCTCTTCCAGTACCTCAGCGAGACGGCTGATGAAGCGCAGGTGCGGTTCCCGAACGCTGACCTGGTATTTCTGGGGGACTTCAATGGCCATCACATTGAATGGCTGGGGTCCCTCAAGACTGATCATGCGGGTAGAGCCGCCCATGCGTTCGCTCTCTCCCACGGTCTGACCCAGATGGTATGCGGGATCACCCGGATACCAGACAGGTCAGATCACGCGCCCGCTCTGCTGGATCTACTGCTGACGAGTCGCCCAGCCCAGTACAGTGTTTCGGTAGGAGCCCCACTGGGTAGTTCCGACCACTGTGTTGTTCACGCTGTCATGAAGGTGTCACCTCCTGCACGTCCTGTACAAACGTCACGACGACTATGGCACTACTCGTCAGCGGATTGGGACGGTCTACGCGATTATTATGCGTCCGTCCCCTGGAGCCAGCGCTGCTTTGTAGGAAAGGCTCCTTCGGATAGTGCTTCTGCTATTGCTGGTGAGATCAGTTTAGGGATGGATTATTACATCCCTTTCACTGATGTCGCCAGTATCCGCAGAGCCCGTCCCTGGTTCGGGCGAGATTGTGCCAAAGCTGTTCGACAAAAACAGTCGGCATATCGCGCCTGGATCAGGGCCCGGGCTGTGCGCGACCCAAACGTGGGCCACCTCAAAGCAGCGTACAACCGGGCCACAAAGTCGAGTAAGAGGGCCTTTAAGAGAGCGGATGCCCAGCGCGTCGCGCGGCTTGGTCAGGAGCTCACTTCCCATCCCACGGGCAGCCGTGGATTCTGGCAACTGGCCAAAGCCGTGCAATCTAACTTTTGTCAGCCCTCGCTGCCACCGCTGCGTTACCCAGATGGAACACTGGCTCACAAAGCCCAAGAGAAAGCGGATATGCTCGCAGACCTCTTTGCGGCTAATTCCCGGGTCGACGACCGTGGCCTGCAACCCCCGCCATCGCCAACTGTGGCCACACAATGCCTGATATTGTTATCAGGCAATGTGATGTACGGGCAGTGCTGCGGTCACTCGACACGCGGAAAGCCAGTGGCTCTGACGGCATTCCGGCGGTGGTGCTACGAAAATGTGCAGCTGAGTTGTCTCCAGTATTAACGCGTCTGTACCGCCTGTCATACTCTTCAGGGCTCGTGCCGGAGGTCTGGAAGGAGGCGAACGTACAACCGATCCCCAAGAAAGGGGATCGGTCCGATCCAGGCAACTATCGACCCATAGCTGTCACCTCAGTCATTTGCAAGGTGCTTGAGCTCCTTATAAATAAGCAGCTCATGCAATTCCTAGAGGATCACTCGCTAATCAATGATCGACAATACGGCTTCAGGCCAAAGCGATCAACGGGTGATCTTCTGGCATTCGTAACGCATGTCTGGGGTGGGGCTATGGAAAGGCACGGCGAGTCCTTGGCTATTAGCCTGGACATCGCCAAAGCCTTCGATAGGGTCTGGCATGCTTCGCTCCTTTCCAAGCTTCCGGCATATGGTCTACCTCCTCAACTGTGCAGCTGGATTGCCAGCTTTTTAAACGAGCGCCGAGTGCGGGTCCTCTGCGATGGCCAGGCTTCTCGCTTCTTGCAAGTGAATGCCGGGGTACCGCAGGGGTCCGTACTATCACCAACTCTCTTTCTTCTGCATATCAATGATATGCTATCCCTCGGGAACATTCATTGCTATGCAGATGACAGCACACTGCACGGGAGTTACTCGGTTCGTCCGACGGCGGGGCGATCTGAGATTGAGGAGGAGAGACGACGACTCGTGGCTGATCTCGACCGTAACCTCGACAGTATCTCTCAATGGGGTACCGAGAACCTTGTCGAGTTCAATGCCCGCAAAACACAGGCGTGTGCATTTACTGCGAAGAAATCCCCTTTCCTTCCCCTACCCTCTCTTCAGAATGCATTATTACCAATGAAGGACAACCTTGATATCCTTGGCATAGACGTTCGTCGAGAGCTCAATAATAAAAACTACATCGAAAGATGTATAGGGCTAGCTTTGCGGAAACTAGGAATACTGAATAAGGTAAAGAGATTCTTTACACCGGACCAGAGGTGTCTGCTGTACAAGACGCAGATTAGACCCTGCGTCGAATACTGCTCTCACCTCTGGGACGGCTCCGCGAAGTATCTGCTGGACGCTCTCGACGCTATGCAGCGACGGGCTATCCGTATTATAGATTGTCCGGAGGTAACGGGAAGCCTTGAGCCGCTAGTTCAGCGCCGAACAATAGCTTCCTTGGCCGCATTCTACCGTATTTACCACGGCGAGTGTTCTGAAGAGCTCTTCAATCTGATCCCACCCTCTTCCTTCCGATCCCGAACGACTCGTGCCGGGCAGAGATGCCACCCCCACACAGTGGATAGCATGTTCGCGAGAACCGAACGTTTTAAACGTTCGTTTCTCTGCCGAACGATAGTGGCCTGGAACGCCCTACCTGTGCACGTGTTTCCTCCCACATATAATCCTGGGTTCTTTAAGCGGAGCGTGAAGAGGCACATCAGTAGGTCGTCAAGTTGAGGGCCACTCTCAATAGTAATGTGTGCTGTGAGAGTGGCCCACAATCGCTAGACGTCGTCACGACTTACCACCAGGCGGGCAGCGTCAATTTGGCGAATCAAATATAATATAAAAAAAAAAAAAAAAAAAAAAGAAACTGTTGTAGAGGGACTTTATGAACGCAATAAAACCCAAAACAATGGTTTTTAGAACTTTTGTCTGTTTGTCTGAATGTTTGAACACGCTAACCTCAGAAACGGCTTAACCGATTTGAATTTGTAGTTTGGTTTTCAATCGCTTCATAAATAAAAAAGTTATGTAGATCTAAAGTAACAAGCAGGCGGAGCTGCGGGCAACAGCTAGTATATAATATAACACTATTGACGCTAGTGGTGATTATTAATTTTTAAATAATTTATTTAGATGTCAAACTTTCAAGACGTTTCAATAAAATTCTACCTTTGACCATCAGATCGGAACAGACAGTTTGTAAATTTTTTTGTTGTTTGTCAGAATCTATTTAATAAGATCTATTTTGGCAGTGGCGATAAGAAAATAAATAAGATAATAGCATTGTCATTTACTCATACAACTTGCCTTCATGCAGTGCAAATAAAAAACATGAAAGAGGCACACTATCGTCAACATCAACTTACCTTGACTTAACTTTTCTTCCGTCTCGAGATTCGTAATAATTCGTATTGTTTACATAGAAAATGAATTAAGTGACTATCCGAACAACACCTTTAACACAATACCTTTTTATTAAAAACAAATTTACTACAAGCAAGCAATAAACCAAACTTTAAAATAAATAACAGCCAAACCAACTGAACCGAAATCCGAAAAGAAAAGATTTGTTTGTAAACAGCCCTATTTGTTAGAAAACGCGCATAAAGAAAGATAGCTTCTCTCCGAACACGGGGCATGTAGCCGATAGACCATAGAGACGAGATAGATATAAAAGACGAGATCAACTTATTATCCCTATCCCTGTCGCACTTTTTAAAAGTACCTACTTGCGAGAATGAGCAGACTATATTCTATTTTTTTTATTCACGCTCCTGAGGAAGGAAGGCAAGGAATGCAATTCAAACAGCCTAGTCTTATTTGGTTTGCTTCGGTAGCTATCTGTTTCGCATGCATCGTGAGGTCACACCCCAGTGTCAACACTGCGAGGTTTCCGACGACGACACCGCACTCCACACGTTGGTGGAGTGCTCAGCGTGGGCGAGTCAGCGCCGGGACCTCGTAGTGGGTCTGGGCGTGGATACCCTCTCGCTGGAGACCATGCTTCAAGCCATGGTCTCCAGCGGGAGTAGGTGGAACGCGGCCGTGTCCTTCTGCGAGCAAGTCATGCTCGCGAAGGAGGCGGCCGGGAGGGAGAGGGAGCGTACCCTCCCCGCCGAGTTCCGTAGTCGGCGGCCAGGCCGCCCCAGACTACGCGACTACGCCCAAGACTATCGACCTCCATGATCGGGGCCTGAGGATGGCGGGATCGCCACCCGCCGTCCTTACAGAAGCAGGCTAGAAGGGTTGCGTGCTGCGGGGCCTTTGCTCCATAGCACGCAACCAGATTCACTCACTGACGCGGGATAAAACCCTACCCCAATGACGCGGGATTCTCGTCCCGACCCAACACCAGCAGAGACCACAGGGGTGGTCAAAGTCCGGCGGGCGCCACTGGACATACCCTCTGCTAGTAACCAGTGACGCCCGGCAACGGACGTTAGAGCGGCCGCGGCCTTGGGCCGCGGAATTAAAAAAAAAAAAAAAAGTCTTATTCGGTTGGAAGAATTTTGCTTTTTATCTTTGTAGTTTGTTAAAATAAATCACTAATATAGAAAAGGTACGAAAAAGGTACGATATCTCTGAGGTACGGTAGCTCTAGCACGAAAAATTATCGCATTCGTAGTGTCTAGGTATCGAGTCCACGATACGATAACGGAGTGTTACGACAGGTAGCAGCACGAAGCATTAATGTAAGACTATCGAGCGCTCGATACGATTACAATAGTGACGTCATCATAACGTGAATAGGGACGAGCCCTAGAGAACAAAATACACATCGTATTGAATGAACAATACGTTCGAAAACTTCATTAAATAGTGAACTATTTATTATTTTTTGCTAAACTGCCTGTTTAGTAACAATTAAAACAAAAATAAATTACAACACAAATAAAATGCTAGAAGTAAGGTATGGAAGATTGTAAAATGCACTATATTAGGAAAAATATTCATACTATTTTAATAATTATATTCATACAATTTTATTAGGTTTTTGAACAACGCGACTTTACTTGACAGAACGTCTTTGATTATCAAGGTCAAGTGTCAAGTGTGTTATTGTTAAAAACGAAATAGCATTTTGTGAAAGTGTTTAAAAGGAGTTTATTGAGAAAACAATCATGAGAACCAGCCATTTACAATAAGTAATGATGGTGGAGTTCATGAAAGTGTGAGTGTCAATAAAAAGTTACTTGCATTGGTGTTTACTAAAATATTAATGTAAAGAGCTATGGAAATTCCAGAAATGGTGATTTGTCGAAGCTCTCTGGCGGCCCTCGAGGCCTGGAGTTTATGAAAGAGGCTATGGAAGTTATTTCTAGGTATATAATATGAGATTAGGTACATAGTTATTATTATATTTTTATATTTCTAGTTACAGTTTTTATTAACAGTTATAGTTTTTATATTACTTTTTACATGTACGTAGTTATTTAATAAATGATTTAATTATACATGCAGTCTGTTAATTGTGTTCACCAACATACGTCTAATCGCCCTTCCCCTAAGTAGGTCATCTCCTATATTATTTTCCTGGAAAATATGTTCAGAAGAGAACGATGAGCGCTGCTGTGGCATGTTAGCACCTTGGGGATCTGGTTCAGGAACATTAAAATCGCTGTCCAGATTATGCAGCACACAGCAAGCTGTTATTATTTTTGCACATTTCTCAGGTGCATAATGTAGTGTGCGATCTTGGCATAAACAACGCCATCGATTTTTCAATATAGTTAAATATGTACATCTATTAATATTGATCATGAAGCTAGGTCGATTAGCTTTACCAATAAATAAGTAAGGATTAGGTATTTATTTGATATTAACCTAATAACCAAACGTGCCAAAATCAATCGCCGTTCGTTTTTCTTGCTAAAAACGAACGGCTGGACCGATTTGGCTGATTTTGGTCTAGAAACATTCGAGGAGGTTCAGGGAAGGTTTAAAAGTAAATTTGAGGCGGTACATAATATAAATGTAGATAATATAAATAGTAAATAATTCAATAGTTATATTTTAAAATAATTTTAAACAATAAATCTTCATAGGTAGGTACTAACTTACTTTTTTTTTATTGTGGGCCACTCTCACAGCACACGCTCCGCTTAAAAAACCCAGGGTTATATGTGGGAGGAGACACGTGCACAGGCTCTTTACATTAATATTTTAGTAAACACCAATGCAAGTAACTTTTTATTGACACTCACACTTTCATGAACTCCACCATCATTACTTATTGTAAATGGCTGGTTCTCATGATTGTTTTCTCAATAAACTCCTTTTAAACAATTTCACAAAATGCTATTTCGTTTTTAACAATACACACTTGACACTTGACCTTGACAATCAAAGACGTTCTGTCAAGTAAAGTCGCGTTGTTCAAAAACCTAATAAAATTGTATGAATATAATTATTAAAATAGTATGAATATTTTTCCTAATATAGTGCATTTTACAATCTTCCATACCTTACTTCTAGCATTTTATTTGTGTTGTAATTTATTTTTGTTTTAATTGTTACTAAACAGGCAGTTTAGCAAAAAATAATAAATAGTTCACTATTTAATGAAGTTTTCGAACGTATTGTTCATTCAATACGATGTGTATTTTGTTCTCTAGGGCTCGTCCCTATTCACGTTATGATGACGTCACTATTGTAATCGTATCGAGCGCTCGATAGTCTTACATTAATGCTTCGTGCTGCTACCTGTCGTAACACTCCGTTATCGTATCGTGGACTCGATACCTAGACACTACGAATGCGATAATTTTTCGTGCTAGAGCTACCGTACCTCAGAGATATCGTACCTTTTTCGTACCTTTTCTATATTAGTGATTTAACAAACTACAAAGATAAAAAGCAAAATTCTTCCATGGTTGGAAGAATTTGGTAATAAGACTAGGCTGTTTGAATTGCATTCCTTGCCTTCCTTCCTCAGGAGCGTGAATAAAAAAATAGAATATAGTCTGCTCATTCTCGCAAGTAGGTACTTTTAAAAAGTGCGACAGGGATAGGGATAATAAGTTGATCTCGTCTTTTATATCTATCTCGTCTCTATGGTCTATCGGCTACATGCCCCGTGTTCGGAGAGAAGCTATCTTTCTTTATGCGCGTTTTCTAACAAATAGGGCTGTTTACAAACAAATCTTTTCTTTTCGGATTTCGGTTCAGTTGGTTTGGCTGTTATTTATTTTAAAGTTTGGTTTATTGCTTGCTTGTAGTAAATTTGTTTTTAATAAAAAGGTATTGTGTTAAAGGTGTTGTTCGGATAGTCACTTAAGGGCCCAGATCGTGAAAATCACCGAAAAGAGTGTTACGATTTTTCATATTTAACCTATTTACATATGATTAATAACAACGATAATTTGTATATATTAAAATGAAAGACCAAAAATTATGTTAATGCTAATTTTAACTCTTAAAACCCTGTAGTTGTTATATAATAAACGTCAACAAACGCACAAAAATGAGAAAAAATGCGAAAACGTGCCTTCGTATTTTTCAGATTTAACCCAATAAATCAACACAAATTGATAAAAAGAAACACTTTTTGAACACTGAAAAAACCAATAAATGTAACCATGTACTTTTTTTTGTATCTTTACAAACAAAGACTTCCCCTTTTAAAGCCCTAAAATCTAGATATGTTTTACGTAAATTCTCCATAGAAAAATGTATGCAAAATCAAGCGCGTCCCGATAGTACGATCGTCGCAACTAATCGCCAGTGCGCCATGGAATTTTAAAGCGACTCCACGCGTGTCGGATGCTCCAGCAAAATTACGTGTTGTGAATTTGTGTTTTTTATGAAAAACTGTAAGTACAATTTTTTATAACTAATTTACTTTCAGTAAGTAGAAAGTACCGATATAATGAAAGTCTGAAAGAAAACCATGATGGAACTAGATATAAATCGTAAGAAATACAAAATTATTTACTTTGTTGAGTAGGTCATTTTATGAACCTTGTAAAGTAGGTATCAATTCAGGCTTGAAACAATCAAAGTCCTGCCCACTTTATTTTCTCGAGATATGAACTGGCGGGGTATGACTGGGTATGACTTTCAATCATCTTATAGTTCTCTGCACGACATACATAGATTTTTCAACATGATGAAGGCAATAGGTATCATAAACGTAATTGGTAATCGAGGGTCTCTTTTCGCAGGATAATTTGCTGAGTGCCATGCCAGCGAAAAGAAAATTTAGTACGCATTATAAAAACGTGAAAGCCAAAAGATCTCGGAATAAAATATAAGTTCCTCCCTACATATTTATTTATCTGCCTACTTGACTACGTCTTGTCCTAAATACCCATAAAAAATTTACCAGATTTGTGTTAGTGTCAAGTAAAAATCCTAGTTTTATTACTTTTATTTGTGTGTATGCTTATCATGTCTTAGTAGTAATAATAATATAATCTATTTGCATCTTGAACAGGGTAGGTACATTACAAAGCAAATAGGTACAATGATTTAGATCGCCTGATTCAGACATATACCTACAATAGCATGTAAATATTGATTTGACATGTAATTAGATAGGTACACAATTAGGTATGTCAGTCTAAGAAGAAAAATTACAATGTCCAGTAGGTAATAATTACGTAATTTCAATATCTCTATAAGTAATAAAGTCAATTTCTATAGGAACAATTTTCATCATAATAAATTTTATTACATAATATAGTATTAGTTTTCATGTTCATCATGTCTAAATATGTGGAAGTGGAAGTAGGTATGTTTCCTATCAGAAATTGCACGGCGCGCGCGGCTTTGTCGACATACTTACCGCCATAGAGGCGCGCCTGGCGTAGGGTTGTACAAAAATTACAAAATAAATAAAAAGTGGATATTGATGAATAATATTTCCAGTACTGAAAATGAAGAAAATCTTCAGGCCGAGACTCCGAGCAACACTGCTACGCGCTGTATAGAGGTAAGTTGTTATACGTAATTCTTGTAGACTTGTTACATAAATAAACAAACTAGTTAGTTATGGGCGAAGACAAAAATCTCAGTACCTACAGTTTTTTTTTGCAATATTTATTATTTTCATTGTGAGACAAACACCTTAGTAACTTAATACTTCTCAATTACTTTCTCAAAATAAAATTCACGTTCAAATCTCGTATTTTACCAAAATCAAGAAATTTTTTTTTGTAAAATATTATCTTTTACGCGACTGGTGTACGTATGTATGTATGTATGTATACTAAGTAATATATATTTGTGGCTATAGATAGTGGATAAGTTCAAACTTATTGAACCGATTTTAATGTTTTTAGTATCATTAGAATTGTCTTCTAAGCCCGAGTGACATAGAATAAGTGACGCCATAAAAAACCAATACGTATAGCGTAAAGGAAATTTATAATTTCTGTTCATCACGAACATAATATTGTATGAATTCTTTTGCACGTTTATAATTTGTCTTCGTCAGTTATGAATATAAATAAATAAACAATAAAAATGTTAAAACCCGACAGATTAAAAAATTAAAATGTGTAATAAAAATATTTAATAAAAATAAATAACAAAACCATTGTAATATAGCGTATTTAGCAGTCGGGGCCTATTTCTAAAGAAATATTTAGCTAGTCAGGAATATCTTCGAGCCTGTGAGGATTTCAATGGGTCTCGACTGTTGAATTCGATTTATTACAATAGTGTTCTTATTTATTTTTATGTAACATAATTCAAGACCGTAGACTTGTTTTCTTTTTACCTTATAAATCGATGAACACCGGCAACACGCACAAAAAAGTGTCACATTATGTCACGCTAGGGTCAAGCGAGAGCGCAGTATAAGCGATGGAGTATAATATTATGACGTTATCCGGTAAAATTATCGTCCTAAACCGACTTTACAAGCAACCAGTTTTTTATTATGTTTATTTATTCATTTTCATAATTGACGAAGACTGATAAAAACGTTCAAGATTTTGATCTAGTGTTATGTGTTTCAAAGATGTATTCTAAGGGAGTTCTTAGCTATGTTTGAAGAAATTTGGCCCATACCTTTTGAATTATTTTTTATAAAAATAATCAAGCCATTATCTTTCTTTACAGGAACTAGTTATTGACCACCGTCAAGAGGGAAAGGTGGATGAAGTGGAAGTTGGGCGTAGAGTAGTGGATATTTCTTTTTTTTTAAGCTCTTCAGGCCATAGGGGACCACGGTTAAGTTACGTCAGTATAATAGGTGAAGTAAAAGTTGGTCTGGACTCAAAACTCATCATAAAATGTAGTATGTGTAATATGAAATTTACTGTGTGTTTGATTGAAAAGAAAGAAGATAGCATGGAAGTGAATCATCAAATTGCGTCTGGTATCATATCATCTGGTGGGAGCTACTCTCAGTTAAAAACATTAAGTGCCGCAGTAGCCCTACCAATCATATCACCTTCATTATACAATGAAATTAATAATACGGTTTGCGATTGGTGGGAAAAGACAGCAGCACATTCCATGGCAGAAGCTGTCAAGGAAGAAGCGGAGTACGCAGTGTCTATAGGTAGTGTTGATAAAAATGGTACACCATTAATATCTGTTGCTGTTTACGGTTGTTGGAGCAAGAGATCTTATGGTAAGAATTTTTCCGCCTTATCCGGCGCAGCTGCGATAATTGGCATTAAAACTAATAAAGTATTGTTTTTTGGAGTTAAAAATAAATACTGCGTAGTCTGTGCACGAGCCGCAAAGAACAACAGTCAGCCCCCGGAACCGGAAATACCCGGAAATTAGGATCATTTTATAACGAAAACTACTCTTAGAATATTTTACAAATAGGCAGTCGTTTATTTCCAATAATTCAACGTTTTTGTTATGCTGTAAATATTCAACTTCAATAACAATAACTCAACGTGGAACGTTTGTCGCAAAACATTTTCAAAATCGCGCTCTTTCTGGGTCATTCACCCGCCTGTCGGGTGATTCGGGAAACAATAGCGCTGCTGTCGCTCGAAATCGAATTGGCTCGTGCGCGTTCTAGCCCCTTAATTAATTTTGTATGTAAACAATACGAATTATTACGAATCTCGAGACGGAAGAAAAGTTAAGTCAAGGTAAGTTGATGTTGACGATAGTGTGCCTCTTTCATGTTTTTTATTTGCACTGCATGAAGGCAAAGTTGTATGAGTAAATGACAATGCTATTATCTTATTTATTTTCTTATCGCCACTGCCAAAGTGTGGTTTACTGCCTTTCATTCATTCTTATTAAATAGATTCTGACAAACAACTTAAAATTTTACAAACTGTCTGTTCCGATCTGATGGTCAAAGGTAGAATTTTATTTAAACGCCTTGAAAGTTTGACATCTAAATAAATTATTTAAAAATTAATAATCACCACTAGCGTCAATAGTGTTATATTATATACTAGCTGTTGCCCGCAGCTCCGCCTGCTTGTTACTTTAGATCTACATAACTTTTTTATTTATGAAGCGATTGAAAACCAAACTACAAATTCAAATCGGTTAAGCCGTTTCTGAGGTTAGCGTGTTCAAACATTCAGACAAACAGACAAAAGTTCTAAAAACCATTGTTTTGGGTTTTATTGCGTTCATAAAGCCCCTCTACAACAGTTTCTCTATTATATCTTCTATTATATTCTCTATTATTTACAAAGATATGTAAATTTAGTTATTTAGGTACTATGTATATAAACTACTTAAATAAAAAGAAAACGCCAAAAGAATTATTGGGTAAAAAAATACTACAATACATGTAGTTACTTAGAATAGTACCTAAATTTTTAGAGAAATTGCAAAACAAAATACACTCGTAATAATGAGAGTTCGCACACAACATCGTAAGGAGCCGACCACGCGTCTGAGCCGCGCGGTATGGCACCTCGTAGACCTAACAGGCGACGGCCGGCAGTCAACTCACGCATGCGCAGTGCGCACTCCAACGTCGTCGCCTGCCTTCAAAATAGTGTACTTTTTGACTAAATCTAAAATATCTCTTAAGAAATTCGTTGAAATCAAATGATGAAAAGGACTAATTTGTTCTAAATTAAATTCTTATGACGTATAGCGTATTTGTTTGGATAAGGATTAATATCGTAAGCATAAAAATAGCTTCGCAAACCATGAATTGTTTTGAATCAATTTTGATTGCTATAAATTACATTATAATGCGTTAACCCTAAGAGGTAGATATATGCCATCGCGGACTTAGTACACAATTTTAACCTTACTTTAACCATTTAAGCAGCGTACGCCACGGAAGCTCCCAAAAGAAATAATTTTCCCCCGTTTTTGAAACATATATCATTGCTGCTCCGCTCCTACTCGTCGTAGCGTAATGTTATATAGCCTATAGCCATCCTGGATACATGTACCTATTACATAACTTAAAAAGATTTTTTCTAATCTGACCAGTACTTTCTGAGATTAGCGCGTTCAAACAAACAAACAAACCAACTCTTCAGCTTTATAATATTAGTATAGATTCTCTTTGATTGAAGGGAATATATATATAACAGTATATTCTCTCTGGCGTCAAAACGAAACAGATAAGTTGATCGGTGTGTTTTGTTTTTTTTTAATTATATTTCTGGCATGGCTACACAGGCTTTTACGCCATCCGTGTGTTTTGTAATTTTGTAGGGGTTGCCATCTTATGAAATAACAACCGAATTTGGATAATTCCGGAGCATTTACGTATATCACATAAAGTACTCGGCTATTTAACAATTGTAACAATGAAACATGAAATATTTTAAATATGATAGTAACTAAATAATAATTACACAATCGAAGAAAAACAAGCGGCCAAGTGCGAGTCAGACTCAGGCATGAAGGGTTCCGTAGCAGCAAGTAACATAATATAAACGTTCTTGTAGTGAAATAAAATTATTGAGTTTCAGTTCTATGTATGCGGAACCTCCAAAATTATTATTAGAGCGTAGCGAGCGAAGCTCTCATGGTGCAAGAAAGTTCAATCCTTTCCTATGCGAGATCTCTGTCAATACTTTACCGATTTCAACAATTTATATATCAAATTAAACTAGATTTAACTGACATCATTCTAACGGTGCCTGAACTTTCAATTTTGGCCCTCAAACATTTTTTTACACAAAGATATGTGATGCTTACTGCGTTCGAATATGCTGCCGCGAAGCAGGGTGGCGACCTAGTTATTTTATCAGAATACATCTACTTACCAATGTAGTACTTATAGTTTCGGAAAAGAGTGGACAGATGGACAGACAGACAGACAGACATGTCGAATCTATACGGGTTCCGTTTTTTTTCATTTGGCTACGGAACCCTAAAAAAACTGATCTAGTTCTTGCAAAAGTATCCCAACCCAACCGTACCTTGAAGTTAAAAACCGTACCTTTTCAGATAGCCAACTGTCCTTTTTGGGAAATCAGACTGGCAACACTGATGGTAAGGGAGAGTGACAAACAACACTCATGTCAGTCGTTCGACCGATCAGCGGACTTTAGACACCATGTTGATAGAAACATCCAAATATAATACTGTGATATTTGCAAATAAATAGGTTTATAAAGAAATGAATAATATAATTTGATTAAATATTAGATAGAAATTAAAGGTAAAAACATCTTCATGTGAGCGAGGGGAACGCCTGTTATGGCGGTGGTGTGGATTTCAGTGATATAGGTATATATAACTCAATATCGCCCAAAATGTCGCTTGGTCACTTTTGTCTTTCAAGCGTCGATATGGAGAAGTATTTTACGTTTTCAATTGCCAACGTCCATACCATGTTGAATACACCGGTTCTCGTCCGATCACCGAAGTTAAGCAACATCGGGCGTGGTTAGTACTTGGATGGGTGACCGCCTGGGAATACCACGTGATGTTGGCTTTTTGTTTTCTTTTTTTTTTCTGCCAATTTTTTGTATTGTTAAAATGTTTTATTTTATTTTGATGAGTTACATACCTTCCAATTTGTATTCGCCGACAGTCTATTGGCCAAAACGCACCCAGCCGAGCCAGCTCCAACTATAATAAAGTCATATTCTATCTCATAAACATTCTTATTATCTTTTACATAATGAGATGTTAGATTATTGTGATGTTTATATCTCCCAAAGAGCTGGACCAGCAAGTTTAGATAAGTGAACGCAAATGGAGTACATGCCGAGACGCTTGTATCCGCGGTGCAGACTTCCGTTAGGTTTAAGGGTTGCCAGAGCATGTTTCTAGAAAAAAAAAAGGAATATTTTTATTATATACGCTGATTGTCATTAAAAAAACCGGCCAAGTGCGTGTCGGGCCACGCATAATATAGGGTTCCGTAGAACTCCTAAACTAACAAAGTTATCTGGTCCGTTATAGTTTTCCTTCAAAGTTAATTATAATGGACTGCTATCATGATTTTTTCAGATTCTTTGAGCTAGCCGTTTAGATTTTACAGGGATACACTATGTTTATTAAAAAAAAATGCTCTTTAAAGTTGAATATCTCGCAAACGGACACCTAAATCAAAAAATTGTCTTAGCAAGCTCCCATTATTTTAAAAATACCTATCTAATGATACCCCACACGATGGGGTTGATGGAAGAAAAAACTCATCACTACTTGTAGGGGAGGTACACAAAATACACGTAAATTTGTTAGGACAATCCACACAACGCTCATTCAGTCTCAAACTAAGCAGAGCTTGTGATATGAGTACTAGATAACTATAATGATATAAATACTTATCTACATTTTTTTTTTGTAAATACATATTTATTATACATAGGTAACATCCAGACTTCGGTACAAACATATCTGTCTTCCACCGAAGCAGTCAAAAGTACCGCAGAAAAAAATATTTTTCATAATTTTATTGTAGCACTTTGTCGGAATAGTAAATACACATATCCGTGCAAAATTTCATCTTTCTAGCACTAACTGGTTGTGAGGAAAGCCGAGGGCGGACGGATGGATATGACGAAACTATAAGGGTTCCGAGACTTTTACTACGGAACCCTAAAAAGGTGAAATAGTTGCTTCCCATACTGACAAACGAAAACATATACAGACAGACGGAAGCAAAATTTTCCAGCCTGGAAATATAGATGCTTTGCTCGCTCGGTCAATAAATACCCCACATCTATCTTACTATCTATATATAGAAATGGGGAATGTCCCCCTTAGCTCTCGAGAACTACTTATGCTCCAATGATGGTTGACCCCTCTATGGATAGCCCTCGATCTGGAGGCAAGCCAAAAAATCGAAAATTTGACCTAGCCCTAAGGGGTCAAAAGTTATAGGCCAATACCTATGGCGTGGTGCGGCGCGAATCACCGCGCAAGGCACCGTACTAGTACTATATATTATCTGTGATACTACGAACGAAATGGGGTCATTCTACTCGGTCCCACATGACGGCTAAATAGCTGTCATGTGGGACCATAGCCTTTGTTATTTCTTGTTAAAAGCTATTGTAGGTAGATATTGGAGGGCGGGGACAAAATTTGCATTGTACTTTATTAAAAATTTTACATTATTTTGAAACTCACTTTTTGAGATACCGCTTTTTGCGATTAGTAAGGTATTATACCTGCAACTTAATTCTTTATCTTATTATTTAATAACCAGCACAAAAACACGTCAGTACTTTATAAAAACACATTTAGAAATCGCCACAACCCAATACTGTGTAATTATTGTACTGTATTCGTGTTAATAAACACCGAATTATTTCTTAGAGACTATTAATTTTATCATCTAATATTAATTGCTATTAATCTGTGTTAACAAAGTCAGAAGAACAATAACTTGGATTTACTATGTAAGTTTTTGTTAATATGAACCGTTTTTTAGGATGAGATTTTCAGAAGTTTTTGAACCAAACAGCCCAAGCAGGAAACCTTCACTAAAGTTTTTAACCTTTGTTTTTTTTTATGCAATATAATGTATACTCATTATAGATGTCAATATTTAGGCCGCTATTCCATTATGCAAGTCTTGCATGCAAGTATGACGTTACAACATGTCCAACTTCCATACAAGTTGCACAAAACTGTATGCAAGTTGTTTACATTTGCAAATTCCGTATAACTTGTGACGTATTATTAGCAAGACGTCCATTATTATGGACGTCTTGCTAATAATACGTCCCTAGCCCTATTCTATTGAATAGGGCTCTCACAAATACGTTTACAAGCATCTGTGTTATAAGAATGATAATTTTGAGCTTTTCATCATTGGGGATATAGCTCAGTGGTAGAGCATTCGACTGCAGATCGAGAGGTCCCCGGTTCAAACCCGGGTGTCCCCTGATATTTCTTTTTGTTCATCTCATTATTTTTGTGATCGATCACGTCATAGATTACGTTATATCGGAGCTCCCGATTATCCGGGAAAGCTTATTAACTAGTTCATGAGATCCAACCCAAGACAGACGGACGGACGGACAGCGAAGTCTCAGTAATATGGTTCCCGTTTTACCCTCTGGGTACGGAAACCCAAAAAAAAATAAAATTTGGACATGTTAAATTGATAAAGGTTCTTTAAACAATCGACGTACAGTAAGGTCATAATCATAATACATAACCTTATTTTAAGTTCTAACAATTATTGTAGTTAACCAAACACTGCCATAAAGTAAATATCACTAGAATAGTATTCTTATGTCTGTAACCTATTTTTTATTTATATTATTTATTTTATCATTAACCAGTGGACGGACGCGGTATTGCCCGCGTAATAGTATGATAGCCTTCCTTGAGAACCAATCAAGAGAAAATAGCATGAAAATTGGTGCAGTAGTTTTTAAGTTTCAAAGATAGACGCGGCGGAGGACTTAGTTTTATAATGGAGTGATATTTAATACCCGAAGCTCCACCTGCGTAAAATAGTGTTGTCGATCTGAACTCCCACATAATAATAAAATTCTCTACAATGTGTTTGTAAATGATCAACAATTTTGTCCATAGGAACATCGAGTTTGGTCAAATCCGGTCTAAGTAAGAGAACAATAAAAAACGCGGCAAAAATCCTTCCCATATCTCCAATTTAAAAACAATAGTCCTAGTAGACTTAACTCAGTTTTAGTCTAATTGAGGGGTATATACAGTAATTTGGGCTCTAGATATGTGGCAGTCGTGGCCGAGTGGTTAAGGCGTCTGACTCGAAATCAGATTCCCTCTGGGAGCGTAGGTTCGAATCCTACCGGCTGCGAATCTTTTTGCTTAAATGCTTATCTCATTTTTATTTTATTACCTATTGTTTTGGGGATTATAAGGGAGTTGAATCATTTTGTATGTATGTATTACAATATTTAAAAAAGATTATGTAGGTAATCCTATTCTATCTTCCGCGTTATTGCCGATTAATTAGGATTTTTTTCCGGAAAGCTGGCTGCGTCTCGCCACGTTGGATGGCAACAACTTATTTAAACAATCAGCATAAAATCACAATACATACAGTCATTTAATTATTAGTTTTCTACATTATTTTTATAAGTTTCCAAAAAAAGCTTCTTTGGCGAAGAGGACCTTAAAAATAATTTCGAAAGCATTGAAAATTTAACTTTTTAACGAATTTATAATTACTAAAAACAAAAAGAACTCTGGCCCATGAGGGGATCGAACCCGCGACCTTCGCGTTATTAGCACGACGCTCTAACCAACTGAGCTAATGGGCCGATGTTGAGAGCTCTGAAATAGTAGATTATATTATTTGTATACATTTATTTTCGCACACCATGTTGTTCTTGGAATTATTGCATTTTTTTAATAATGAGTACTTAGTAATTTGATGTTCAAAAGTACTATTGTATTATTATTTACACAATCAAAGAACTTATCGTATTCTTATTTACAAAACTTTACAGTAATATAGCTTATACATCAGAATAACACATAGGCTACAATTTATAAAGATATTGTGTGAATTGTTCAAAATATGACGATAAGTGTCAAGTAAGTAGGAAGCGACGATGAAAAACCGAGTGCGCGATATTACGGGAACGGGAAAAAATCCAAATTACCACGCGGCCGAAGTCGCGGGCGACCACTAGTACTGTATAAATATTATTGTATCACTCGAAAGAGTATGTACCCGGGACGTCTTATTACTAAAAACTTAGCTCAAAATGCATAACTAGAACATATATTTAAGCCCGCTTAATGCCAACGTCCATACCATGTTGAATACACCGGTTCTCGTCCGATCACCTAAGTTAAGCAACATCGGGCGTGTTTAGTACTTGGATGGGTGACCGCCTGGGAATTCCACGTGATGTTGGCTTCAAATTTTTTGGTTTTCTATTTTTTTTTTTTGATATAATTTTTATTAGAAGTCACTTTTTTTTAATAGTTAAACTGTCGTGTATCGTAGAATACAACACAACTAATACTTCACGTATTTTACAAACTAGTTTTCTTTGATTAATTATTTTTAGTTTTATAGCAATCAACTTCTACATCAAAGAGTAGCAGAATTGTTGGCTCTGCACATTTATTTTAAAATAATTTCTATCACCGTGTATTTTTAAGTACACTGCCATCTATTGGCGAGTAGTTAGAGCTACGAGACATACGCATCATTTTGTTGATGCATTTATTGGTGCACAATTGCGCGCCCATAATCTCCACAACTAATAATACTGTAAACTATTTGGTACATATTAAGTGTTCAATGTTTTCATCCCACTAGTATTATTTTCTTTCACTTTTGACCATTTTAAACGTTGAATATACTTTCGTACTAGAGCTTTCACCCTAGGAATTACACATTCGTGGACCCAACACAAAAAAAAAATTTTTACGTTGTAATTTTTTTTTCTAGTTAAAGGGATTTATTTACAATAAGAATTACAATATACAAAATAAACATAATTATAGACTAAAAATATTTACATTACAAAATATCGTTTAAAAAATCCTCCGCGTCATTGCCGACTGGGAAGGTTCCCAGAATTGTTTTTATTTCATTTTTAAATTTTTCATTTTACAATATTTTTTTGTTATTTTTCTGGTGAAGATTTTTCTGACGTCAAATGTCAAAATTTGTTCCTGAAATTGCAACCTGGATTCTGATCTTTCTGATTTTCTGATTTGTAATCTGTTGTGTAAATAAAAAAAATAAAAATTGACATTTGGCGTACTCAATGGATGCTCAACTTCAAATTCACAAAAATAATTCAGAAACCGGCCGTAATTCAGACTATAGTAATTCTATACCTTCTAAGTATATTAAATAATTAAGCTATGAACCATGTATTCACATGGTTATAATTTGTTTCTTCATGGAACAATAGTTGTGTGCGAGTGCGTCACAATTGCTTCGCCAAGTTACTCATGCGTGAAAAAATTCACCATGTTTTTTTGGTGTATTTTTTACAGTTTCTTGCTCCAAATATCTGTTTCTTTCGATTTTGACAATCTTTTCTTCATGTGCTCGTAAGTAAATCACTATGAACCATCAAGGATGTCTCTCATAGGATAGATTTGTATAATAATTGTACCTTTAGTGAATTCACAGTTCACTTGTTTTGTGTTTAGAACAATATAAACTGTTTAGTAAGATAGCCTACTCTGTTGCATTTGGGGTTCCTCTGCAATAATAGATGTAGATGTGAAATAAATAAAGAAATAAATAAATAAAAACTTTAAATCAGTTTGGACAAATTAATAGAAACTATAGGGACGTGCACGAATGGTTTGCAATTGAATTACTTTTCCGTCTCATTATATAATATCTATTGGATAATAGGTGGCGCTACTTGTACTTATTAGATCCTTGCTTCTAATCAAATCGTTTTTTTTTCGTTACTCATGTTTATCTTTACAAATTAAATACAACAAGACAATTTTGCGTTCTTATACTTACTTGAATATTTGATCGAGTCTTAAGATTCTATTCAAAATTAGATACTATCAAGTCTTTGAGTGGCAGGGCGAATATGCCTCTAGAGCAGGGGTTCCCAAACTTATTTTGTCAACTGCCCACTTTGATAATAAATTATTTTTCAGCGCCCCCATTTTTTTACCTACTTAAAAACCACTATAACTTCAAATGAAGAGTGCGCCCTGGTAAGCGCTGGCGTCCACTAGCGACATCGACGATTTTTATTAATCTTGGTGAATACAAGCTACTTTTGAAAAAAATCTCTTTAAGAATGATGTTGAAGATGTATGTTGTGTTTTTTATTACCAAGAAGTAACCAAACTTTGGATTATTCTGTCTAAAGTGGCGACTTTTGACAATACTTCAAAGTTTTTCTGGATCTTACCGCCCCCCTCTAGGCCTGCAGTGCCCAGAAGGGGGCGTTATCGTCTACTTTGGGAAACGCTGCTCTAGAGCGAGCGAAGCGTCTACCTACATTACCGACTTCATGCTGGACAATTTTGCTTTCGACTGTGTCTAGCTTTCACCGTGAGCTTTACTAATTGGGGGGAAATGGGGGTAAAACGGACAAGTAATGTTCATGAGTTCTAATGTTCGACCTTAATATGCATAATATGCGCGCCCACAAGTCAACCCTCTGTGCCTATACATAGAGTTTGAAGATCTTCAAGGGAATTTCCAAGTATTCAAGCAATAAGATAGAAGGCAAGGACACCGTGTGGTTTAGTCTATACATCACCGTTATTTGTCATTATCCTTCAGGATTCCAGCAAAAAAGTACCTAAGCATTCCTTGAATCTTTGCTGCTTCATGAACAAATTGAATAATTTATTTTCGAATACAAATTTCAAATATATAAGTATATTTGAGGACGTGAGAGTGATTTATGTCACAAAGGCAATAATCTCAATATTGATAAAAAGTCTTCTGGTTTTCACGTCCTAATTTGGTTTATAGTGTAAGGGAAGACGTAAAATAAAAGAATTGAATTTATAAATAATATTACTTATTTTATTCTTTGTTCATATCTTATCTTATTCACATTATAAAAATACAAATTCAACAATATCTCCTCGCGCAAATCTTCTTTTTATACAAAATTCATTTAAAGTTACACAGTATCAGAAATATTTCAATTTCAATGACAATACTAAAAAAAATTTGTAACAAGACTGTCTGAATCTATTCTTATCATTCGGAATAGCGAAGAAATTCAAATATTTAAACCACTATAAAAACATTCCTGACAATAGAATCAAAAGGCAAGATTGCCTTACAAAATGGTTAAAAAATCGACTCTCTACGAATGTAATTTTAACTTACAAAATGGCCGACGCCAAAACCGCAACAAACACCAAGTTTGCAGAACGGATACCAAACCTAATAAAAGGTCACATAATTTTTTTTTCCAAATATAATAAAATTCTCTATATTTTTTCACTTCTCCGGTAGCTTGACGACTGGAATCTGAGAACATCCCCAGTTCATCTCACAATATTCAATGAGATCTCTCTCAGCGTCTGACAAAATTGAGAAGTCAAATTCTTGACAGTCTGTAAATGGATCTGTATATGGATAATGCACTAACACACAGCTGAAGTCCATTGCAGACCCGCAGCATCCAAGCAATTGTCTCAACTTGGATTCAGAATCGACCTGGAGACAAATGAAAAAATATATTAGCGATAGTTTTATTTATTCTGTTTGACATAATAGGTAGGTACTATGTGCCTGAACGGTTGAAATTCGTTTTAAAAATAGAGCAGCAACAATTCTAAGTTCAAAAATTCAAGTCTGTACTGTAGTATTTTGGCGCCCAAAGACGATGCTTCTTTTTGATCTACAAATGACCGGAATTTAGAATCACATTACTAAAAAGTACAGTTTTACTTCATTAATACTTTCGATACATTGAAGTTCGTATGAGGAAAAAGTCGCAAGAAATATAATGTTGCACCACATTATACACGCGAGTGAAATGCTTTGCGATAAATCTTGCAACCTACTTATGTTGTTTATTTTATCAAAGTCAATGTAAGTATCGGTTTTAAACTAAAATATAATACAGATAATTACCTTGATGACATAGATGTCGTTCTCAACGCAGAAGGCTTGGAGTAAAACCTCTTGCATATGAGTGGCACTGTCTCCAGGGCGAGCCTCGGTCGTCAAGCAGAACAGAGCCCTGTTGCTATTCTTCGAAAGGTACTGAATGGCAGGGAGAAGGCCTACAGTCACGCGTTTCTCCACATAAGCCCTTCGCAGCGCCTTTTTGATTGAAGAACATATGGTGCTGGAAAGAAGGAAATTGTTTATAAGAAAAAAGCCCTCTAAAAACTCACTAGCTGGTATACTACCGATGATTGGGACCTAATTTGACCACCTATGAACTGAAACCTTGATTTTGAAACTTAACTTTGATCTATATTCAGAATTTTTAAAAATGAGTACTAATTGGTAGATTTGTATATTTTCTAATCAATAGTTACCTTTTAGCAGCCATTCCACTGAAGCTCTCCACTTTGACTGGAACAACAGATTCCTTGTACATTTTGTTTTGCAGATTGATGCTTTTCAACTCAATAACACTAATTGTTGGCACTTTCACGGTTTTGTTTACCGGAATTATCACAAACACTACACTTAAATGTTTATTTATCCTCTGATGCAATCCAAAAATGCAGGGTCACGATCTTCGAATTATGTCACAATGATTTTACAACTTTGCTTATTAAACTTGCGTGCTCTCACTTTGAAGGTTCTCAGCAGAATGTGGCGTTCATGACGTAGCTCCCCATTTTATACAGTGTCACCGCACATGCTCGCAATTTGTCAGTGTGCGTACGGCATTTGGCCGATGTCGACGGAGATTCTCTGAAACGTGCCTCTATTTTTCGATGTGTGCACAGTTTATGAATGTTTGTGTGTCTTTATACTGGTGTATTTACTCTGGTAAGTCTATGTGTGCGTTGGATAATACAACTGGCCTCGGGTCGTAACGTGTTCGTAGAATAGCTATGCTGTTTGATCTACCCTGCCCTCCTCTACGCTTGGAAATAAGATGTCAAAGGGGATATTTTACCATATTATTACAGGTCTTGTGTGATTTCTCAAACGGTTTGGTGTGTCCGCTCAGTTCGGAATTCCCGCTAAGTTGGGTTTTATTTGTGGGAGGAAACAGTGTAATTGCGTTAATGTTTTAACGAATGAGTTATTGTTTTGGTGTATAAGTAGAAGCGGATGCTGAATTTCATGGTTTTCTCGATTGGTTGTCAAGTCCGGTAGCTAAAGCGTTTTCCTAATTAGGTATCACGCTTAGAAACTGCTGTAGATTTATTTTATCTTATCGAAATTGTTGTACTATTTTGATAATCTCATAATTAGATAACTTTTACTTTTATCTTGTACTATGTAAATAGTAAATACTGGTGACAATAATAAATGTGTATATTTGTTTTACTAAAAATACGACTAGTTCTAACATGCACAAGGTTAGTGACACAGATAGAACAATAGTTTTATTTATAATCAACTATATTTATTTATTTATATATTTATTTAAATCTTTATGCACAACGGTGTACAATGGAGGACTTAATGCCATTAGGCATTTTCTTCCAGTCGACCTTGAGGTGATGCAGAAATAACATTCCGGTAGGTGCTCAAGGTTGTGAAATTGTAATCGACAATGGTACTAAAACAATTAAGGAACTATATGATGAATCAACTATATGATGGCCGCGGCTCTGCACGATTTAAATTAAATATTAATTTCTTTATTCGCATTTTATTTACACAAAAAAATTAAGAAATTCGTGTAAAAAATTATCCGTCATTGACTGGGACGGTTTTCAGAATGCTGGCTGCGTTGCCATGTTGAAATGGCGATACCAAATTCTCAGAGCCAAGTTCTCAAAAGCACTGGATTTGAAGCAGCGTTACATAAAATTATATTATTATAAAGTTTGATCACTTTATCAATGGCGCAGATTAATATGAAAACCATTGTCCTGTCTCAACTATTTATTTAAGCTTGCTATTACATACATTTTTATTTTATTGGTTTGTATGTTTGAGTCTTGTCGCTTTGTCTTAAACATCAACATAACTTAATAGGTTAGATTGTATATGAAAATGAAAATACGCATCAAGATTTCAATGACCTCTTTAACGGTACAATCTTATCTTATCAAAAAATGTGTTTTCTGTAAGTAAATATGGAAAATTATTTCAGATTTTTTTTAATATAATTATTGCGCAGATTTGAAGATTTGAAATTCGTTCCAAATTTTTTTATCTGCGCACTGTTGTGTTTTCAGTTGAATCTTTATTGACAGCCATTTCGTGTCATCTTTTTTTTAGAATGAGTCTCCGTGGTCTAGTATTATCTTTCCTAATTCTCCCGAGAACACATTACCAATATAACTAGTAATGTGGTCTAGTGGTCACCCATCAGACCTGGCGAACATTAAAAGCATTATTTGGTCGTTTGGCCCCCATTTACCCTATCAAAAAGGTGTGTTATATAGGGCAGGGGTAAACCTATCAATATACGACTATATTCGGACAACGGTACCTCGTTTGTTGAAGCCTACAACGGCATTTTCAAGTTTTTAAAATCAAACTGCGATTCTTTATCCTAAAGGGTGGCTAATGAAAGGATTAACTTTAATTTCATACCGAGTTATACACCCCATTTGGGAGGACTTTGGGAATCAGTGGTGAAATCGACACGTTTTCACTTACTAGTGTTGGAAAATTGTCATTTAAGATAATGAAGAGCTTACACAACGTTGACTCAGATTGAAGCAATCTTGAACTCCCGCCCACCCCGTTGTCGTCGGATCCTGCCGACTGCACACCGCTTACTCCATGACACTTTCTAGTGGGTCGTTCGTTAACATCCCTACGTCAACACGACTATCAGAATAACTCCATCAACCAATTAACCCGTTTTCAACAATTGAGCATTAACTCTCTCGAAATACAGTTGTACACGCTCCGTTCATCTGCCGTTTTATTTCGCTGAATTTCTAAGTTAATCCAACGGCATATAAGTGCCAAGGAGATCCAAAAAAAATGTAACCCATAACAACACAACACATATAGACAGACAGACAAAACCAAAATTGTCCAGTACCTATGGTCTTGACATATAGACGCTTCGGTCGCTCGGTAGATATTAAAGTCATCTATCATCCAAAAGTCAAATCAGCAAATACCTAATCTCTCTCTCTATGTGTTTTCATTCAATTCTCTTCAAGAGGTGCCAATACCCATAGATAAACGCTCTAGCAGAGTCTTGCACTTATTGATCACACACTTATTGATTTTGACACGAGACCACTGTACTTACATTCGTCCACATTTAATCTTAAGAAAATGTGTAAATGAGTAAATTATTGAAAAAGAGTGACCGAGAGTTTTATTGCCAGGTTCTTTCTCTCGGTTCTACTTATTGCTTTGCGAATCTGGCAGTACATGTAAATATAGAGGCAAAGATATTTTTTATTTTAAGTACTTACTGACGTTTGTAAGAGCCATTTAGTGACCTATACAAAGAAATAAATCATTTCATTTGCCATAAACAATCTAAGGCTGGGACATAAAACATCGTAGTCAATGTCACTGATCAATGGACAATGCAATTCCAAGATCGCGGTAAAGCGGCAATAACTCCCTGTTTACCTACATCACAGGAGCAAGGAACAGAAGCACCGCTTTCTTGTAACCTGCAAAATTGATACCTATTCTCGTAGGGTTGTCACAAATTGGTCACAAACTTAATCAAAATCAAACTTTGCTGGATTGAAAGTAAGTAGGTACCTATTTACTTATTTTTATAACAAACTATCTGATTACCGCGGTACCGCCCGCGTGATATAGATTTCTCGTTCCCATTTCTCGCGGGAATACATTACCAGGATATAAAATTATTTCTCCCCTTCAGTAAAGTAGGCTTGGTAGTACAATGTATATCGGTACATATACCTATGTATGTATGTTTGGCAACTGCCAAACGTGCCGGCGCGGCGGCCGAGGTACGTGAGCGCTCGAAGGTGGGCAAGTACAGTTGTCTCGGCACTCAATACGACTTTGTCGCATTTGGTGTCGAGACACTGGGCCCGTGGGGCCCGGGCGCCCACTCGCTTTTCAAGGAGCTCAGCAAACGGCTCAGGGAGGTAACGGGAGACTTACGAGCCGGCGGATTTCTCGCGCAGCGGATAAGCATCGCCATACAGCGCGGGAATGCCGCCGCCATGATGGGCACCCTACCGCGGGGCCCAAACTTTTTACATTTTTTTTTTAAATAGTAATAATTAAATTTAGTATTAATTTTCATTTTCTATTGTACCTAGTATATAATAATGTATATTTTTATAAATAAATGACTTAAAAATATGTATGTATCTGTTATTGAGTATCATGCGACGTACACCACGCATTATGACATCTGAACAGGATCTGGCCTATACAATTTGTATGGTAACCAACACACTGGTCATTCACCACGCTGTCTTACGCGTCACCGCGTCAGATTCGCGTGTTCCCATGCTATCCCACGCGTACGACGCTGTCACACACGTTTAAAGTGTCATAGCGCGTAGATAATGTAAACGTCAGACGTCGTAAGACGTAGGACCAGTGTGTCGCTGTCTCCCACGTCGTATGTGAAGGACCAGTGTGCTTTAAGCTTTATTCTATTTACGTACCTACGCAATGTAAATTACGTTATGCAAGAATAACATAATATTATTCAATAATACATAATAATAAAGAAACTAATTTTGATATAGTTTTAGCATTGGACAAGCGGGCGATGCTGTGTATGGGACGTGGGTTTGAGTCCCGCCGATGACATTTCAGATTTTGTGATGTATTTATACCACTTGTAGACCTTTTGTGACCACTTGTAGACCTTAGGTCGACCTTAGTAGACAGGTCACAAAAGCTCTACAAGTGGTGCAAATACATCACAAAATCTGAAATGTCATCGGCGGGACTCGAATCCACGTCCCATACACAGCATCGCCCGCTTGTCCAATGCTGAAACTGTATCAAAATCCGTTGCGTAGTTTTAAAGATCTAAGTTTATTTATTTTTAAATCCGCGTGACCGCGTATGCTCCTATGTCCATTGCTGCGGGCATCTCTGGTACACGCCAAGGTATTTCCAGTGGCACCCGAATAGATATTACCTAGTCTAGCTAGCGTAATAGGGTGCAATAGTTTGACACGAACGTTTTTATGGCGGTGTGTTTATCATACCATAGAGCTCAAACTGATAATATTTCAAACGAATTGTCACGATGAACGTAATTTTATTTCTTTACTACGTATACAAACCCTGTACTACCCGCGGTTGCATCTAGCTTACTTTCGTATCATTGTAGATCTTTTGCGAAATAAACTTTATAATGCCATAAGATTTTTATGACACAATTTAAATGGTTATTAACCGTGTACATAGTTGTTTGTGACGTTAAATTCTATATTACGGCTCTGTTACAATTATATTCGTTATTGTATTGTCGGCGACGCACAGGGACTTTAATTGGCTGTGCCATAGCGGCTGGCGCGTAAGATTTTGTTACCTTTCATCAACATTTCATCGCAAGGAAACGTGTTTAATTTGTTTTTTTTTTCTAAATTACAATATAGCTTATATTATTTATGCTTTTTTTTTAAATTATAGGTGCCATATTCACGAAGTGGGTATTACTAGTACCTAAACATTCCCTTTACCTAACTTACGTATATAGAGCAGTAGTTGCAGTTTAAATAGCTAGGTATTATGTTTCGCGGCTTAATTCTTAGCGATTTACAATTTGTAGGAACGATTCCCTACCAATTGTAAATCGCATCGAATTAAGCCGGTCTCATAACTGTCATCGAACTTCACAATAGTCTGTTTAATATACAATTTTTTTGTTAATTAAATGTACATACATAGAGCAACGTCGTATGGTACAGACACACACTGTTTAGTTTTATTATAGTACAGATAGGTAACAATATGTTTTATTACACGGCTTTAGGACAATGATAAGAAGTCATAGACAAGTACAATTCGCATTTATTATTAGAAAATATTGGTACTGATACCGTTAATTAAATACTTCATAGCTGTTGCAACCGTCTGCAACGTACGTAATATGAACCAATGTTGAGTAAGTGATCAAAATTTTCCATTTGTAGTATTTTGAATGCATGTAGATAAAATTTGTATATTCTGTTACCTAGAGAGGGTAGTCAGAGGCATTTATACGCCCCCATTTCGCTGTAACTTTGTCCAAAGTAAAGTTAAACACACTTGTCCGTTTCCGCGGTAACTGAGGGCCTGCAGGTCGAGCATGGCGGTAGGAAGAGTTTGTCGAACACCCAATTTTTTATTTTTTTATTTATGGCAAAAGCATATATGAAATATTTTTTTTAATAATACTGAACTGGCTTGCAACGTAAATTATGTGCGCTCAGCAAAACCATTAATTGGCTAGAAACAAGTAATAATTAAGTAAACACTCAAACAAATGTTAAGTATACAAAAAAAAAAAATTAAGTAAAACTGTGTTATGTAGCTGTAAGCTGCTTATAAAAATTTGCGTTTAAAACAATGTCAGGAGAAGGATATCCTTTAAAGCTCTGATAAATGACGGCAACTTAACAAATATGTCCAACTCATTGTTGGCTACCATCAGCTCATTGTATTGTCTGCACATCCTAGTTAACAGATTAAAATACGATGTGTTGAAATGAAATGAAATGAAATGAAATGATTTATTTATTTGTATAGGTCACTAAATGGCTCTTACAAACCTCAGCAAGTACTTAAAATAAAAAATGTCATTGCTTCTATATTTACATGTAATGCCAGATTCGCAAATCAATAAGTAGAACCGAGAGAAAGAACCTGGCAATAAAACTCTCGGTCACTCTTTTTCAATAATTTACTCATTTACACATTTTCTTAAGACTAAATGTGGACGAATGTACATTGGTCTCGTGTCAGAATAAAAAAGCGTGTATAATGCAAAAAAATATTTGTTTGTCACCTAAGTAAAAAATATGCTACAATTACGGCATTTTAGGAGGCGGCTGCACCATGCTCAAGCCAGACACTTTTATCATTAAGGTAATCAACTGTCTTATAATATGCTTTTTGACATAAAGTGGTCTTTATAAAGGTTTTAAATTTACTGTCGGGCATACAAAGGACCGATTCAGACAATTTATTATAAAAGCGTATACCTTCCCCCTTGAAAGAATGACTAACCTTGCTAAGCCGGTAACACGGAGGGAGTAGTTTATTTTTATTACGTAGATTTCTGTCTGTAACGTCACTTACTTTAGTATAGCTAGATATATTTTTCCTGACATACAGTATGTTATCAAATATATATTGGGAAGCTATAGTTAAAACATTAATATCTTTAAATAGCTCCCTAAGAGAATCTCTCTTACCTAAACAATAAATGGCACGGACTGCCCTCTTTTGTAATATAAAATTGTTTCTATATCTGCTGCATTTCCCCAAAGTAGTATTCCATAGGACATCAAGCTATGGAAGTAACCAAAGTAAACTAGCCTAGCAGTAGCTACATCTGTCAACTGCCTAATCCGTCTCACAGCATATGCAGCAGAGCTAAGCTTGTTAGCTAAAATGGTGATATGGCCACCCCATTGTAATTTAGAATCTATTGTTATTCCTAAAAATGTAGTGTTATTTACAAATTCTAACCTTTGGCTACCCAGTACGACATGGACGTTTGCTTGTCTGACATTGGGCATTGTAAATTTAACGAATTTGGTCTTTTCTGCATTCAACAATAGGTTGTTTGTAGAAAACCAATTTAAAATATCATTTAAAATATTATTAACATTATTCGCATCTGTACTATGCCGATTTACTTTGAATATAAGTGATGTATCATCCGCGAACATTACTATGCCAGCTTGTGCCTCGATCATGCAAGGCAAGTCATTAACATAAACCAAGAAGAGAAAAGGTCCCAGAATTGATCCCTGAGGTACCTCAGGGATCAATTCTGGGACCTTCAACGACGTCAGAATAGGCGTACGCCTATTTTGACGTTAGTTCCGTTTGACTTAACTTTGTTCACATGAACAGTCTGCAGCCTATCTGTCAGGTAAGATTCTAATAGTTCTAGGGATTTTTTGTCAAAACCATACCGACGTAACTTTAGCAATAGTGTCTGATGGTCAACAC
Organism: Nudaria mundana; assembly: GCA_963556515.1. Lineage (NCBI taxonomy): Eukaryota > Metazoa > Arthropoda > Insecta > Lepidoptera > Erebidae > Nudaria > Nudaria mundana. The sequence continues at coordinate 11,918,435 of OY748311.1, forward strand.
AATCAAATGCTTTAGACAGATCGCAGAATACCCCAATGGCATCCTGCGATCCCTCCCATGCGTCGTAAATCAAGCTAATAAGGGTTGCTCCCGCATCGGTGGTAGATTTTCCGCGAGTAAAGCCAAATTGTTGGCTGTGGAAAAGATTGTTGGTCGTGAAGTGGACTTGCATTTGATTTAGCATCAGTCTCTCAAACACCTTGCTCAGAGCTGGCAAAATAGAAATGGGGCGGTAGTTACCAAGTTCTGACTTGGATCCCTTCTTAAATAATGGTATTAGTCTACTATTTTTCATTAGGTTAGGGAATATGCCTTCATCTACACATTCATTAAAAATTAGTGCCAAGTCAGGTGCAATAATATCAATTACATTACTAATTAAGCTAACTGATACGCCCCAGTGATCTTCCGACTTTTTAATTTTGAGATTTTTAAATGCTTTCAAGATGTCACTGGGGTCGATATGTTTGAAGTTAAATTTAGATGAAGAACCAATATTACTTTCGAGAAGGGCCACCGCACCGAGGGCACATGAATTAACAGAAGAAGTGACTTTAAATGGAATGTTGGTAAACTAATCTTCAAATGCATTTACAATATCTTTCGGAGAGGTTATATTCTTGTTTTCTAATTTAATTTTAGTAACAGTGGATACTGTTACTAAAATTAAATTTACACAATTTTTTTTTTTTTACACTTTACATTTACCTGACTCTTTGTTTATAACTTTCCATGTTTCTTTTATTTTGTTAGGAGCCTCAATTATTTTCCTTTTGATGTGAATGGATTTAGCCTGTCTACATACTTTTTTGAATACTTTGGAGTAATTCCTAAGATATTCATGTTTGTTGGTTTTTGGAATAAAAGACAGGAGCTCGTAATAATACGTGTCGTGTATTTCAGTCGGCCATGTTACAAAGTGAAGGAAGAAGGAAGTGAACATAGACAAGACAATATTGATATAATCTAAGCATAGACTAAACTAGGCTATGGCTTACAAGCTAATATAATATTATGACATCTTCCCTTTAAGTAACTTTATTATAACTTATATTTTAGATTCTTATATAAAAATAACAAAACGCATTTTAGTGTTTTGACACGAGACAATTTGACGTTTTAAAAGATTCTGACAGTTGACATAATTTGACGTTGTCAATTTGACGATTGTTTCTAAATGTAAACAAACAATGGTTTACAACATTTTAGTTTACTAATTAATTACTTATGACTAAGTACATGACAATGAATACGAAACAATGTTTATAAGACTGTGTCTATAAGACGTTGTGGTTGCCTTATCTCTCTTCCTGAACTAGAATATTTCTTAATAGGTTGACTGCTAGTACGTTGAGGAGATTGACTATGAGAAATTTTAGAGTAATCATTTGTATAACAAGGAGTATAACTGATATAAGTTTGATTGGAACTGACTGGTTGAGTGTGAAAATTATTAGTCTGTGTGTTATGTGAATGAAAAGAATATTGAGACTTTGGTCTAAGTGTTATGTATTGTCTATTGCGACGATATGTACCAAATTTACTTTTTATGATATACGACCTAGGTTCAGGACCAACTTGTTGTATAATACCTGGAAACCAAGACGATTGTGGATGTTTTTGAAACATAACATGACTATTTACCTCCAAGGGTTTAAGATCTTTGGAATTTTTGTTGTAATACTCTTTCATCTTATGTAAATTTTGATTATTGACTTGTTTAAGATGTCTATAGTTACACAATTTTGGTTTTAAAAGTTTTTCTACTATAGGTAGCTTTGTACGAAGTCTACGTGACATGGAAAGTTGTGCTGGTGAACATAAATAGTTTTTGGGAGTATTGCGATATTGCAGTAATGCTAAATATGGATCAGTATTATCAAGTAAACATTTTCTAAGCATATTTTTAATTATGCCTACTGTCCGTTCTACCATACCATTTGAACGGCTGTGATAGGGACTGGAAGTGACATGGTGAATATTCCAATCTTGTGTGAAATCATGAAAAGATTTGGAATTCATCGGTGGACCATTATCTGACATTAATGTATGGGGAATACCATGACGAGCAAATATTGATTTTAACTTGATTATGACTTGGTCTGCACTGTAACCATTACTTAAAATTGCTATCTCAACGTATTTTGAGAAATAATCGACTACAATTAAGTATGTATGCTTGTTGAACTCAAAGAAATCTATACCAACCTTATGCCAAGGAATGTATTTGTAATCATGTGGTAGCTTTTGAAGCATCTACTGACAAAGTAAGTGGTTTTTGAGGATCAAAGTAAGTTAAGACTGGTGAAGAACTAATTAGAGACTTTAATTTATTGAATTCTTTCTCATGACTGTCATTCCATGACCATATTGTGTTTTTATTAAGTAACTGTCTTATGTTTGATGTTTCTTTTGATAAATCTTTTATGAATGAGCCAAGAAAATTAATCATGCCCAGGAATCTTTGGACATCTGTGACATTCTTAGGCTGTGGCATGTTGCAAATTGAATTTACTTTAGATGAATCTACAGACACTCCATTTCTATTGAATATAAAACCTAAATACTTGACTTCACTTTGACAAATGTTACATTTATTACTATTAAATGTTAGACCTATATCTTTTGCACGACAAAGAACTTTTTCTAGGATTTGATCATGTTCTTGAATGGTTTTAGCATGTATAAGAAAGTCGTCCATCATTATTTTAATGCCTTGTATGTCACCAAACCGGGAAATCATTTCTTTATGAAAGATTTCTGGAGATGCATTGACACCAAACGGTAGCCTTAAAAAACGAAATCTGCCATAGGGGCTTATAAAAGTACATAGTTTGGATGATTCTTCATCTAAGACAAGATTCCAAAAGCCTGACTTAGCGTCTAAATTTGAAAAATAACATGAACCATTTAGTTCTGCTTTAATTTCATCAATATGTGGAAATGGGTAATGTGAACGTTTAATAGCTTTATTTAACTTACGTGGATCTAAACATAATCTAATGCTTCCATCCTTTTTAGAGACAATTACCATAGAGTTGACCCAATCAGTTGGTTCATCAACTCGAGCAATAATACCAGTGACTTCTAACTTATTAAGTTCTGCCTTGACTTTATCCTGTAATTTAAAAGGAATTTTTCTACTTGCGTCTACCGACGGCTTGACATTTTCGTTGAGAGTTAAATGACATTCATAGTTTTTAAGAGCTCCTATTCCATTAAAAACCATACTATATTTCTTTAGTATTGACAGACTGTTTGACTCTGCAGGGACTTTGTGACACATTGACTGTGATATGACTTGACTTTGACTGTTAGACTGACTTGACATTGACTGTAAATTGTTGTTCTGGCTATGCTGACTAAGTGTGTAGTTTGGACTATGTTCAGATATGTTTTCATCAAAGGTTACTGAATGTATTCTTTTTATGACTTTTAACTGTTGACATGACTGTCTACCCAGAATATTTTTGCAATCTAACGGTGTAATATGGAAACACAAGTTGTATGATTTGTCATTATACTTACATGGTAATGTACAATAACCGATTGTAGGTATACTTTGACCTGTAAATGTTGTCAAGTTAAATGGTGTTTGTATAAGATTTATCTCTTGCAACGCTAGTTTTTCAAATGCTTTCTTAGACATCAAATTCACATCTGCACCTGAATCAATAAGTAAGCAAACAGATTGACTACAGATACTTAGGGTTATTGACCATTGGTCACTACAATTTACAGAATTACATTGATAAACAGCACCTAAAAAAGCTTGATCATCATTAGAAAAATCTTCTTGTACATAATTAACATATTTTTGCTTGGACTTACACATCTTTGAATAATGATTAAGTTTTTGACAGAAATTACACTTTGCACCAAGAGCAGGACATTTAAAACGATGTGTTTGACCACACTTTGGACACATTGAGTTATTCATAGACTGATTGTTACCTTTATAACCATTGGGACTGCTATAACTCGATGAATGGGATGTATTGTATGACTGGTTAGGATTGTACCTTGACTGTTGACTGTGACTCTGACTTCTTGATTGACGGTCCTGTGACTGCGGATTATACCTTGATTGCTGACTGTGACTATGATTTCTTGACTGACGATGTTGTGAATGACTTCTACTGGACTGTTGACTACTTCTGTTATGTATACTATCTATACTAGCTACAGATGAATTGGGATTTGTGCCTGATAATATTTGAACTTCTTTCCGGGACGATTCTAGTGACTTGGCAATATTTATAGTGGCATCTAAAGTGGTAGGCAATTCTTGCAAAATTTTCTCTTTAATGTATTGATTCTGATCATTTAGATTCCAACTAAATATATATTTTAGTAAATCGTCTTGCAATTCACCAAAATTACATTGATGGGCTATATTTTTGAGATCTGTTATATAACTGTCCAGCTGTTCATTTTGCAGTTGCTTTCTGTTAAAAAGTTTATGCCTTATCATGGTTATATTGACTTTTGGGCTGAAATAACCTGCAAATCTGTCGATCAACACTTGTAGCTTGACTGTTTCGACATCTAGGTTGAAAGAATGAAATATGTGAAGGCAATCTGGTCCTATATAATGTAATAAAAGTGCAACTTGCCTATCTTCGCTTTCTTGATCATATTTAAATGCTTTGAGATATATTTTGAATTTGGTGATCCAATTTTTCCACGTGAGCGGCATGTTGGATGCATGAACGTCCATGTGCTTGAGGCGACCCGACGACGTTGAAGATTCGTCCATTTTTTTTCTTCTGGTTGATCCAGTTCTTCCTAAGACACGCCAGTTTACACCACACCTGATGTTTGTTGGTTTTTGGAATAAAAGACAGGAGCTCGTAATAATACGTGTCGTGTATTTCAGTCGGCCATGTTACAAAGTGAAGGAAGAAGGAAGTGAACATAGACAAGACAATATTGATATAATCTAAGCATAGACTAAACTAGGCTATGGCTTACAAGCTAATATAATATTATGACAATTCAGTGAAACTTTTATCAAATCTATATCGTTTTTGTGCATATAGATCAAACAGCGTTCGTCTACTTTTATAAATGCCTACTGTTGCCCACTCACAAAATTTCGTTTTAACACTACGATTTTGGCATTTTTGTTTGAATGTGTCTGAAAAAGCATCAGATAATGTACTAAATAAACTATTATAATGGACCTCAGGATTATTACCTATATAAACTATAGAATTAAGCTTTTTCTCAGACAAGTTTTTGAATTCTTTAATTCTATTAGAGGTTATGGGCCTACACATAATTTTCTCATTACACTGACTATTATTACTCTTGGGAAAGGATACTATTTGACCACAGTGATCTGATGGCAATTTACTAATTACAGACTTGCTTAAGCACTCACAGTCCGTAAAAAAATTATCAAGGCAATTGGCTGCTGTTTCTGTGACTCTAGTCGGTTCACAGAAAATATTTTCCATATTGTAACTACCAAATAAATTTAAAAATTGAGTAGTTTTCTTACACTGTTTTAGGATGTTTACATTGAAGTCTCCGCACACAATTAACTTCTTCCTATTATTTGACGCAACCCCTAGAACCTGGTCCATGACCTTGGTAAATACACTAAAATCACTGTTAGGTGGACTGTATACGCAAAATACTATATACTGGTCAAGCTCGGCATAAGCCACCTCAGCACATCGCTCAACAGAAAGTCTAACTATGTCTGACCGCTCTTTGCTGCGGAGACCATTTTTAATTAAGACCATGGAGCCTTTAATCGCAGACTTCCTGTTAAAGCAACTTGCAATATTGTAGTTGTTTATATTGAACATCATCTCACTCTCCTTGAGCCAATGTTCAGTTAAACACAAAATATCTACATTTAATTCCTCTAGGAATAACTCGACTACTAATTCCTTGCCAGAAAGACCTTCTATATTTTGATGAGCCATCTTTAGCTCTGGTATTCCTGTTGTCTGGATATTTAGTTTAAATCATTTGTTATACATACTAAATTATTACTACAAGTACTAACAAATCTGTAGGTATATAATTTTGTTTACAATGTAGACTCGTCCAAAAATTAATATTATTTGCTAGCAATGTAGCAATTTTATTTTTGTCTGACTTCATAAGATAAATACTATCTTTGGTCTTAAAACAATAATTACTAATAAAATTATTAGTGTCAAAAAAAATAAAAGTGTCACTATGACGTCATGTCAAAGTATGAAAAAATTATTCAGAAGATGTATTTTTTTATTATAGGATGAGGACTGGCAACACGCATATGGGAACGCACATAATATTATTTTAAATACTTTTAGCCTACTTAAGCATTGTATACAGTACAATAATTCTTTCTTACCTACTTTGTTACTATTATTATACTATTATTGTGGTACTACTATTATACTTGGATGACACAATTTTGTCTATAATCTGAGTGTAAGTTGCATTGGGCAGGGAATAATTAACACAGTTTTCAATGTATTTATTAAACATATAGCCCATATTACAACCCACCCCATCAGAAAAAACCATTGTATTACTAGGAGGCTCAACGTTGGTGGTAGGATCAGAAGTTGTTTCCAGAATACTGTCACAAGTAGAGAGAGCTGGTACGGAGTCATTGATAGGGTGTTCGTCGATGTGCTCAGAGTTATAATGCTGAGTTATAGAATCAAGTAATTGTTGGTTGTGTCTACTGTCGTCTATCAATTTGTCCAATGCCAACATGTTTTCAGTATTCTGTTTACTTTGTAGTTCATATTTAAAGAATAAACTATCATAATTCTCCTGTAATTGCTTGATGTGAGATTCTAACGTGACCCTCACAACATCATGAGCCACCTGACTGTCAGCCAACTACTTACTGCATATAACCAACTGCCCAATACAAACATCCAGGTCGGACAGTAGTTTTAAATTTAAATTACTATTTTTAGACAGACAAGATTTCATTTTTAAATTAATTTTCTTAATTTTTTTGTTTGTTTTTCTTTTTTTCTTTTCTTGTTTTTATTTGATTTTGTTATGTTATGTTGTTCTTATAACTAAAAACTAAGTAATTTGATTTGATCTACGTGCACTATATGTGATCTATACTTATATAGAAATGGGCAATGTCCCCCTTAGCTCTCGAGAACTGCTTATGCTCCAATGATGGTTGACCCCTCTATGGATATCCCTCGATCTGAAGGCAAGCCAAAAAATCGAAAATTTGACCGAGCCCTAAGGGGTCAAAAGTTATAGGCCAAAACCTATGGCGTGGTGCGGCGCGAAGCACCGCGCAAGACACCGTACTAGTATAATAGATATAATCTGAGACAATGGATATAATGTCGATGACGTGACCTAATCAACACATTCTTTGAAATTTCCTGCCATGTCATTGGTTTTCTAAATCGACTTCCAAATAAGGAGGAGGTTCTCAATTCGACTGTATGGTTTTCTGTATATTTGTTACCTCATATTTTTCGACTGGGTAAACCGATTTTGAAAATTCGTTTTTATTTCGAAGCTACTTCCCAAGTGGTCCCATCCCGACAACTATTTGGTCCCATTTCGGTAGTTTGAAGTCGGTTGTTGTGTCAATTTTTGACGTGTATTTTCTGTAGTTTGAAGTCGGTTGTTGTGTCAATTTTTGACGTGTATTTTCTGTAGTTTGAAGTCGGTTGTTGTGTCAATTTTTGACGTGTATTTTCGGTAGTTTGAAGTCGGTTGTTGTGTCAATTTTTGACGTGTATTTTCGGTAGTTTGAAGTCGGTTGTTGTGTCAATTTTTGACGTGTATTTTCTGTAGTTTGAAGTCGGTTGTTGTGTCAATTTTTGACGTGTATTTTCGGTAGTTTGAAGTCGGTTGTTGTGTCAATTTTTGACGTGTATTTTTTAGATAATCTTTTTCTCGGTATGCTGTTGAACTGTAATACAGGTTTCGTACGAAACCTAACACAGACACACAGCTCTCACATAGGTTTAATATGTATTCATTAGTTGTAAGTAAAGTTGTAACTACCTTGGTGGAGAAACAATTAACTATCACAATGTGAGTAGCCTATGTCATGGGGTAATTTTACACTACCTTCTTTGATAGGCAGGTGCACCGCTTGAGAGTTACTTAATTGATCTCTTAGTTATTAGTAGTAGTTAACGTTTAAAATTTACTAATTTAATGAATTATTAAATCTACTATATTGGTTTTGTGTATCCTCAAATTATTAATTATGGCCTTAATAATTAATTTGTGTTATTATTTATTGTATTAAGGACAATAATAACTAAATACCTACATAATCAGACATAATGAACGTCAAATACACGGAAACAGCAGAACGCACGCTCACTAACTACTATAATAACTTATAATTACGAATATTGGATAGAACCAGGCGTTACCTGGCGAAAATCCATGACAAAGTAATGTTTTGTTATATTATTTTAAAAAGTTTGAACATATTACTTACCATTACTTTATAATTACGAGTTTACGAGGCTGGACAATTTTGCTTTGGTCCGTCTGTATGTATGTGTGTTTTGTGTTCCGGACGAAGGACATCGATATCGTGGAGTACATCAGGACGAAGACCAACTGGGCCTTGAGAGTCGAGAGGTTGGATTCGCGCCACAACACGAACTTTAAGTCGTTCGTAATTGGGGTGCCGACTCATCATCTCGACGTGTTCCTTGAGGAAGAGTTTTGGCCGAAAGGTGTTGTGAGTCGTGATAGACGGTTTCGCGGCACGTTACGTTACACGAACTGTAACACGACACCCGTGTAAACAACAGTCGGTTTAATGATCTATTATAAGATATAATTTTATGAATTTTTAGTTTTCAGGTATGTATCTATAGGCCGTAGAATAAGTTAATAAGATCTATAACTTTTCTCAAGTAGCCTGATAATAAATGAATAAATAAATAAAAAAAAATAAAGGCTCAAGTGTTACTTGATTAAAACTTTATTTTCATCGTGAGCTTTTTCTGATTGGAGGTGGGGAAAAGCCCAATGTTCGCGAGGTCTAGTATAGTATTCTTATATCTGTGGCGAGGTCTAATGTTGAGTGTTCACCATCTGTGCCACCACTAGTATAATAATATGGAGGCACTTAGAGATTTACAAACAAACATTGGACAGACTATTTATACTTTCGATTGACGGCAGTTGGTGGAATCTGCTACACATTTTGCACAAAAACACAGTCATATACTTTCCACTGTTATAATTTTATTTTCACTGGCCGGTTTCACCTCACGGCATCATCAGAGATTTATACAAAATATAGTTTTAATTCACATAAAGTACGATATTTTAGTTTTTGTGCAATATGTAAACATTTGACAATTTATTATCGTACTGTCCCATCACGAACAAAACAACATGTTTTTCAAACAAGCAAACAGTAGATATTAACAAATAGTCGTAGATACGTAATTACTTCTAAAATATTTATTCCTACAACACATTCTGATGATCTTGACTACGTTGAAAAAACGAGGGTAATTCATTTACCCCTTTCGGAAATAGGGATACCTTCACTCACATTTCGCCAGTTACTTTTCTGGTCCCACATAATAGGAGACAACCCTATTGTTTACGAGCACTTTGAATAATTTGCCAGATCTTCATCCTTTTGTCAACAGGTGAAGATGAATTGAGCCATGGAGATATTGATAGGCGGTCTATCTCCTCCACTCGTCTTAAACATACGCTATAAATTTCATGAAAATCGGTCTAGCCGCTTAGGAGATGTTCAGTGACAAACAAAAACAACGACCGATGTGGCTAATTTTTGTGTTAAATATTCGTAGGAGTTCAGGTAAGGTTTAAAAGAGTTTTTTTTTCATTTGTGGCGAAACGAAGTTGCCGGGAACTTAAAAAAAATAGTTTCCATAGCATTGTGCTAGGTACTATCTTTAACCCTGAAACACATTCATTCCAGCAAACGATTAAAAACTTTCCCTAACTTCCAGCAACTCGATCAATAACATACTCGTATATTTTAGTTTCGATGGAATTTCTCGATTAACTCTGATGACTGGGTTAGGGTTGGACCTTGACATCCATATTATAGTAATCGATTAGCGACCACGATACTTAGAACTAAGTATTAGATGAAAAATAACTACACGTGGGGCTTTTTTTAAATGGCCACTTAAACGGGGCACGCCATCAATAGGGTGTTAGCGGACTTTGGATACCGAATGTGGCCTCAGTCAAGGTAGGGTAATCCCGCATCTGTCGGGGTCGGGGTTTATCCCGCGTCGGTGAGCCTGCCCTGTCCTACTTCTCGACTTTAAGGCACAGGACCGTTAATCTACTCCTGTGGTACTCGTAAAGCTGGAGATGATCGACTTCTACTATGCGTATTGCCTTAAACTCCCTACTAGTCATCACGGAATCAATAATTATTTCACTTGGAACTTAATATCAGTCAATCTTTTATCAACAATTCATTGCAATATATATAATATGCCAGTGAAGCCGCTTCTCCTCCTAAACTAAGAGTCGCACAGTCAAGTGTGGCACACCGTTGGAAAGGTCGTGGTCTCAAGTGGTGCGATAAGATTAGAAATTTGACAAAAAGTAAAAAAAAAATTATTACTTGCGCAGTTTGCGCTAAGGGTTGCTAGTAAAATAAATTATGCTGGCTGACAAATTCAGTGAGAAATGTCATCACTAAACGTGACAGAAAATTAAAAAAGAATTCTGAGTCCATTGATAAGTTAAAATGCATTTGGGAAAATAAATGCAACGGACGGTGGGTACTGAAAGCGAGTATCCATACTCCATACAGATAAATAAAATTGAAATGTCTGTGTAATTTAAAATTTAGAGCATTTTTTGTCTGTCCGTCTGTTTGTTTGTTCCCGCTAATCTCTGCAAGGGCTGGACCGATTTTAACAGGACTTTCACAGGCAGATAGCTGATGTAATAAGGTATAATATAGGCTACTTTTTATCCCGGAAATATATTCCCGCGAGAAATAGGAATCTAGACATTATAATAAAACAGTAGCAAGTAGGTACCTACAGTAACTCTGTTTATAAATATCATTATTCATTATCTGTTTGCTGTAGACTCAAGTATTCCCCGTTAGTATCAGGGTCACACAAGGGGAATTGTTCGGGGAACACCCAATCTCTCAGTGATTATTCAATTTTAGACTTCCTGTCCTTGAGGCATAAAAATAACGTCGCTCGGAGGGAATATCAAAACCAACTCAATAAAACAAAAAAAAAAAACGACTTCAAATACCGGAATGGGCCACCGTGTGGTGGCCGGCAGAATAGAATAGCCCCAACCCATATCCTCCCGTGGATGTCGTACGAGGCGACTAAGGGAGTGTGTGGAAAGTACTGACCCCGTGTAACTTTTCCACACACAAAAGCGGATGTGGGACATCCGCTTTTGTGTGTGGAAAAGTAACTAACCTAACCTAATCAACTAATCCTAAACAACGACCTCTGTCCTTGCACCAACACAATCTCGCAAACCTTTAACCTAATCAAGCAACTCCTTCCTACTCATCATGACCCCACGAACTTCCCACCAACATAATCTCGCAAACCCTCAACCACCTTATACCCCAGATACACTTAACTCACTCTTCCACCACATCACCTTTATCGTAAATCAACTAAAACACTCTAACGGCACATAACATCTAAACACTTCACTAACTAAACAATCAACTTGCAAACGGTTCCAGGAGAAGGCGTATACCATAAGCGCCACTCCTGAAACTAAAACCCAATTGACTCACCACAAAAAAAAAAAAAAAAAAAAATACCGGAATGGGACCAAATAATAATCAGAATGGGACCAAATTGAAATGGGACCACATTGGAAGTACTTAATTAAAAACTAGTACTGCCAATGTGGTCCCATTTCAATTTAGTCCCACATAAATGGGACCAAATAATAATCAGAATGGGACCAAATTGAAATATGACCACATTGGAAGTACTTAATTAAAAACTAGTACTTCCAATGTGGTCCCATTCTGATTATTATTTGGTCCCATTCCGGTATTTGAAGTCTTTTTTTTTGTTTTATTCAGTTGGTTTTGATATTCCTTTTGTCATGTTATGGTTTTAAATCGGTTCACCCACTTAAGTTATGAGGTAGTCACAGACTTAAAAAAACCATACTGTGGAATCGAGAACTTCCATCTTTTTTTAAGTCTGTTAAAAATGAGACTAGTCCGTACTCGCCATGAATTAAGCGATTGTACGAATAATCTAATAACTAATTACTAATATTATAAATAGGAACGATTTGATTGTTTGTTTGAATAGAATAAAGCTTTACGCTGGATGTGTCTGATACTCAGTTTACCTAGCTCGCGTTATGCCTAACCAAACGTAGAAGTAGGCATAACGCTAGTTAGACTTACTTCGATACAGGACAACAGCTATACAGACTAAATAATAACCAGACCAACTGAGATTTAGTCTTTTAGCGCTTTCTTAACTCAACTCTTAACCCCAAATGATATTATATTCAGGATGTTACAAAATACCCCGTAAAAAACACTTAAGACCCACGGTACCCCTGGCCATACCCCTGGTGGTACCGTGGGTCTTTTAAAGTTAAACGGTACCACCGACTAATAGTGATGTGATATTAACATCTATGACTGAAAAAAACTGATTATTCCCAGTTCGTTCAGCTTCATGGAACTCATGAAGCCAGTTCCACTTGGAACTTTTGCAACCTTATAATATACGATTTTTGTCCCATTTGTTCCATGTAATTTTATACTACTTTTACCGCTGACATTATTTAAATAAAAAATATTTTAATTTTAAATTGTTTTATTTTTATGATCGGCTGGTACTTTTTGAGAATAATGAGTTCATACATTCAATCGGTTTTCACTGAATTTAAAAGAATTTAAAATCTTGAAGGCTCTTATGTTGTAACGTATTCCTGGTACATTTGAGGTTTGTGTCTTTTATAATGGGCACTCATTTTCATCTGTACTCGGTGCACCTGTTGACACATTTAAATAAACTAAAGGGATCGAGATTCGAATGCGATTTCGAGAGTGCTTATGTAGTTCTGTAGTCCTAGTATTTTATTAAAAGAATCAAAGAAGAATCAAAGAATCCACAACAGCTCTGTCTACCTCATCAAAGCATAAAACAGAAGAATCTAGGACATTTTTAAAGCACGATCAAAGGTGAACGGTTACTGAACAAAACTTGTTCGAACACATTTTGAATAAACCAAACTGAGTGAGATAACTGTTGGCGAGTCCTCTTTTGTAGTTCTGTACTCCTAGTACTTTTGTTGTTTGTGTATCTTATAATAGAGAGTTAAGGGACCCAAGTGGCTCTGGTAAGATATATCCATAGTCCCTACTAAGCACATGATACATTTTTTTTGTCCCGATGAAAAATAAAGAAATGTGTGAACACGGTGCACGGAGTACAGATGAAAATGATTATCCATTATAAAAGACACAAACCTCAAATGTACCAGGAATACATAACATAAGAGCCTTCAAGATTTTAAAATTCTTTTAAATTGAGTGAAAACCGATTGAATGTTTGAACTCATTATTCTGAAAAAGTACCAGGCGATCATAAAAATAAAACAATTTAAAATTAAAATAATTTTAGTTTTAATATTTTATAAAGCTAGCTATAATATAAATATTATTTTTCAACTTAAGTGTACAATTTCGGTTATATTGCGAATCTGCTATTTTGAGAATCTCATATTTTGAGAATCTCATATTTTGCGAATCTGATATTATGCGAATAAGGGGCTTAAAGCTAATCGAAAATGAAGTTTAGGCATAACGCGAACTAGGTAAACTGAGTATCAGACACATCCAGCGTAAAGCCTCAGACTAAAAGAATAACATGTTATTCTTTTAGTCTGAGCGTAAAGCGTACAAACACCAAAAGATATGGGCCAGCGATTTACTGCGTATTTCCTGTCCTGACATGTCTGTCATACGTCACACGTCACCAACACACTTGTCACCAGTCACGTCAAACTTTGCGTCTGTGGAACTTGAACAAAGTTTAAATGTTAAATTGTGAAAGTGGTTCTCAGAATGTACAAATAAAACACTCTTTCTTTCTTTCTTAAAGCCATGAAATCCAAAAAAGAAAGACCATCAACGGTTCATCTACTGTCTGATGTAGGTACTTTCACTTTACATTCTTATATCTGTGATCATGATCTGATAAAGCCTAGTGACTGATTCTTCTGACTTCGTATTATTTTGTGTCCGTCGTGATAAATACCTACTATTCAAGGTAGAAGGTCAAGCACGGTCACACAACTCCTGTGACTCATACATAACTTGTCTGTTTGTAATGTTTATGTAACGGAAACCCTTCATAATTGTGACATTTGTGACAGTTTTTAAGCCGTACCTGAAGGAGTACGCGAAGGTTTAATACACGATAGTTTCCCATTCATTTTGTTAACAAGTAAGTTTATCGATGTACGATGTCTAGAGAAGGAAAACTCGACACAAAACCCCGTCCAGCCAGCGTGGTATGTGTAGGCTGCACTTCCCCCTCTTCGGTGGATATGTCAGCGTCAAATGGGCTGAGATAATGATGATAATGATCCGATGGGGTAGTTTGAGGTGCATGACACACTTATAGTTAATTGTCGTTACCCCGCACCACACAGAATCCATAACAGCAGTCTTATAAATGTATAGGCTTGCCCCCTATGACGTGGGACTAAAAATACCCCTTTGGGGATATAGGACTATATACTTACTATACATATATTATTATAATCGCGTCCATTTCCCCGAAGGTGTACGCACAGGGTTTTCTAAGCTATCTGAATACGACGCAGGATAAAACCCGAGTACTAAAATAATACTAAAAAAAGCTTAACATAATAATTACGATGGAACTTTGTTTCTTAATTACTTGTAAACAAATCCAAGTAGATATGTTCGTTTTAAGATAAAATATCGCAGTAGGTCGTATGGTCACATAATTACTTAGCCAATCAGATAACTAACAGTTGTTTGCCACGTGTCATTAAAATGTCAGCATTCTCGGAGGCAAACGCAGCAAAGGTGAACAGCCTTCTATCGACCCCGTGAACTTCACGCGGATAATAATTGCGCAACAAATGTTATAGAATAGTAATCCCTATTACCCTGAGCAAAAAGTTTATCGCGAATATTAAAATTGGAACAGTAAATTCCCCTAATGTATGTACTTACAATGTGTCGATAGACCGTCTTTTCTTGAAACTGTGCCAAAATATCAGAAACTCATGAACGAAATCTCGTTTATTTCTTTGAAACTAGTACGGTACTTCGCGCCGCACCAGGTTTTGGCCTATAAATTTTGAATTTTCGATTTTTTGGCTTGCCAGGGCTATCCATAGATAGAGGGGTCAACCATCATTGGAGCATAAGCATTTCTCGAGATCTAAGGGGGGACAAAAATTACATTCCCCATTTCTATATATAGACTAGTACGGTGTCTTGCGCGATGCTTCGCGCCGCACCACGCCATATGTATTGGCCTATAACTTTTGACCCCTTAGGGCTAGGTCAAATTATCGATTTTTGGGCTTGCCTCCAGATCGAGGGCTATCCATAGAGGGGTCAACCATCATTGGAGCATAAAGGGGGACATTCCCCATTTCTATATATAGATTAAGACTCAATAATTAAGTTATAGGCAACATCAATATCAATACAAGCACACTATATCGGAACACTATACTCTGGGTATTCCCTTGGAGGAAATATCCAGACTTCAGGGATGGACTTTACCAATTATCCTTAGTCCTTTTCCAGACAATAATTCTGCAAGGAAGGTCTATAATAAAATTACAAAGGCCTCTGCACTCAAAGTGTAGGTCCTTGCGAACAAGGACTATAACCTAGGGTCGTTCGTTGAACTATATCTGTCTGGGATTCAATGCCCGCTCAGTTCAATGACAATTTTACTGAACTCTCAATGAGATCTAGTCATTTGCAATGTTAAACTTGTTTCAGACCGCTTTAGTACATTATTTGAACTGTAAAACATGTCAAATATTGACACAACAAATTGTCGGAATGGGACCAAATTGAAATGGGACCACTTGGGAAGTAGTAGCTTTCAATTTAAAAACGATTTAGCATTTTTTTAAATGAAAGCTACTACTTTCGAAGTGGTCTTATTTCAATTTGGTCCCATTCCGACAATTATTTGGTCCCATTTCGGTCATTTGAAGTCGGTTGTTGTGTCAAATTTTGACGTGTATTTTAATAAATTATTAAACCCTCGCTGATGCAGTCGGATGAAAATGTGATATTAAAGCAAAGGCTTTCTTTACCCCAGTCTACCAATTCAAAAATACTATTCAGGCGATTGCAATGGGTCCTTATATTCGTGTCCTTATATTCGACTACATTCTCAGAAAATTAATGACATGAGATATCACGGGTTAAATAGTTACCTACGATTTACTAAGTTGGTGGCGCGTGCCTAGATCGTTATTTAATATGCGCAGTAGTTCTCCGACGTGATAGTATTCGCACATTAAATACAAGCCGTGTTCGTGTTCACTAGGTCAAAGTTCAGTTTTCTGATTCATCATAGCATACGCAGCGAAGGACGGCACGATATTATGGAGCCCTCGATAAAATTCTCGATATTCGTTGTCACTTGACCGTTATTTCCTACAAAACCTTGTATGTGTATTGCAACTTTGACCCACGAGTTCCAATGAAGATAAGCATTGTTTTCTTGGGGTTTTACTACCGTTACTGGATATTTCTCACAGATTATGATGTTATTTGTTTGATTTAAGTAAATAAAGTATTTACCGGTTTATATGGAACCATTCCAAGAAAAAAATAAACCAAAGTAATATAATCACCAGTTAAAAGTCGAAAAATCCTCACTCGACTCCTCCGAAAGATCCTCACGTCACTTCGACAAAATCCCGCGTGTTATTGATCGAGAAGTTTGTCTATTTTTCTGAGGCTGTGTAATTCGGGATGAAACCCGAACCCAACGCCGCGGGATAAAACCGTCGTAAAAGTCGCCATTGGAAATACCTTTTGGTGGGTACCAGAGACGGCCGCGGCAATGGAAACAGGACCGCTCCTATTTCCATTGCCACGGCCGTCTCTGGTACCGCAAATTAAAAAAAGAAAAAAATACTGTTTATCTATTTCATGGCAATGTTTAACAACATAACAACTCTTATCTGTTAAATAAAATAGCAAAACTTTTTTATTATCTGGACAGTTGAGCAACATTTTTTGACATGGACACGTGATTAGATAAGAGTTTTCTTTTGACGATGAAAATATTGTTTAAAATTAAGAAACACGTATGCCAAGATTCGTGGAGATCGAATAAAATATGTGGCCACTATCTCGCGGAACACAGAAGTCGTGGGGTTCCACTAATTTATTTAATACGGGGGAATCACGTATTGACTGTACGTGATTCCGTCACGGAATACTATTCGACTTACCGATTTTTAGAGGAGCTTATTTTCAGGATGATACTATGTCATACTCGAATACCAATCACTTCCCACTTTAATATGTCTAACAATAATTTGTCTCTTGAAGATTGCTTGTAAGAGATTGATCTTGGTAAAGCCGCTATTTGTACAATATCAAAGATACTTACTATATTTCTGGCTTGTTGGTAGTGGCTACTTGAAGTATAGATACTTTCCAATTACCAGAGCCTCCTTGGTCTATAAACGTGCTCCGATGACTTGCGCCCTTAGGACCCTTCGAAATTATGACGAAGCAGAAAAGTATTTGAATTGGACATTATCTTATCAAGAAAACACATATTTTATCAAATCTGATAAAGTCATTTACAAGGTTCAATATTGCATATTCGTAAACTCAACTGTATGTCGTTATTGTAAAGTTGGGTTTACAATTAACTAGTAATTTAGTCAGCTTTTTGAAATGGTTTGTGAAATTCCATTTATGGAAATGTCGATCTGGAGTAAGTTAGGTTGTGAACCTCAATTTTATTGGTTTATAACAAGCTTATGTTAAGTGGTTTATTTCGTATTGAACTGCAATTGTCCTAGTTACTGTTATCTATCCACTATTTATACTATCTATTGATGAGTGATGACACTTGGAGAGGCTTGTGGCTAAGTGTTAGGTAGACACGAAATACTGGCCAACTAGGTCTCGGGCATGGACCTATTATGGTCTTAAGCGTAACGAGCTCTCTGAGGTCCCGATGGTCTGAACGTATGAACAACTAAACTAGATCAATCGTTACTGGTAGTTGAAACCCTTAAAATTTAAAAGCCAACTGTTATCGCCCATGCGTTGTGCATAGCGGTGACTTAGCGAAAAATATCAAAGTTCAACCGCGTCGCTGTTAGACTGGAAAGCCGACCCCATCTGATTTGGGAAATGCTCACTGGATGATGAATAATGATGGTTGATGACAATTGATTGAGCTTGCTCCAGGTGTTGATGAACACTGGACAAGCTGATAAGGTCGATCTATAGACGAATGTACTTCAATCAAATCGGTGATGCTGTGTTCAAATGCCAGGTTAAGAGTACCCGTTACCGTAGAGTATGCCCGAATATACTTATGAAATTATGAAAGTGGAACAAGCGAAAGAAGTATCTAAGTAAGCGAAGGTCGTAGTAAGTAAAATTCCATCGCTTCAGCCTAGTTCGCATTAGGCTAGTAATTTAGAAGAGTAGCGAGTAATTTAGTAGCTAAATATGTGCGAACTACAAAAATTTAGTCGAGTAATTTAGTAAATGATTTAGTCGAGTCAATCCATTTTACTTTATTTTTTCGGGCGAGTAGCGTGCTCACTGGTTCACGGGTAAACAAGTCCGAACCTGTTGATTAGTCGAGTTCATTAGTGGCCGCCACCACTCACTTGTGTATTGTACTAAACCGTAATGCGAACGATTGCTGTGTAGTAGCGAGTAGTTTAGCCACTAAATTACACGCTACTCTACTAAATTACTAAAGCAGTGCGAACTAGGCTTTCCAATCGGAAAGTAGGTAAGTATGTACATGGCTCAGATTTAGTAGAACCAGGAGCAACCTGCTTTCTATAAAACGAGGTTGCATTCATCGATTGGTTTTTTCCATGGATAGCACGACGGCCGACAGCGTAACGACACTGCCGATGAGACACACGAAGATACTTGGCAAAACAGCCGTGCGCTCCACCCACTGGTAGAGCATGGGAAGTATAGCCCCTTCAAGCACCCGACGGGTGCAGGGAACAGACCATCACGAGCCCCCTGTCTATTGCGTTTGACCTACTCCACCTGCGGCTGACCTCCTTCCTGTCACACCCTCTTCGTAGAATCTATTAAGGACCTCAGCCTCAAGATGTCGCGGGGAACTTGCCGCTATTAGGCACGCCTGCTTTGAAGAGACGGTGTGATATGTCCGTGCAGCCCTCTGCGCTATAGTCCGCTGCGGAAGTCGCAAAAGGACCAAATTAGCGGTGCAGAGGGTATCCACCTAGATTTAGACATAGTGCTTAATTAATTTACTATCATTTTAATTCCCTTTACATATCTGTAACATTTTAATGTTTGCTAGAGAAATCTCTTTAGCAAGTCATTTTCCTTTTCTTTTTGTTCAAGAAATCCAAATAACACGTTCTTTGGAAAATTACCATGATAATTAATATGAACACAGATATAAAAGTAATTATATTAGTATGTAATGTAAGTAAGTAGTAGTACAAATAAAAAAAGCTTTATAATGTTTAATCTGTGATAAAAATGGATAAGTATAATTACGAGTAGAGTTGTTTATTTTCAACTGCGATTGTTAAACGGTCAACGTGGCAGAAATGATTAATTAAAAGGAGGACTATCTACTAATATTATAAAATGGTAGTTGTTTAGAGGTTTGTAACTCAAAGACTAAGGGGCCCCCCACTTATCGATTACAAAAATTTTGAAAGTTGTTCTGGGTTGTTCTAGGTTTGTGCTACTTTGTTCCAAAACATTATACAGCTAAGACTGAAATTTTCAGAGAAAATCCATAAAAGCTAATTTCTGAGCTGGCCTCCCACTTTTAAGATATCACTATTCTGGCGGTTGTTCTGGGTTGTGCTAGGTTTGTTCTATATTGTTCCAAAATATCGCGCCCGAAAACCAATTATTTTCACAATGCTAAGCGACGGCGGCCCGGCAAAGGGGCGCTCGTTTAAGCTCAACACAGGGGGGCTTCGCCCCTCCAAACAACATAGAAGCGACGCCCCCGAAACACATAAGGGGCATCGGACTCCTCAGGGCCTTTCGCGTGCCGTGCTTTCAGGGCCCCTCGACCCACCGCCCACGGCCAGCCGGGGGCTTGGGCGTATGCAATACGCCGTCGCCCCCTGAATGGTGCCCGGCGGGGCGGAAGCATGCGGCCTGCATGCTCCCGTTCCCACAGGGCCTCTCTCTTTGCCGCCATCACCTTCCAAGCGAAGGAGGCGACGGCGGCCCAACATTCTTCGCTGCCGGCCATAGAAAGAATGACGGCCGGCAGCGAACCTACACTGCCGATGACGCCCGTGAGGGCCAACCTCTGCCTGTCCCAGGCGGCGCACACGACGAGCGTATGCTCCGCCATATCTACGGCGCCGCCTGCGCAATGATGAATGATGGAATTTGGCAAAACAGCCATGACCCGTGAGAAGTTGGGTAAGGAAGTAGGTCGGAGCCCCTTGCGCATGCTCCACCCAATGGCGGAGTACGGGACCCATAGCCCCCACGAGCACCCGGCTCGCAGTGGGAGCCGCACATCTCAAGGCTCATTACCGGAACAGATCGTCACGAGCCTCCTGTCTCCAGTGATCGACCTGCTCCGGCAACGGGTGACCTCCTAGTTGTCGCACCAGGGCGCCCTCCTCGTAGAATGGTTGTTCTGGGTTGTTCTAGGTTTGTTCTATATTGTTCCAAAATATGGCGCACGAAAACAAACTATTTTTCGCAAATTTCACAAATTATTATTTTTGAGCTAGCATCACATTTTCGAGCTATCGGGATTACAACTGTTGTTCTCAGCTGTTCTTCTTCGTTTTAAAATATTAATTTCCAAAAAAAAGTTAAGTGTGGGGATAACAAACCAGCCGTAGCTTGGCGACGCGGTATAAAGAACATATATCAGCTTTTAGAAACAATCGCCCAGAACGGTCTCATTTCGCAAAACATTTGTAGACTCCGGTCACTCCCTACCGAATCCTCACACTTATGACGTTCTGCTTATAATTTCGCCTCTTCCCCTTTACTGCGGGTAGGTGTACGTCATTCAAACAACGGTGGTGGGTCACAAAATAATTTGGTGTAATGGTTGTGGGTAGAAATAAAAAAACCTTAGAATATAAATAGGTGCGGTTTACGAGTTGTGGCTCAATCGGTCGCAGTGCGCCGAGCCATCAACATCTCCTGACGATGCCCCTGGTTGGGGGCGAAACACGTGTCGAGGTTTTTTATTATTTTTTGCACGATAACACAACTCTGTATATTTATTCTATTTTCAAAATTATTTCTCTATTCTTTCGGCCTAATTTTAAGTGGGTTTGGAGGGCGGTCTTTTGCATGAATAAATACGAGAGTTGGATAATTTGCATGTGGCGGAATATTGCAAAGTAGTTAGATTTATTTAATTTAACTATGGACTTCCGAAAACTAACGCCTGATAGTATTAACTACAACGTTTTGGAACAAAGTAGAACAAACCGAAAATAACTGAGAACAATCGTTGTTATACCGATAGCTCAAAAATGTGGTGCTAGCTCAAAAATTATTATTTGCGAAATTTGCAAAAAAATATTTGTTTTCAGGCGTGACATTTTGGAACAATATAGAACAAACCTAGAACAACCCAGAACAACTACCAGAATCGAGATAGCTTAAAAGTGGGGTGCCAGTAAAAAAAATATTATTTGCGAAAATAGTTTGTTTTTGGGCGCAATATTTTGGAACAATATAGAACAAACCTAGCACAACCCAGAACAACCACCAGAATCGTGTCTCTACGAGGATGTGGTACGCTCCAAGGCGCTCTATGGGGCGCCTATTTGGGCGGATGCCCTCAGCGCCGCGAACGTGGTCCAGCTGCGACGACCGCAGCGGATCACGGCGCAGAGGGCTGCACGGGCGTACCGCACTGTGTCTTTCGAGGCTGCGTGCCTGTTGGCACAAAGTCCCCCTTGGGATCTCGAAGCAGGGGTCCTTAAGAGGGTCTACGAGGAGGGCGCCATGGTGCGACAACAAGGAGGTCGCCCGTTGCCGGAGCAGGTCAATCGCTGGAGACAGGAGGCTCGCGACGATCTGTTCCGGCAATGGGCCTTGAGATGTGCGGCTCCGACCGCGAGCCGAGTGCTCGTGGGGGCCATCGGTCCCGTGCTCCGCCAGTGGGTGGAGCATGCGCAGGGGGCTCCGACCTACTTCCTCACCCAACTTCTCACGGGTCATGGCTGTTTTACCAAATTCCTGTGGGAAGTGGTAGGGATCCTGTCGGAGCCCGTTTGTCTGGGACACGCAGAGGTTGGCCCTCACGGGCATCATCGGCAGTGTAGGTTCGCTGCCGGCCGTCATTCTCTCTATGGCCGGCAGCGAAGAATGTTGGGCCGCCGTCGCCTCCTTCGCTCGGGAGGTGATGGCGGCAAAGAGAGAGGCCCTGCGGGAACGGGAGCGTGCAGGCCGCACGCTTCCGCCCCGCCGGGCACCAGTCAGGGGGCGACGGCGTATTGCATACGCCCAAGCCCCCGACTGATAGGGCCGTGAGCGGTGGGTCGGGGGGCCCACCGCTCACGCGAAAGGCCCTGAGGAGCCCGACGCCCCTTATGTGTTTCGGGGGCGTCGCTTCTATGTTGTTTGGGGGGGGTCAGCCCCCCGTGTTGAGCTCGAAAGAGCGCCCCTTTTCCGGGCCGCCGTTGCTTAACAGTTTCTGTCTATCCGGCGGCCCGGCTAAGGCGAAGGAGAAACACCGTGGATAGGTTTTAGTGGGTAGTCCGGCCCGTTTTACAGCCTAGGGCCGGGAGTCCCACACGAAGCCGTCTCGCTCCCCCCCCGCAGTGAGACGGTGAAGTGCGTAAATGCATCACCGACCACGTAAAAAAAAAAAAAAAAACCACCAGAATCGTGATATCTTAAAAGTGGGGTGCCAGTTCAAAAATTATGATTTGCGATAATTGTGAAAATAATTGGTTTTCGGGCGCGATATTTTGGAGCAATATAGAACAAACCTAGCACAACCCAGAACAACCGCCAGAATCGTGATATCTTAAAAGTGGGGGGCCAGCTCAGAAATTATTATTTGCGATAATTGCGAAAATTATTGGTTTTCGGGCTCGATATTTTGGAACAATATAGAACAAACCTAGCACAACCCAGAACAACCGCCAGAATCGTGAAATCTTAAAAGTGGGGGGGGGGGCAACGTGGAAAATTCTCTTAGATATAAGATAAATTTACAACTCAATTTAACTAGCCAATATAATAATAAATTCCATGTAATTGACTTTAATTCTGTTTTTAAGAGAACTGTATATAAATACAATTTGTTAACTTCTGACAGTAACTTTAACAATAACAAACATATTGTTTATGTAAACAAAGGTAGGTATTTTCTACCAAAGCATTATAAGAGACAAATAGCAAGTTTGCTATTCAATTATTTTTACACTTCAGCCAAGAACTTGGCTGACAAAACTGCTTTTATTGAGCAATGTAGATTTAGTGTTAAGACTTTGGAATCTGTTCCAAGTAATTTAAATTAAGTTCTACGACAACAGAGGCAATATTACCCTTTAGCAGACATAGTCAATTAATTGAATTAAATTTAGTTACAAATATTAATTATGTTAAAAAATGCCCTCCAAATCAAACCAAATCAAAAAATGTAAATTATATCAACATAGGGCATCAAAATATTGGTTGTTTAACACATGGCAAAGAGTTAGAGTTGGAACTGTTAATGAATTCAGACAATATTGATATTTTTTGTATTACAGAACATATGCGTAAGTCGTATGAGCTCATGTTCAATTTCAGTAATCACCGGGTTGGTAGTGCATTCTGCAGGGTGACCACAGTACGGGGGGGATCTTTGATTTTATTAAATAAACAACTTAAATTTAAAGAACGGAAAGATATTGTGTCTCTTTCTCTAGAGTGTAAAGTCGAACTGTCGTGCGTGGAAATGGAGCAATTCATAGTAGTATGCGTGTATAAACCTGGAACCTCACCCTTTTGCGAATTTGAGGAACTTATTGACAAAGTTCTATATAAACTTGGTAAAACTAATAAGTACCTAATAGTATGTGGTGATTTTAATGTCGATTTACTTGTTAATACGCCTATGAGTTATAATATTTTAAATTTATTTAAATCACACAATCTTACAAACTTATTTTTGGAGCCTACTAGATATTGTAATACAATAGCCACTTGCCTGGATAATATATACAGCGATATGTTGCCAGAAAGTAAAAGTATTATAAAAAAGCTAGATTCAGACCATTGTGGGCAAATAGCATCTTTTAAAATCACTAAAGAAAAAGTTATAAAACGTAAAATATTATGTAGACCAATAACTGGTGACCGCTTGGAACGTATGAGGGTTGGACTTTGCAATAAAATTCCATTCTTAGACACTGGCTTAGATCCAAATGTAATGTATAAATTATTTTTTGATTCTTTTTACAACGAGTTCAACTCCATATTCAAGTCTAAGGAGGTCATGATTAGTGATAGTCCTACTTTCAGTGAATGGGCCACTGAGGGTATACACAAAAGTAGACAAAAACTTTATGAACTATACTCAGAAAGACAGCTTAATAGATCAGTTGAATTTCTAGATTATGTTAAAACTTATTCAAAAAAGTTTAAAGCAGATTGTTTAGCAGCTAAATCAAAATATATAAGTGATAAAATTCTCAATAGTGCAGACAAAGTTAAATCTACTTGGAAAATTATAAACGCGGAAAGAGGTCAACAAAAATTAAATGATAATCATTTTAAACTTAATATAAATGGTAAAATAACTACATCAGACTTCGAGGTCGCTAACGAATTTGAAAATTTTTTCTCCCGAATTCCTGTAGATTTGACAAAAACCCTAGGCTCTTCAACCCCCATTGCAGAATCTTTGTTAAAAGCAAACGTTCCTTGTTGTAACGTTATATTTAAATTCAGTAAAGTTAACATAAACACTATCTTAAAAACTTTTAAATCTTTAAATATCAAGAAAACAGCTGACCTCTGGGGCATCTCTGTGTATTTAGTAAATTCTTTTATTGAAATGGTTGCTCCTGAACTAGTAATAATATTTAATAATTGTGTTGATAGTGGTGTGTTCCCTGATTTAATGAAATCTAGTAAATTAATTCCCCTGTTTAAATCGGGTAGTACTTCAGATCCGTCCAATTTCCGTCCCATTTCTGTACTACCTACATTTAGTAAAATTTTTGAAAAAATTATGCTTAATCAAATGCAAAATCACTTTAACGTTAATAAACTATTACATACAAAACAATTCGGTTTCACTCGTGGTCGGTCCACCACTGATGCCGGAATTAAATTATTAGAGTGTATATACAGGGCCTGGGATGAGTCATATGATGCTTATGGTGTATTCTGTGACTTATCTAAGGCCTTCGATTGCGTTCAGCACCAGACTTTAATTAAGAAACTTGATCATTACGGAATCCGGGGGACGGCCTTGAATTTCGTCAATTCTTACTTAAGTGATAGGGTCCAGAAAGTAGTGATCAATGGTAAACAGTCACCTGGTTCTCCTGTAGCAATGGGGGTACCGCAGGGTTCAATTTTGGGACCTTTTCTTTTTCTAGTATATATTAATGATCTCCCTCACCTCATAAGAGACGACCACGAGGTAGTTTTGTTTGCTGATGACACTTCTTTAATATTTAAAGTTAAACGTGGACAGCGCGAACTTGACGATGTAAACATTGCCCTCTCTAGGATAGTCCACTGGTTTTGTGCTAATAATTTATTATTAAATGAAAATAAAACTAAATGTGTAAGATTCACCTTACCTAATGTAAGACTTGTTAAAACCAGTGTTAAGGTTAGGGATGATATAATAGAATTGGTCGATGACACTGTCTTCCTGGGCATAACGTTAGACTCCAAATTGCAATGGGGGCCTCATATCGGGAAAATTTCGGCCAGGCTTAGTTCAGCAGCCTATGCTGTCAAAAAGATCCGACAACTTACAGACATTAAAACGGCGCGTCTTGTCTACTTCAGCTACTTCCACAGTATCATGACATATGGCATACTACTGTGGGGTAACGCTGCCGATATTGAATGCATCTTTGTGTTGCAGAAGAGGGCTATCCGGACTATCTATGGAATGGGGTCTCGGGAGTCATTAAGAGATAAGTTTAAGCATATTAACATCCTTACAGTGTATTCACAGTATATTTATGAAATTTTATTGTATACCCACAAGAACAAAAGTAAATTTGTGAAAAATAGTGATAATCATAATCTAAACTTAAGAAATAAGGATAAACTGGCTGTTCCTAAATTTAGGCTTCATAAAGTGAGTAATTCTTTTGCGGGGAACTTTATTCGAATGTACAATACATTGCCAACCGAAATAGCAAATTTATCTGTCAATAAATTTAAAAAACTAATAAAAAGTAAATTGTGCCATAAAGCTTATTATAGTATTAATGATTTCTTAGATGACAAGGCGGCCTGGTTGTAACAACGTAACGAATTGCTCCTTTCTAAATAACTCTGTATTAGATTTAAGATGAAATATTTTGAAAAAAGCCGAGCTGAGTTTCTTGAGGGCTCTTCTCAGTCTCGTTGCATTTTGGAACCCTCGGTAGAGTCACACCAACTTCTGACGAATCTAAATAATTTTCTGAAAATTTCAAAGATAATAAACGTTATTTTATTTTATTTTATTTTATTTTATTTATTTACTCAGAAATTAGCTTTTATGGATTTTCTCTGAAAATTTCAGTCTTAGCTCTATAATGTTTTGGAACAAAGTAGCACAAACCTAGAACAACCCAGAACAACTTTCAAAATTTTTGTAATCGATAAGTGGGGGGCCAACTTCTTGGACGTTGTCGGACTTGGGTTTTTACGGAGCGCGTGGCTGGTGGCCTTTTAGGTTACCTCTGGCGCTGGGCAAAATCCAGGCCCAAACGCTTAATTGCAATACTGAACAACGTTTTCTTGTCCCGCACCGCGAATTAGTTCTTCTGTGCTGGAAAAATCAAGCATTATCTTGACATTGGCAAAATCGTCGATGAATATCGATGGAGCCACGTTTTTAAAAAAAAGAAGAAGAAAATCCAACATGTCAAAATGACCATGATGCTGAAATCTCAGCACCAGATTTTAGGTCCAGATTCAGGATCATGCAGGTAAATTAACCGCTTCTGTGATATCCTCATTGGTTATCGATACCCTTCCAAGCGCTGTGGTAGGGGGCTGATCCTTCAGAATGTTTCAGACGAGGTCATACAATAATGTCAGCAAAGATAGTATTGGTATAGGTGTGAATGACACAGATTATAAAACAAGATTACAACTTATCGACTTATCAGTGAAAGTTGTGATGAAATTTTGATATAATATTACTAATGTTGTTAACAGTTGACCTTTTAAACGAGGACAACAACAATTATGTCCTAAAAAGTACAGATAACTAACTAGTGAGGAAGGAGACATTTCGATAAAGAACCGATTGGCAAGAAATAGATTTTAAGAATCGGACTATAAGTAAAACTTATTAACACAAATAAAACATTTCCACACCACAGATTTGTGTGTTTTGTTCACATCGTGATAGGATCGTGGATAGGTTCCCAAATGTTGGCTTCATACCATTTCTTACAGAATCAAAGTCCGTGGCACTGTTCGTACGCGGGTGCAGCCGCGACGATCAACTAGTCGTAAATAATACCCTCTTGTGCATTCAATTACAACGATTTTTCAAAGTTGCATCAGCTTTAGCGAAGCTAAATTAGAACAACAGACACGTTATCAATGCCACGTTGTACAAAACGACGCTACAGTTAGCTGTTATTACGTGTATGCTCAGTTGTAACTGTATTTATTTTTACAAGCTAGTCCCGGCGTTTCGCCCAAGTGACATTATAATAACTCTAGAGCTGGGGTGGCCAACCGGTCGATCGCGGCGATTAGTCTAATCATGGTGAAGCAAAAAAAACGCCGCCGCCCCTGGGGTTTAAGGGATGCCTGGCAATGGACGTTAAATAAATAAAAAAAGCATCGATTGAAAAAAAAACAATTATATACAATTAAAAATATACAATTATAATCAGAATTACAATATGTATAATTATATACTAAAAATATTTACATTATAAAATATCGATTAAAAATCCTCCGCGTCGTTGCCGACTGGGAAGGTGCTGCCACGTTGGATGGCGATACTTATTCTTTTTTTTTTCTATTCGAAAAAGGCGGCGACCTCTCGGACCCCATGACCCCAGTGTCTCAACCCCAAACGGCTCAAATATATAATCACCTGCTAGGTTAGCATATTTACGCCGTTTGAGGTCTTCAGCCGATGCAGCAGCAGCGCCGGTACATCGGAATGTGCTTGGAAGGTGTGACAACATATTATGATAACTTGTGGAAGGAGGAATTAGGCAAATAAATAACTCTACATACGCAAACGGAATTACCCCGCTAAAAAATAGCAAATGAGTAAAATAAATAATTTGTGCAAGTACTAATTATTTATTTTTTTTAGAATAAAAACGAAGATTCTTCGGATGGTCTAAAAAGTTTTTATATTGTACCGGAAGTTTCTAATTTTTTACGAACCGTTTTTATAAAAAGGTACAGAATTGGATGTTGTTAAAAAAAATAGGAGATAGGAGTGTGAACAGCAGCTGTACTCCGACCTTAGCTTATTTTGAATTTTAGGCTTCCCTACTTCATAAAATAAAACAATTGTGTATAATTTGATGCAAGGAGAAGGACCTATGTGATTGGAAGATCAGTGTTTTTAGTAACATATTATGTGTATAAAGTTGACCACCCTGCTGACACTCTCACCAGTAAAGTAATCCTGAATAATCAGTACGTAATACCACACAAACTTATTAGTTTTATAATATTAGTTAAGATAGATCCTATATTATAAAAGACCCAAATATTAGATATGATTATTTGAGAAAACGTGTTATCCAACGTGTTTACTACGCTATTTATACTGTCGATTGACGGCACTTGGTGGAATCTGCTACACATATTTCACAAAAACACATATAATAGTGGAAAAGTATATGTGTTTTTGTGCAATATGTGTTAACTACACGTTAGCTTCCACGTTTTGTTTTCGTTGTATCGCAAGTATTTTTTTAAATGACTTTTCACGTTACACCAGTCATTCTGTCAGTAAAAATACTGACGAATTCTATTACCTTACTTAGTTGGTGAAAAACAAAAAGTTGATTGCACGTTCATGTAATACAACGTGATGTTGTTGATATGTACTCACTACTCACGTAGGTACTACGCGCTGTTGACAAGCCTCCAACGCGACAAAGAAGACTTTTGGTATTGCTAAAACGCCTTACGGGGTGACGTAAGCGATTTCTTTTTCATCATAGAAATATGAGACCTTAACCCAACGCCGCAGATATTTTTTTCTGAATAATGTATTTAAATTTTTTTGCGATACCTATCATTGATTGCTGCCTGTGCTAGACCGACAGATATTCACAAATTCCAGCTGCCTCCAGTCTCTTCGTCTACTCTAACGAGATATCTATCCTTTATTAAAGACTGATTTAAAGGTCTCGCTACACGAAAATCCAATAATAGCTTAGGCGTTTTCACAATGCATGATATCGTGATGATATCGTCGACAATATCGTGACGATATCGTGGCGATATCGTGACATATCGTCAATATATCGATATCGTAAGTAGCAGCAGTAAGTTCAAAATAAGATTGTAAATTATCGTGGCGATATCGTCACGATATTGTGGACGATATCGAGCAATGTGAAAACGCATATTCCCGTTGGTCTCACCACTCGTCTCACTGCCTGGTAGGAAACGTTTTTATAGATTAGTGTCCTTTTCATAATAATTTCCTTGAGAAGGTAGTCTCATCAAAATTTTTATTGTTTGATTTGATTTTTGATTGATATCCTACCTAGCTATAAGATAAAATTTTTGATCAGATTAGTGTATTCTCTCTTCTCTTTTAAGTGAAATATTTTTCCTCTAAACTCTACAGTCTGCAGGAAGCTGGATGAAAAGTCATATTTTTTGATTTTCTGCACGCTTTTGTACATTTCAATTGTTTGTTTAACGGCCGCAACTTTGCCCGCATGAATTATTGCCAAAAACTGCCTCGAGAAACACTATCCATTGATGAAAACAGCACGAACATCGGTGCAGTAGTTTTTAAGTGTGGGTAACAACTGAATTTGCTAGAAACATAAAATGTACATATTTGTTTCATTAAATGTTATTCAAATTTATTTATATAACACATTAATAGGCACATAAGAACAGAAACAATAACAACAATAATAAGTTTTACAAGATTTGGATGAAAATTTCCAAATAGATGATTTAACACATAGAATAGGTAAATACCTACCTCTGATCCTTATAATGTGTATTCGTGGGAATCAGAAAAGAGAACACCATAGGTAACCTACTTACTATTAAATC
Organism: Nudaria mundana; assembly: GCA_963556515.1. NCBI lineage: Eukaryota > Metazoa > Arthropoda > Insecta > Lepidoptera > Erebidae > Nudaria > Nudaria mundana. The sequence goes on from OY748311.1 coordinate 11,949,099, forward strand.
TTATTCTACAACTTATCGCACTGAAGGTGGAATGTGTTATTTATTTATGTACTTTATACATTAGATTGTTGGCTCTTGGTGGAACCTATAGTAATACATTGGTCGAATATTTAATTACTATAGAAAACTATTACTGTGACTTCTTTAGGAAATTAATTACCAATAGATACAATACTAAAAGAGCTAGGAAAAGAACGTCTGTATGCCCGAAAGTAAAAAATTACTATGGTCAACGAACCAATAAGTATCTGTTGCCAAAATTATATAATAAAAGAGATTTTTTAAGAGAAGAAGGGAGACTATACACGAATATTTTTTAATTACCAGAAAAAATTCAGGGAATATGATACTAAACCCATCCATGCTATAAAAAAAGAATAAAGTAATTATGTCATTTTTTTCCCGAAAACCACCTAATATTTGTTCACTACGTACAATGATGTTATAGTAAAAAAGAGTACTTAAATATCATTGACTACATAAAATAATTTACTCATTGGATTTTCTTTCATTCATTCTACAATCGGCGGCGCGTGCACCCCGCCTCCCCACGTACCGCCACCGCCCTTTGAAAACACATGTCAAATGACCTTCAGTTTTAATTAAATTTCAATCATAAATGCAGTTCCGGTTGTGACGTCTCGATGCGCGCACGCTTTTGAAGGCAGGTGGATTGGACGGGGTGCTCCGGTCGCGTGGCCCGCTCGGTCCCCGGATCTGACCCCAATGGACTTTTTCATGTGGAGTGAAGTGAAACGTAGAGTGTATGTCAGTGAACCCAACACCCGTGAGGACCTCCGACAAAGGATAAATTGACGCCTTCGATGAATCTGCTAGATAGGTAGGTAATTTGACCTCTTTACCTAGGTACTTAACCCTTTAATAATTGCCCTTTAATAAAAGTAATTGCGGATATGGGGGGATATGGAATCGTACAATAATTTTTAGTAATTAGGTACCTATTTAAATTTAAAATTACCTATTTAACGAAACAGTACCTAGGTACCTACCTATCATGTTTTATCTGCTAGATAGGTAGGTAATTTAACACTCTTTACCTAGGTACTTAACCCTTTAATACCTTACTTTAGTAATTGCGTAATGGATTCGTAAAATAAATTTTAGTAATTAGGTATTATAGGTGCTTTGATTTCATTGCGAAATTACGTTAAAAGTTACTACGGTTTTACTCAGTTCACCCAAACTTTTCTTAAAAAGCTATTAATTACTGTCACAAATATCAAACTCCTATGATGAACATTTTAAGCAGGTACTTAACCGTAGTAACTATAATATATAGTATAATCGTAGTTGTGTTTGACCTTAAAGACTGTGGCGTCTCGCATCCGCTCGGCCGCCATCGGGATATTTCGTTCGAGTGTTACAACAATGTTGCAAAGTTCATTGATATGATAGGTACCTATTTACTATCAAACATCGTGCGTAAAATAAAATGGTGGTGTCCATGCGTGACGCACGTATTTTGAGATTTTAAAAACGTTAATAACAGTTTTTTTGTATGGTTGGGTATTTGTATTATTCCATATATATTGAAATACATACATTCCAGATGAGCCCCTGAAATTTTTATGGTAGTCAAAAAATATTCGTGTATCAGAACACGCTAAAGAGAAGGGTTCGAGCAGCACTACTGGAAACTCATAATGCTACTCGTACATAGTTGTCATCTTCATCTTCTATTAAGGTTTGATAGGTTTTATTTAGTATAATTTATAAATATTAGGTATTAATTGTAAAAATATGTAAGGAGTGCAAGCTTGCCAACAAACTGCGTTTGGCGAGATATTATACATATAAGTTAAAAATGTAATGCCTACTAAAAAAAAACATGATCAACAAAGCCACTTGTACACTATTCGACAACTTTATTTGATTTATTTTCTTTTACCGGTTTCGCTTTTCAGCATTATCAAAGATGTACAAGTGGGTTTGTCCATTTATTTATCATGGACATAAAAATGTGTGTCAAAATCAATCTTATCATTATACGCATAACTTATAGTAATAAAACAAATATATACAAACATAGGTATCTGTCTGCACTTCATAGTGCGATAATGTTTCCATAACAAACAACTGAGTTCAGAAACCCGAATGAGTAACCCAGATTAGTTGGACAATCCCTACTAATTATGTTGATTAGTTGTGTCTATAGCAGTCTTCTATTTTCTTACTCGCTGTAAAATTCAGTGCACGTAACAGAAGCTCTCAATAGGTATAAATCTTCACTGTTACCTCACTCCTATTGGTCACATACAGCTTGATAGTATCGATATACCTTCATCGATATTATAGGCTGTTGAACTAAAAAATAGTAGTACAGATAAATAGGTACCCACTACTACGTTAGGTACATCTACAGATGAGTCAAGTTGCATTGTCGTAATATCGTTTAGTTTGGGCAACAATCTCCAGGACGTTCTCCAATACGTGAGCTCTCTTATTTTGGAGCTCTGATTCTGGCTTTTGGTTTCTTTTGGAGCCTAACCTTCAGCTACACGTGCTGACTTACAGACGAGGATCTAGCAAATTTATAGAAAATCAAAAACAGCAGTAGGCTCGTCTTCTATTGACAAGGGAGCAATTCAGGTTTAGTGATATTTCAACGTAAAAAAACTTATCTACCTACCACAGACGCGAGTTTTTGGGTTTGGTCCGTTTTGCCAGACCCCATATCATCGCCATCTTATATGACGTCAATGCGAACGTGTTCCGTTGCAATCAATTTTCACTTTCTACATAGAAACCGGATTTTTAGCGGAGGTCGGGCGCATGTGGACCGAATTTGAAAATACATAAGATCCGTGAGCTGATGTAATAGGATGCAATTAACCTATGATGAAGCTAGATGCTTGCTTCGAATCTGCAGGAAGGCAGCAGCAGCAGGAAGCAGCAATAGTTTCACGGGAATAAAATTAAACTATTGGCTCAGGGTGTCAGTCTATCTCCGTGCCAAATTTCACTAAGATGGTTGAACCCATCAAAAAAACTAAAATTTTGTGGAAAATATGCAATCAATGATTTAATACTGAATTTCCACATCACGTTTCGTACAAAATCAGCTCGAAAAAAAACTTTTAGCCCCAAGTTTTCCTTTCAGTTGCTAAATAAGTATTTTTCCTTTATCAAACGCTTATTAAATAATATCACGCAACAATTATAATGTAATAGCTGTAACAATTAAGTAATGAAATACAATGAATCACGGATTCATTTTTGCCTAGTAAATATACAATACAAAAACCATTACCTATATTATTGTGTGGCAAATAACAAAGAATGATTCATAAGGAGCGGAATTTCAAGTCCCATCTAAGACAATCTTCTGTATCTGTTACATATTGATTGATAGATTTCTGGTATCGTTCTTGTACCACCTGACTTCTTTACTATCATCATTCATCATAGCTTGACTAAGTTACGTTATCTATGAAGATAATTTATTAAGATCACCAAATGATACCCACCTACTGACCCGCATTTTTGAGGGATTCTCGAGGTGGAGGTGCAAAGTGTGAAAAAATATCTGATCTAATTTCACGTTGTATGGGTGTTATGACTTATGAATGAGTGTATTTATGATCTTACTGCACTATTCTGACCACAAGCTAACGTTTAATTGCAGTTCAGGCTAATTACACTTGAACTGATAACGGATAAACAGAGCCAACAGTTGATCCTGTTCAAATCCTTGAATTCCATTGTAGATATTGGCATAAGTAATTTGAATTTTTTCCAATTCCTAAATAGCAAGAGTACTTAAAATTAAAATACAATTGACATTGACACCGCATGTAGATAACCAGACAAATGACGAAATCAAGTGGCGACCGCGCTTGTGTCGTTGGAGAACACGCAACAATAGTGACGTGCGTTCGTCCGAAATCGGAAACCGGTTGTTTTGTTATTTGAGCGCGTGGATTTACCGAACGTTATCGTTTATTTTTATGAAATTCTTTATCTGGTGTCCGGTTGTGTCAGTTGCCGATGTCACGGGCTATCACTGGCTGGTTTGTATTGTCGTGAACTCTGAACCGCCCACAAAGATGTCAAAAATGCAACCGCTTTCCATTAATTGCACCCTTTGTTTGTGCGGCTGGGACTGGACGTGGCACTGAATAAGTCCGAGGCTCTGTGTTTTCACGGACCTCGGCGCGGGCCACCTCCAGGATCCAGCATAAATGTAGGGAGCGTTAGCATCGGCATCGAGCCCTCCATGAAGTATCTGGGACTCGTACTCGATGGCCGGTGGAACTTCGGACCACATTTCCGAAGTTTGGTCCCCAAAGTGACGGGGGCAGCAGCCGCGCTTTCGCGACTGATGCCTAACTTAAAGGGACCCAACGCTTCCTGCAGGAGACTGTACCTGGGGATCGTGCGGAGTATGGCCGTATACGGGGCTCCCGTATGGGCGGCGAGACTGACGGCCAACAACGCTGCTATATTGCACAGATCGTTGAGGACCTTGGCCGTCAGGACAATAAGAGGGTACCGCACGATCTCTCTAGAGGCTGCATGTCTCCTAGCCGCGACCCCTCCATGGGACCTGGAAGCGAGAGCCCTTGCGTCATTGTTTCAATGGCACAAGGAGGCGCTGGAGCGGGACCACAGGCCTGCGTCTCGAGAAATCGAGGCCCAGCGGTCCCATCTCCGCCAGGATCTCATGGAGACATGGAAGGTGCGACTTGAGCAACCTAAGTGGGGAACCACCACCATCGCGGCGGTGAGACCGATCATGGAGGACTGGCTGCAGAGGCAGTACGGTGGCCTCACGTACCGTGCGACACAGATCATCACCGGGCACGGAAACTTTGGTGGGTATCTGTTTCGCATGCATCGTGAGGTCACACCCGCGTGTCAACACTGCGAGGCTTCCGGCGAAGACACGGCATTCCACACGTTGGTGGAATGCTCAGCGTGGGCAAGTCAGCGCCGGGACCTCGTTGTGGGCCTGGGCGTGGATACTCTCTCACTGGAGACCATGCTACGAGCCATGGTCTCTAGCGAGAGCCAGTGGAACGCGGCCGTTTCCTTCTGCGAGCAGGTTATGCTCGTGAAGGAGACGGCCGGAAGGGCGAGGGAGCGTATCCTCCCCGCTGAGTTCCGAAGTCTGCGGCGAGGGCGCCGCATACGTGACTACGCCCAGGACCATCGACCTCCATGATCGGGGCCTGAGGACGATGGATTAGCAACCCACCGTCCCTACAGAAGCAGGCTAGAAGGGCTGCGTGATGTGGGGCTTCACCCCATGCACGCCTTCATTCACCGACGCGGGATAAAACCCGACCCTAGAGATGCGGGGTAACACCCGACCACCACGCAGTGGCCACTCAAGTGACCAAGGTCCGCCGGGTGCCACTGGGAATTCTTTCAGTATCTACCGGAGGCACTCGGCAATGGACGTAGGTGCGGCCGCAGCCACAAGCCGCGGATTAAAAAAAAAAAAAAAAAAAAACCCTTTGTTTGTTGTTATTAAGGTTTGTTCAACTTATATGCAAGTTGCAAATGTAACGTCATACTTCCATGCAAGACTTGTATAATGTAATAACGACTATAAGTTAACTTTAAAAATATAATTTATTGAAATATTATCGCCATTCAACATGGCAACGAAGCCAGTATTCTGCCAACTGTCTAGTCCAACGACGTGTTGTAAGTTTCTGTAGAATCCTTTTCTTCTCTGGATAAGTTTCTTCACGTTAGCTATTTTATTCAGACAGGCTTTAAACCAGCTTCAGTTCCCTTCAAGGAGGAACGCTCAGACCTACCTACTAATTACACGGGAACCAACGCTGGCTCAATTACAGTCTCAGATATTTTCCTATTTTCTTTCTTGCCATACTTTACTCTGTCTTGGTCAGATCTGAGATCTATTTTTTCCACTCTATGTTTTTATGTATCCTTAATTCCCTACAAGGTATAAAATTATATCTATTTATTTTATAGTGTTTAAGTTTTACTATATGTAGGTATTTCTTCTATAATTACTATATTCAGTTCACTCCTGTACTTTTCTTTTCAGAATTTTTGCATCTTTCTTTTCATAATCCAATGTGCCAATAACTATCCACTGTTCACTTCACTTCTATCTACTTATGTCCACCCAAGGGTTGCCTGTAAGAGATCACTCTTGGTGATACGGCCGCCATTTTTACATACTAAATGTTAAGTTTCTGTTTCTTTTTGTATTTTTGTATTGGTGTACAATAAAGTTTGTTCTATTCTATTCTATTCTATTCTATTCTATTCTGGGTAGGTAAAACCAAATACAAATGCTACTTTGAAGCTCAAGAAACAAAGTAAATTAATTTAAGAGTGCTAAAGTACATCCTTTTTATATAAATGCAAATAAGAAAAGTAAAGAATGCAAATAGCAGTGTAATTGTTTGCAAAATAGTTGTTGTCCCACAAACAGTTATGATTTTATGAATTATGATATACTAAAATAATAAAACTCTAGTTAACCCTTTTGCAGTTAGAGGGAATATTTTTCCCACCAATAAAAACCAACGAAAAAAAACAAAATGTCTATTTGCAATTTTATTTTACGACCTGACATCATTAATGATGTACGTTACTATACGTTAACGTAACATTATGACGTTTGTTTCTGTACTTATTTGACATTGACAGATTGATTTTTTCTGAAAGTTCTTGAGGTGAATATTTAAAACTGGCGTTTTTTGTACTGCGAGAGAAATCGATACATATATTTGCAATAGAGTGGTGAAAAAAAGGTAAGTTCTTTTAGATGTTGTGCTTTTGAATGTTATTTCGTAGATGTAAGACGTATTTTTTATGTTTCTGCCACGAATTTTCATTTATGTCGATTTTTGTTAGTGGGAATAATATTCCCTCTAACCGCTAAAGTATCCGCTTTCTACTAATAAGGTTCGAGAAAATATTCCTTTATTGTGGTTATGGTTTCTGTTTTTATTGCTTTGCGACTAAGGAATAAAGGTTTTGGTGGTCTTATTATTGCTTTTCCTCAGGACTTGGTGTGGTTTTTCCATGACTTTTGATTTTTATTTGCAGATTGATTGAAAATGAAAATACTCGGAGATGACGAAATTGAGAAGGAGTTGTACGGTATGTTCGATTTGTCAGAACCGTAAGAGTCCGAAGATGGCGAAGAATCAGAAGACGATGACCTTCCGTACAATGTCGCGAAATTACAGCGAATTTTATGGGATTTAAATGAAGCAGACCTTCGATCTACTGCAACAATACGAGCATCGTTATCGCCTCAACCATCTATATCATCTGATGCGGAGGTCCCATGCGGTGAGCCTTTACTTGTAATACCTCCACCTACTGTGACAGAACCTGTTGCGTCTTCATCTGCAGTGCCGTTACCTAATGTGCTGCAACCAGATGTACTACCGCCTGCTGAGCCTCCTATTTCACGTGAGTTACCTGTAAAAGGTAGAGGACGAGGAGCTAGGACGGAAAACAAAAAATGCCAGGCCTATCCGATAATTAGAAAAAAATCTTAAAATTTTTTGAAAATCCATTATGCATAACACCATGCTTTTCGAATTTTCATAAACAAATGTAATTTTCTTTTATTTTTGTTTCTATTTTCTTACTGGTATTCAACTGTGTGATTAACTCTAGTTTATCAAACTTAAATAAATATTCTTATCAAACAAAAACATCCACCGTATTAAGTTTATAATTTTAAATTAACTCTGGTCTGTAAAGGGATGAGTATACTAACATGTATTTTTACTTTTGAGCCATTTCCTAAATGATCTATTGAAGCAATCTGGAACGGTGGCTTTCAAAGAATATCTGGGTATTTGAGTCGTAAACAAGGATATTGCCAGATACGTACTATTGCAAACACTGTTCACAGAATTTCCATTCGTACTGTTCCGTTTCACCAATAGTAGATTGTTAACCAAGGGAAGAAAGCATCCCATTTCTGACGAGATTGTGAGCGCCAATAGTTCGAGGCAGAAATGGGTGATTTCACCCGAGTTAAACACTCTACTTTTCATTTCGAATACGAGGAAAGCAAATAAAACAAATTAACAATAGAGATTGATCACGTATCAAGTATTGTACTTCCCGCCTTTTTTTTTATTTTTGTTTTTCATTCGCACTTTTTTCAGGGCAGGCAAGCCTTTTGGTCATATCGCCTTGTCATTAGTTATATTTTTCCATACAAAATGGTCTTCGGTTTTTTTAATTACTTCAGTTATTTTCTTACGCACATATTTTAGGATGCGCTATAGAGTTAGTATTTTTTATGATTTGACGAGTTACGGCGCGGCGGTCGATTTAGTCAGGTTTGGTCGGAGTCTCTACTAAAAGTCAATACTAAAATACTCAGTATTTTAAGGTATAACTGTCCAAATAATTATTGTTTGTGCTATTTACGTTTTATTTTATTGTAACCCAACTCTTTTTTTGTTTATGATCATTCAAAAACCAGAATGTTGTATTGACTATCGAACTTTGGCTGTATACGTTTTATGCCATCGCCTCAAGATATGCTGATGATTTGTTTTTACTTTTCCGCCCTAGGGCCGAAATGTATAACTTTCAACCCGCATATTAGGTAAGTAATGACCCACTTTCAGAGCATGAGAGATGAAAAATCCTTTTCCGTTTCACACCTTTACATTTAGCTTTGAATGTTTTTTCTAATTGCTTCTGGTTAATTCTGGCTAATCTTGCTGGTTTATGGTCCAGTCTATAATGGCAACACTCGCCAGCTTGGTAGGGTTATTCCCCTCAGAATAATTTGGAATGTCTATGCCCAATATATCCATAACTTTTTCTAAAATATCGTATTACTATCGCGTACTCTCGCTGTTACTCACTATTACCACAATATAGATCGATAAATCGTCTTCTGCGCAGCTTGAAGGTCCTCGGGTCCGACTCGGCACCCGTATCAAAAGCTACAATAGTGATCAGATAACTTTATATCCCTCTGACGTCAAACCAACTTTCAAAAAAGGTTTTAATCTCAATTTTTCCTCTTACAGACACAATAATAAATTATTAGGTTACGCATAATTTGCCTGTAGGTAAAACCTGTATGTGATTTTTCCAAAGTTGCTAGTATCGTTAGTATGCAAATTGCGTATACCGCTAGAATCATTATAAAGTATAATATTTATCTATAGATCTATAGCATACTTAGCGTTGACGTCGATGCTACGTTCTGTATAATTATTCTTAATTAAATCTTGAATGAATCCATCTTTACTGGATCTATTCAATTCACAACTGATTTCATCGTGGGTGGATTCTATTGTTAGCGATCCATAACATGCTTAAACTTGGTCGAGGTCATCCTTTCAAGGTCGTACTTTTCAGGGTAGACAGAGTGACAGAGTCGTTTATTACCCACATTTCGCCAGACAGACGGTCCCACATTTTGAGCAGCGAGTCTATTGCCGTTTGAGCACTTTGGCCATAGTTGCCAGAGCTCCGTCTGTCTGTCAGCAGGCGCACGGGTGCAGGTCAGGACAACTTGGACCTCAAAGGTGGTTATATATGGCTTACCTTAGTAATGATGCAACCTTCAATTCAATCCGTCCATGTATTCAAGTTTCTTTTCTGTGTTGACCTATTTAGAAATGTTTCGCGCTGTATTAGTATCGCGCTGTAGGTTCTAATAATATCCATAAATTTTTTTTTAATCAAACTTTTGTCCTCATAATATTGCATTGTCATGCGACTTACATACGCGGACAAGGTTTCATCTCAATCGGGAACCGGGAAGTGTGTTAAATTTAAGTATGGTATTCGAAATGGCAAATATAATACAGCGCCATCTATCCGAGCAAATGAACAACTCTTGGTCTAATTCTTGTCCTAATAATGACGTCTGCGCATTGACCGCGTCTCGACGGATTGACACACCCATGAGCAGATGTTTTTAATTTTCATCACATCGTCTGTCAATTAATTATAAAAACAAAACAACTATGTACCTGATACTGTAGCTCCGCCCGCGTGGTATATGTTTCTCTCTTACCCGGCTAATATGTCGCAGAATTGTGATGAAATCAGGTTTCTGATCAAAAACCTAAGGTTTTGATCAAACACGGATGAAGATAAAATGTTTCCTTTATTCTACTAATATTATAAATGCGAAAGTTTGTAAGTGTGGATGTTTGATACTCTTTCAAGATTACAATAATTATTGAAAAATACGGTTTTGGTCAACTTGCTGATTGTGTTTTGAAATTTCTTCAGCAAATTGGCTTGACAAGTGAGTTTTACTTACTTTAGAAATACACAAATCTGGCGTTGGTTTAGGAGAAACAACTAACGACTTTCTCTGATCAAAACTTAATGATTTTACCCTTTGGTCTTTTAATAAAACGTTACAGCACCTCAAATCATCACAAGGCACAATTTCTTCCATATTTAACACTAAAATAAACTAATTCACAACTTTTAAACAATAAAAACAACGCTGAAACTGAAATAAACAAACGCGAACATAGCTGGCCATGCGACCGATGATGTGCGAGTGCGACTGCGACGATGTTCAGAGGGAATGCCTGGATTATAAGCGAGAAGATATTTGCTATACCAACCTATTAAGTATATTGTATGCATAGCGAAAATATCCATAGGTGTGAAAGAGAAAATGCAAGCCCGATTATCCGGGCATGCATTGCGTCTACTTACAACTTGTGCGAACGAGATGGCATCCGCGTGCTTAACACCGTACAGAGTACCACAACACATGGAACGGTTAGTCGGTATAGGTGATTGACCCTAAGCGCGCGAAATTTTAGGGTCAATATTACAATACACAATATTATTTTAGGGTCAATGGTACAATATTATTATTATATTATTTTGAAATGTTTTAGGGAATTCCGGGCTTATGGGAATGTATGGAACATTCGCCACTGCATAAAATATCAGAAAAACACATAGGCTACAATTTATAAAGATACGGCGACGGGAACAATAATCACGCGGACGAAGTCGCGGGCGACCACTAGTGCTATAATAAACGTAAGAAAATGCAGTATTTATCAGATCACACGTTATAAAATCCATGTCAGTTGCAATTTGAATAAATTAATTTGGTATAATACTGGATAATATTACTATTACTAAAGGAATTATCAAAATCGGTAAGGTAGAAGGGTGAGGGGTAAGGTAGAAGGGACTGAGTGAGACCCCTCTGTGCCTCAGAGAACACGTTACGTCGGTCCCGGTGGTCATACGAACATCTATGACAGTCGTTAGGGGTAGTTGGAGCCCTAAATCAAAAATCCGGCCGGTCTAACTACAGAACTTCAGTCAGGTGTCAGGTCAGGTGGCAGTCGCTTCACGGAAAATATCGAAGTTCAGCCGAATCGCAGTTGGAAAGCCGACCCCAACTGACATGGGAAAAGGCTCGGTGAATGATGGTAAGGTAGAAGGATCCAGAGATTCCTTACTCCTTACAACCACTAAAATATAAGTACTACAACCTCACAAACATTTATTAGAATATAGGTATACTAGTGATAATATGAATCGATGTTTTTTTATCGATAGTTGAAAGTATTATAATTTGTTAATCGTTTTATCTATGGCGCCAGACGCCAATTTATTATTCATATTGATCAACAAATATACCTCGATAGTCGGTGACTGGAAACAGGAAAGAATTGAATAAATAAATCTAACTACTTTGCAATATTCCGCCACATGCAAATTACCCAACTCTCGTATTTATTCATGCACATAAAATTAAATAATAAATCAAATCAATAAATAAAATAATCAAACCCACTTAAAATTAGGCCGAAAGAATAGAGAAATAATTTTGAAAATTGAATAAATAAGAAAGTGGTGTTATCGTGCAAAAAATAATAAAAAACCTCGACATGTGTTTCGCCCTCAACCAGGGGCATCATCAGGAGATGTCGATGGCTCGGCGCACGGCGACCGAATTACCGCTTAGCAAATAGTTTTATTTTTACCTTATAAATTTTTTATTTTATAAATACTTCTCTATCGATGTATTCTTATTAGATGCCAGACTATAGCGTCTATTCTATTTTTAAAGTCAGCAACTATTTATAATCTTTTATAACTTGACTTTTAAATGACGCGCGAAAAGCTTTTATGAGCTCCTTGACATAAAAAGATTTGCGTGAAAAAACTAATTATAATATTATGTACATACTGTTTGCACACGTAGTTATATTTAAAGTAACAGATGTTTGTGACACTGGAAAATGTTGACATGACGTAAACTTTGACGTCATTAAATATTTGACTTGATATATGGGTTTTTGCGGAGCGCGTGGCTGGTTGCCTTTTAGGTTACCTCTGGCGCTGGGCACAAAATCCAGGACCAAAAGCTCAATTGCAACGTAACGTTTCCTTGTCCCGCACCGCGAACTAGTTTAGAGTAACTAGTTCTATCTATAAAAGTCATGTATTACCTTGACATTGGCGAAATCATCGATGATCATCGATAGAGCCACGCTTTTTAAAAAAGAAGAACAGTTTTAATAGATTTTCGTGTTTTTTTACCTACTGCTTTACATACTTAGATAATCACACCTGTCTCCTACTGGGTAGGCAGAGGTGCTTTAAATACTAGCATTTTGTTTTCTTTGAATTCTTTGATTTCTTTACACCAAAACCGAAAATTACTACTATCCTACTAATATTATAAATGCGAAAGTTTGTAAGTGAACTACTGAACGGATTTTGATGAAACTTTACAATAATACAGCTTATACATCAGAATAACACATAGGCTACCATTTATAAAGATACGGCGACGCGGGAACAATCATCACGCGGATGAAGTCGCGGGCGACCACTAGTATAACATGCATTAAGCTAGACAGAGAGTTTCTTGTCAATCATTTGCCTATAGTGTTATTCCTCCCACCTAATAGGGGGCAAGCAAACGCTCGTAACCGGGATCATCTATATTATCTTTAGATTAAGCGCGAGGCCTACACAGGGCGCCACTGGAAATTCTTCCGAGTACTGAGCAGAGGCCTAAGGCGCCCGGAAATGGGCGTAGGGGCGGCCGCGGCAGGCGTGCCAGACGACCTGCATAAGGGTGCTTTCGACCAGAGAACAGTAGAAGAGATTAGAAGACAAGGCAGGCGCGCCGCATGTCATATGCCTTCGACCATAGATTACTACTTATTATTACCAAACCAGTAATTAAGTCGATTTTGCAATCTACTTCCAAAGTGGTCCCATTCCAACAACAATTTTTGGCCCCATTCCGACAACAATTTGGCCCCATTCCGACAACTATTTGGCCCCATTCCGACAACTATTTGGTCCCATTCCGACAACTATTTGGTCCCATTCCGACAACTATTTGGTCCCATTCCGACCACTATTTGGCCCCATTCCGAAAACTATTTTGCCCCATTCCGACAACTATTTGGTCCCATTCCGACAACTATTTAGTCCCATTCCGACAACTATTTGGTACCATTCCGACAACTATTTGGTCCCAATCCGACAACTATTTGGTCCCATTCCGACAAGTATTTGGTCCCAATACGACAACTATTTGGTCCCAATCCGACAACTATTTGGTCCCATTCAGACAACTATTTGGTCCCATTCCGACAACTATTTGGTCCCATTCCGACAACTATTTGGTCCCAATCCGACAACTATTTGGTCCCATTCCGACAACTATTTGGTCCCATTCCGACAACTATTTGGTCCCATTTCGGTAGTTTGAAGTCGGTTGCGGTGTCAATTTTCGACGTGTATTTTTTTCAAATAAAAAACAATGCCTATGCCATATGCTATAGAAAAAAGATCCACCCAGAGTACGTATCAAGACCGGTACAGCCAAATTCACGTGAAGCCTAAATAAACACACTTTATTAAAATGTATTGTAGAGATAGGGACGCACTTTCCTTATTTCTATCTGATATGGAATGACAAATAGCACAAATACTAGTATAGTATTCTTATATCTGTGCAAATAGCTAGAAATAAGATTCCCTAACTTGTAATGTGACGGTCGATTATAATAATCGATGAATTTTATTGATAAGAAATCAATATCACTTCACTATCAAAACATAGTATAAAACAAAGTCGCTTCCGTCCGTATGTATGCTTAGATCTTTAAAACTACGCAACAGTTTTTGATGCGGTTTTCAACAAAGGATAGATAGATTCTCGAGGAAGGTTGTGTAATGTAAGATGTATATGATTCTTTTAATTTTTTTAAAATACAATAACATGTTGATGACGAAAAATTCTTCTGATACTGGAGCTGGGCGGTAGGATCACTTAACTAATCGTAAGTCTTTTGAGAGGTTAAAAATACTTTTTTTAACTCCTTGAATCCTGCAATCGGCCTTGTCTGGGCATTTAGCTGGTGATTAGAATATTAATATTTGGCATGGATGGTATACGCCCAGTTCGCTTGCAAGCTTGTTGAGATGCATCTCAATACAACTTCATCTTCAACTTTCGTGTAATTTCTTATTTCACTGTTGGCATCATTAGATATATCTCGGTGCAGCTGAGAGTTTGTGATGAACCGTGGAGCGTTTGTTATCATTCGGAGCGTTTTGCACTGGAATCGTTATATAATGTCCAGGTTTGAGTTGGCTGCGATGCCGTAAAGTTACGCTCCATAAGAGCAAATTGGTTTGAGGATAGATTTATACAGAAGTAGTTTGTTATTCAACGAGAAGTTGAATTAAAAATACAATAGTACCTATTATTGTGGTATTTTATCACTGCGTAAGTACCTAACCTCCATATTCACACACCTACGCATTCAATATTAGACCAAAACAATCAGTTTAGTTTATACTAGTGGCGTCAATGGGTATCAGTCACAAGTCAATTGGTTGACGTCAATTGCATGTTGATTGTTCTTCAAATCTTCTGAACATTGAGATGATGATGATGACTATGTTATCTAGTCAACCGACGAAAAAGAAGGCGGGTATAATCTATATATTTAACGCGACAATTTGTCTGTCTGTCTGTCCGTCCGTCGCGTTTTTCAATTTACATACATTTGCATGAAATATAAAAAAAAATGTTTTTTATATATTTTATGTACCTAATAATACATTTTTTTTTATATATATTAAATTTTTTTTTTTATATTTGAGGCGATACAAAGTTCGCCGTGATAACTAGTAATATTTATTTGTAAACCGACGTTACCGACGTTACGTACCCGACGTTAATAAAGAGGTATGTATATATCTCAATAATCGCGTAAAAGACCCGTTAGTCTTAAGTTAAGTTTAAAGAAGTAGTATTTATTTGATTTTAACGAAATGAAATACGCGTCAAAAATTGACACATCAACCGACTAATGTGTATAGTATAGTTTTTAGTTAGTGTAAATAGTATTTTCATCTACTGTTAATTTAATATGTTATATCATTACATATTTTTGTATATCTATACTATTATAAAGAGGAAAGATTTGTATTTTTGTATGTAGGTATGGTTGTAATGAATAAACTCAAAAACTACTGTGCCGATTCCAAAAATTCTTTCACCATTGGAAAGCTACATTCACCCTGAGTAACGTAGGCTACTTTTTTATCCCGGTAATGTGTTCACACGGGAACCGGGAACGAGTAAACTAAATCACGCGGGCGGAGCTGCAACGATCAGCTAGTTTATTAATAAATTTGTAAACACACAATGTATCCAGCAAGTTGCTGCAACTAACGTGTGATGAAATACAACCGACTTCAAACTACCAAAATGGTACCAAATAATTACCGGATTGTAAAACACTTGGGAAGTGTAGCTTTCAATTTAAAAAAAAAATCAAAATCAGTTCGCGCCAAACCAAAGATATGAGGTAATAACAAACATAAAAAAAAACATACAGTCGAATTGAGAACCCCATCCTTTTTTGGAAGTCGGTTGAAAAGGGTTTGTTTGTGTGTCTTGGTTGTATACAGCCACTACTTAAAAATATATCCGCCTTCATCGTGTTACTAATTCCCACGAGATAGCACCGGGATAAAAAAAGTAAATCGAAATTCGATTGTAATGTTATTTTAAAATACTAAAATTATAAAAAGCCAACATCACGTGGTATTCCCAGGCGGTCACCCATCCAAGTACTAACCACGCCCGATCTTGCTTAACTTCGGTGATCGGACGAGAACCGGTGTATTCAACATGGTATGGACGTTGGCATTTGGAAGTGTAGATTACTACTTCTCATTCAAAGAAAAGAAGGACACGATTCATAGGCGAATAGTAGCAAGGATAATGTTATGAAATATTTTTTTTTCCTCCATAAGAAACTTCTGATAGTAACGATCACAACAAAAAAAAAGAATTAGCGAAATCGGTTCAGCTCATAAAGAATTAATAGTTCTATAGTTCAGCTGCTCTCGAGATTTGTGCTTAGCAACATTCAGCGATTCATTTTTATATTATAAGAATATCTCATTCTTTCCAGATATAATGCTGAATGAAATGAGAACGTTAATTCTAAAGCATACGGTCACTTCTCGAAGGCATTTAACTCCAGAGATAGCGTTGCGACTGATCACGCCTGCCTGCCCCCTGTGGAAAGCCGGAGAGGATGAAGTTCCCTTTAAGGATCCTTTCTGGGCTTTCTATTGGCCTGGGGGACAGGCTACTGCGAGGTGAGATATAAATATCTATTATTTATTCCCGTAAAAGTCCCGACTTACCTAATTATGAGTACCTAATCATGACAGAAACGTAGCAATTTGTAAATATTTACTATATTTATAAGTGATTTGCTGTCCCGAGGACCTTCGTACCTCCTTCCATAAAACCTTTTAAACCCTCCCTGAGTTTGTACGAATATTTTAAGACCAAAACCAACGAAATCGGTTCAAACGTTCCCGAGTTTTAGCGAGACAAACGAGGCTTGGCCTGGAGGACAGACTACTGCGAGGTCAGTAAATACCTAGCTATTATATTTCTCGTGAAATATTGATCTTTTTGTAATATTTGAAAAATCCTTTACGTCATTGCCGACTGAGAAGGTTCCCGGAATGCTGTCTGCTTTGCCACGTTGAATGGCAATTCTTTCAGCCAGGAAGTAACTAAGCGTTCTGATCTTCAGAACCATCGATCAGACATAATATATCTAGTGGTCGCCCTTTGGTCGAACAGTAGACCTCGCGAGCATTAAAAATATTATTTGAGGTATTTTCCCTCCAATCCAAAAAAGCTCACGACGAAGAAAATTAATTAAATCAAGGAACACTTGTGCCAAGTTTCGTGAAGATCGGATAAAAATTGTGGCTGCTAGCTCGGAATACATACCGACAGACAGACGGACGAAAGCAAAATTGTCCAATCTCGAAATGTAGACGCTCAATATTTTTTTTTACAAATTAAGTACCGTGGTACTTTATTTATATTACAATCTGGCCAAATTGACTAATAAGTAAGAAGAAAGAAGTCAAGAAGCTGGATTGCTTCAACATTCGTCCATGTCTAGGTCTCGGTGTAGCTCGCAGTTGCGAATGTACCAAGGTGCATTAACTATGTCCCTCAGCACTATAGTCTGGAATCGTTGGATGGTACAGCCACAAAGCTGGATACCATAAATCTATACTGGCATTATACGGTCAATTATAGTTATGTATATCAAGGCAGCGAGCGCTCGGATCTATGAGACCTACTTACGTACCAATCGTGAACAAGGGGAAGCAGCAACTAGCCAGCAAACACACGTTTTCAACACAATATAAAATCTAAAAATTTCCATTGCAATGGGAAAGTTTTGTGTTGAGATAAGTGACATTTATAAAACGTGCTTGTATTTTATCAAGACAAACATATATAATTTTTATTTCGAGACTACCTAGTCCAAAATAAGATTGTTTAGTGAAATTACTGTTGTATAAATGAAGTAGTTTATGTTTAAAAATGTATATCACAAACAACTGAATTATAATGAGTTAGATATGAGATCCGCCGGGCGCCACTGGAAATACGTTCTGCTTGTAACCAGAGACGCCCGGCAACGGACGTTAGAGCGGCCGCGGCCTAAGGCCGCGCAACGAAAAAAAAAATAAGTTAGATAATGTCTTAAATCACGTATTCTTTTGTTAACATAGAACATAGTTCGAACGTTAGTGTTGTCAGGAAAGTAACAGCATAATTTGACTAATAATTATGACGTTAATGCCTCAATATCAACTCTATGGTCAATGCCGTATCACAAACAAGAGACAACCCTTACTGACTTACAACTTCAAGTTATCGCTGACGTCACGTATTTTTTGCGATTGTTAGGCGAGACATAGGCCTGACCATGCTGTTTACCTAAAGTTTCTAAAATACAGCTATATAGAGACTTTGCTAAATGCTTAATCAATGCTTCTCATGACCTAGGCTGGCTATTTTCTGGCCCAAAGAATAAGTACTTATCGCCATCCAACGTGGCAACACAGCCAGCATTCTGGGAACCTTCCCAGTCGGCAATGACGCGGAGGATTTTTTAAACGATATTTTGTAATGTAAATATTTTTAGTAGGTATATGGTTATGTATATTGTAATTCTTAATATAATGTTGACTTTAAAAAAAGCTATATACCTATATGTATTTATATAAATGAATGGCTGTGCTGTTAATTACGACAGCCCTATGTCTGATCGATGATCGAAGTCTGGTTATTTCCTAGCTCAATAATCAATCGCTAAATAAATCAAAATGAATTGCTGTTAATTGTGAAAGTTTAAAAGGAAAAATGGAGGCGGTACATACGAAGTTCACCGGGACAGCTAGTAACTTAGGTATGTAAATTAGCTACCTGTGTAATATCGGCCCTGGTTGTACGAATAGGCTTGCCGTGGGACCAACAAAGTCAGCCGTTCCGTATGTATGGTTAGATCTTTAAAGCTATGCCACGGATTTTGATGCGGTTTTCACCAATGGATAGAGTGGTTCTTAAGGAAGGTTTTTGTGTATAAAATTTGCCAAGCGCGCGAGAAGAGTAATTAATAATATGCGGTGAAATACAAAAGTGATGAAAGAGACAAAAAGTATGAAACAAAAAGAGATAGAGGATAGTGAGTCATTCGTGTTATCAGGATAAATTACTGGGTTCCTTCCAGACGTCCTGGTGAGTCACGCCTTGAGGTATATGCAAAAATGTTTTATTAGACCTAATTTTGGTGAATAAAATATACTGTAGCCCGCAGTTCCGCTCTCGTGGAATAGTTTAAATGACAATTCACTTTTTTATGTCGATTGACAGCACTTGATAGAATCTGCTACACATATTGCACTGCTGGTATATAATTTTTATTTTTAGTAACCGGTTTCAACACACGGCATAAACTAATATTTTTTTATTACGTCTATGCCTGCGAGCGCCACTGGAAATTCCTCGGTGTGTACCAGAGACGCCCGGCATTGGACGTAGGAGCGGCCACGCGCGCACGACTTAAAAATACGGCATCCTTAGAGATTTTAATTTAATTTCTATAAATCACAATAATATCGTACTATATAAGGACATCAAAACACTAGTGGCTAGTGCAAAATCACTGATGATGTGCCGTGATGTGAAACCAGTCAGTAAAAAAAAAATTTGCTTTCGAGAACTGCTCATGCTCTAATGAAGGTTGACCCCTCTATGGATAGCCCTCGATCTAGAGGCAAGCAAAGAATCGAAAATCTTACCTAGACCTAAGGGGTCCGAAGCACCACGCAAGACACCGTACTAGTCGCATTATAAATAAGTACCTAATTGTAACTAAAGAATAATAATCATAGTACAGAATAAGGAAAATATGCAAAAAGAATAAGTAATGATTGTATTTGCACGAGGTCAGACAGTCAATTAGGGACTTTACCTCGTCGGGATCATTTTGCCTGGAAAATCCCAAATAAAAATAGTTTCAATGTTACCAGCTTTTTAAAACTCTAAGCATCTTTTTTAATTCCCTTTTTTATATGTCATACAATAAATAAATTTTTTTTTTTTTTTTTTTTATATTTAGGTCGACAAATTGACGCCACTCACCTGATGGTAAGCTGAGGCGACGTCTGGCAATTGAGGGCGACTCTCACAGTACACAGGAATACTATAGAGAGTGGCCCTCAACTTGACGACCCTGTAATGTGCCTCTTCACGCTTCGCTTAAAGAGCCCAGGGTTATATGTTGGAGGAAACACGTGCGCAGGCAGGGCGTTCCAAGCCACCATCGTTCGGCAGAGAAACGATCGTTTAAAACGCTCGGTTCTCGCGAAGACTGTTTCCACGGTATGAGGGTGACATCTCTGCCCGGCACGCGTTGTTCGGGATCGGAAGGGAGAGGGTGGGATCAGGTTGAAGAGCTCTTCAGAACACTCACCGTGGTAAATACGGTAGAACGCGGCCAAGGAAGCAATTGTTCGGCGCTGGGCTAGCGGCTCAAGGCTTCCCGTTACCTCCGGACAGTCTATAATGCGAACAGCGCGTCGCTGCATAGCGTCGAGTGCGTCCAGCAAATACTTCGCGGAGCCGTCCCAGAGGTGAGAGCAGTATTCAACGCAGGGTCTAATCTGCGTTTTGTACAGCAGACACCTCTGGTGCGGTGTAAAGAATCGCTTTACCTTGTTCAGTATTCCTAGTTTCCGCGAAGCTAGCCCAATACATCTCTCAATGTATTTTGTGTTATTGAGCTCTCGACGAACGTCTATGCCAAGGATGTCTAGATTGTCCTTCATTGGTAATATTGCATTCTGAAGAGTGGGTAGGGGAAGGAAAGGGGATTTTTTCGCTGTAAATGCACACGCCTGTGTTTTGTGGGCATTGAACTCGACCAAGTTCTCGGCACCCCATTGGGAGATACTATCGAGGTTTCGGTCGAGATCACCCACGAGATGTCGTCTCTCCTCCTCTATCACAGATCGCCCCGCCGTCGGACGAACCGAGTAACTCCCGTGCAATGTACTGTCATCTGCATAGCAATGAATGTTCCCGAGGGAAAGCATATCATTGATATGCAGAAGAAAGAGAGTTGGTGACAGTACGGACCCCTGCGGTACCCCGGCATTCACTTGCAAAAAGCGAGAAGCCTGGCCATCGCAGAGGACCCGCACTCGGCGCTCGTTTAAAAAACTGGCAATCCAGCTGCACAGTTGAGGAGGTAGACCATATGCCGGAAGCTTGGAAAGGAGCGAAGCATGCCAGACCCTATCGAAAGCTTTGGCGATGTCCAGGCTAACAGCCAAGGACTCGCCGAACTTTTCCATAGCCTCACCCCATACATGCGTGACGAATGCCAGGAGGTCACCCGTTGATCGTTTTGGCCTGAAGCCATATTGCCGATCATTGATTAGCGAGTGATCCTCGAGGTATCGCATGAGCTGCTTATTAATAAGAAGCTCGAGCACCTTGCAAATGACTGAGGTGACAGCTATGGGTCGATAGTTGCCTGGATCGGATCGATCCCCTTTCTTGGGGATCGGTTGTACGTTCGCCTCCTTCCAGGCCTCCGGTACGAGGCCTGTAGAGTATGACAGGCGGTACAGACGCGTTAATACTGGAGACAACTCAGCAGCACATTTTCGTAGCACCACCGCCGGAATGCCGTCAGGGCCACTGGCTTTCCGCGTGTCGAGTGACCGCAGCACTGCCCGTACATCACATTGCCTGATAACAATATCAGGCATAGTGTGGCCACAGTTGGCGATGGCGGGGGGCTGCAGGCCACGGTCATCGACCCGGGAATTAGCCGCAAAGAGGTCTGCGAGCATGTCCGCCTTCTCTTGGGCTTTGTGAGCCAGTGATCCATCAGGAAAACGCAGTGGTGGCAGCGAGGGTTGACAAAAATTTGACTGTACGGCTTTGGCCAGTTGCCAGTATCCACGGCTGCCCGTGGGATGGGATGTGAGCTCCTGACCAAGCCGCGCGACGCGCTGGGCATCCGCTCTCTTGAAGGCCCTCTTGCTGAACCTAGTGGCCCGATTGTACGCTGCTTTGAGGCGGTTCACGTTCGGGTCACGTGCCGCCCGAGCCCTGACCCAGGCGCGATATGCCGACTGTTTTTTCTGGACAGCCTCGGCACATTCACGCCCGAACCAGGGGCGAGCTTTACGGATGCTGGCGACATCAGTGAAAGGGATATAATATTCTATCCCTAGACTGATCTCGCCAGCAATGGCAGCAGCGCTATCCGAAGGCGCCTTCCCTACAAAGCAGCGCTGGCTCCACGGGACGGACGCAAAGTAATCGCGGAGACCGTCCCAGTCTGCCGACGAGTAGTGCCATAGTCGTCGAGTCATTTGTTCAGCACGAGCAGGCGGTGGCACTTGGAAGCTGGCGTGCACCACACAGTGGTCGGATGTGCCCAGTGGGGCGCGTACCGACACACTGTACTCGGCTGGGCGACTCGTCAGCAGTAGATCCAGCAAGGCGGGCGTGTGGTCTGACCTGTCAGGTATCCGGGTGATCCCCCGTTCCATCTGGGTCAGCCCGTGGGAGAGAGCGAATGCATGGGCGGTTCGTCCCGCATGATCGGTCCTAAGGGACCCCAGCCACTCAACGTGATGACCGTTAAAGTCCCCCAGGAAAACCAGGTCAGCGTTCGGGAACCGCACCTGCGCATCGTCAGCCATCTCGCTGAGGTATTCGAAAAGCCTTGTTGTCCCAGTGTCCCCTGTGTGGGAGCGGTAGACGCACACGTAGATCTGGCTCATGGAGCCATGATCCACGTGCAGCCAAAGGATGGAGTAGGAGGGGTTCTCCAGACAGCGCAACCGGCGGCAGCAAACATCCGCCCTAACGAACACGCACACCCCGGCTTTATCGCGGAATTGTTCCTCAATGATATAGCCCGGGTAACAGAGGTACGACGTGTCGTCAGGGCGGCGTATCTGTGTCTCCGTTAGGAACATCACAGAAGGCCGTGCCGACTCCAGGTGATGGTGGACGGTATCGAGGTTTGCATGGAGTCCGCGGATATTCGCGAACTCCACCTCAAACGAAGTCAACTTTGTGGGGTTTCTAGGGGCCGCTGTGTACCGTCTATTCTCTTGTTGCACTGTCATTGTGAAATATGGGGAAGCGTGAAGACAGGGCGATATTTGGTGCGGCAGTAAGTGACAAAGTGCAGAGGCTAGCTTCGTCTAGAACCGTGTGGTTAGGTCGGAGCCGACCCGCCGGACGGAAGGGCTCCCAAACCCCCCTGATGCAAGGCCGCCGCTACCCCACACCGGTTACCACCCGGAGCGGCGACCCCACAACAGGATTATGCGCAACATGTGGGGCAGCCTACTGGGGTGGTTGGTCCCAGGCGGGCCCCATGACTATGTTGCGGGCGGCCGCGGCAACGCCGTTGCTAAGGGTCTCCCTGGCCGGCGAATCGACCCACACCACCCACACTAGACTCCGCTTCGCCCCCACTGGACCCCTGCCTGCCGCACCATACACCGCCCCGGGCCCGGCAGTGCCGCTGCTGAACCCCTAACGCAACCCAGCCTGGGCTGGGTTACTTGGGGGGCTTTAGCACAGCTGCACGGTGGTACCCCCCCGGACCAACACTGTTGTACCACCTGGTATCCACGTAGGGGCCAAAGCCACCACATGGGTACCGTAATATACGAACCTCGTCCGTTAATCAGCAGTTGCGCCACTAGCAGGTGAGGTCGCTGGGGCCCGATAGATGTAAGAAGGGCCCCTTTGCACCCTGAATAATAATGTTAAAAATAAATAATGTTAATAAGTATACATAATTTACTTAGTAAAATGTTAATAAATATAATACAAGATAATTTGGATTGGGAATTCCGAACGGAAACTGAGGCAAAAATTAATTACCTCCGCATCCAATATTGGGAATGTTGTGAAAAAAAATCTTTCGAAACGCGATTAATTTAGTAATATATTGTCAAAAAGAATAAAAAGCCAACATCACGTGGTATTCCCAGGCGGTCACCCATCCAAGTACTAACCACCCCCGATGTTGCTTAACTTCGGTGATCGGACGAGAACCGGTGTATTCAACATGGTATGGACGTTGGCAATTGACATTATAAATTACAACTTCACATTAAACGAGCGTAGTAAACCTTTTTAAGAACTTTATAATAAATCTAACGCAATCTGACGTTTAAGCTGAGAGTTTAAAAAAGAATCAAAATACAAATTAAATACTCATGTCGCGGATCGTCCAAAGATAACCGCATACCATGTTCGAGTGAGATAAAACACAACTTTCATTAGTGTAAACGAGATGGCGAGTATCCTTAGAGAGAGAGAGAAAGCACTTCCTATCAATCAATAAGGAAAAAAAAGAGACAAGTATATTGATGATTCATTCAACCTGCATTCATGTTCGAGTCCAACTTTGTGAGTCATACTTTTCTAGAAAGCTGTGTTCCATTTCAAAATTATTTGTAGATAATTTTAAAAGGGAGAAGGCTGGCCATTTTCTGGCCCAATGAATAAGTATCGCCATCCAACGTGGCAACACAGCCAGCATTCTGGGAACCTTCCCAGTCGACAATGACAAGGAGGTTGTTGAGCGGAGCTCCTATCAGGTGACTCCAATGCAACTCGATATGAAATTGTTTCTCGACAACTACCCAACTGATTTTCATGACTTTTTCACTCAAAAATCAAGCATTCTCAGGAGCAGGTTTTCATAGAGACCGAATTCTGATTTAGGACCCTCAAAAAAAGTTATTGACCAAAAATATGTCAATAACTTTTTTGAGGGTCCTAAAGTCCTAAATCAAAATTCGGTCTCGAACAAAACCTGCTCCTTATAAATTGATAAATGCATAAATTAGAAATAGTCGCTTCGCTCAATTGCATGCTGCAGCGCAGTACCACAGTACCACGGTAGCGACTGCAGCGAGTAGTAGTGTAAATATTTTTGTACAGTATTATGTAAATTGTTATTTGTAAATAAATATCTATTCTCATAAAAAAGGGATACATTTAAATGCACATCAAAAAACTTATCTCCGCTCAATTTATAAGCAGATGATAAACTTTTTTTACAGCAAATATTTTTTCCCTGCAAATAATCCAATTGTATAGGTATAATACCTATTTAAGATTTTCCTGTTTCTTGTAAATATTCTCGAATACATATTAATCATACATTACACAAACATCTAAGTAAAATGTTATTGGACACGTTCTTAGTTATTGTGTACATAGCATGTTAGGTCAAAATAAATTACTCATTAGTTAATAGGCTAGATTGTAATATAATTAATGTATAAGTATAATAAATTAAGAAAAAAAAAACATTAATAAGCGTCAAAAAAAATACTAGTACTTATTTAGCAGAAATAATTCAAATATATAATTACATGAAGAAAAAACACAGTACACCATGTATTTGATATACATGGTGTACTGTGTTTTTTCTTCAAATGCGTCAAACAAAGATGTTTAACGTACAAAAAATATGATTTGCATATCAAAATACGAGTACTATACCGATTGCGCAGCAAGACTTAATAGTGATCCGACTTGGATAGGTTAGGTTAGCCTAGAATTCTTAAATAAATAGCTATACGTCACGAACTTAAATTTGTGCTAAAATTAATAAATTTTGAGGTAATTATCAGTATTTTTCTTACGAAAGGGATTTTTTTAGCATAATTTAGAGTAAGTACTTACTTACCTTATTTAGACAGACAAACTGTGTCTCAAATTAATATCTCCGAATCAAATTAAGTTCCAACCCTAAAATCTTTATCTCATTCGAAAAACACTCAAATAACAAAAAGTCGAAAGCGTTTCTGAGAAAAAATCGTCTTCAATATACCAAGTAGGTACCTACTTATTCTTAATAACCTGTCTGTGTCCTAATAAATAATATTACAAGTAAAATATATTTTATTCCATTGCTCCTCCAATAAGTACGAAAGCCCCCGTCTCCCGTTGCCATGACGACGCGCTGAGTCAGTCCCCAGGCAGCCCAAGGTGAATCATCCGAAGTCGAACGAGTAAACCGTCGAACAACGTCCTTGACCTTTAAGGTCGTGGCAGGTCATTTGTGGATGTGACCCGGTTAGGTAACAGATGAGTCATTGTACTGGGAAACTGTTTAGAGAGCACTTAGCCACATTAAGCATACTATACAAAGACTTAAGCTAAGACTAAGACACCCGCGTGGAATAGTATTTTTTTAGGATAATTTCATGGAAAATAAGGTTACAAAAAAAAAACAATCATAGTCATTTTAGAAATAAGGATAAATTTTACAAAATAAAAATACAAAAAGCCAACATCACGTGGTATTCCCAGGCGGTCACCCATCCAAGTACTAACCACGCCCGATGTTGCTTAACTTCGGTGATCGGACGAGAACCGGTGTATTCAACATGGTATGGACGTTGGCGACTAGTAAGTCAAAATACACTTTTACAATGTACATTGGTTTAGCATTGTTCTTTTTTCATAACAATAAAATTGCACCAAACGTCTGTACAATGTTGGGACGATTAGAATTTAGCACATACTTGCTCGAAACCCTTGCCTTTGCCCGCGTTGCATATTTTTATCGTAAAATACCCACGGTTAGGTTAACTGTTATTTAAAGGGAGAAAAATACAAACATCTTCACAAATTGTCGGATTGTGAGATAAGAATAACAAAATAGACTATTTCAATATTTCCGCGAAAAACGAAAAACACTCAAATAACAAAAAGTCGAAAGCGTTTCTGAGAAAAACTCGTCTTCGATATACCGAGTAGGTAGCTACTCGTACGTTCCAAGAACTTACCCCACTTACTCCCTTATTCCTCCACAAATAGGCTCGTTCTACACCAGACGAATTATGTTAACACTAGTACGGTGTCTTGCGCGGTGCTTCGCGCCGCACCACGCCATAGGTTTTGGCCTATAACTTTTGACCCCTTAGGGTTAGGTCAAATTTTCAATTTTTTGGCTTGTCTCCAGATCGAGGGCTATCCATAGAGGGGTCAACCATCATTGGACCATAAGCAGTTCTCGAGAGCTAAGGGGGACAAAAATTACATTCACCATTTCTATATATAGATAGATAAACTGACTGACGTATTTCCTGTCCTGCCATGTCTGTCATATGTAACACGTCGCCCGCACACTTGTCACTCGTCACGTCAAACTTTGCGTCTGTGGCGATTGTTACCACAGTAAAACCACTAGTTTACTGACTAAACTAGTGGTTCTGTGAACAGTAGACCTCGCGTTATTTTCGCATTTTCCCCCCCAATCGAAAAATCCCTTCGACAAAAGTTGCGCCTTGCAACAAAAAACACTTGTGCCAAATTTCATGAAAATCGGCTGAAAAATGCGGCCTGTAGACCGGAACTGACACACGTACAAACAACGCCAAATCGGCCAGTCCTCGAGTTAAAACTGAGACGCTTCGCTCGCTCGGTCAATAAATGATGCACAAATAAAACACTCTTTCTTTCTTTCTTCTAAAATAGAAGGAGGTTTGCAATTCGACTGTATGTATTTTTAATGTTTTTTTACTGTTGACTTGGTTAAATGATTTTTTTTTAAAGCTACAGCTTCCCGATTGGTTCCATTTCAATTTGGTCCCATTCTGGTAATTTAAAGTCGAGTTTTGTGTCAATCTTTAACTTGTTATTAGGGTTCCGTACCCAAAGGATAAAACGGGAACTAAACTAAAGACTTCGCTGTTCGTCCGTCTTTCTTGAGCTGTATCTCATAAACCGTGATAATTAGAATGTTGAAATCTTCACAGATGATGTATTTCTGTTGCCTCTATAACAACAAATATTAAAAAACAGAATAGAATATATATTTAAGGGGGCTCCCATACAACAAACGTGATTTTTTTCTTTATGGTATGCAACCCTTTGTGCGCGAATGCGACTCGCACTTGGACGGTTTATTTTATGATAATATTACCCGTTTTAAATAAGTCTACCCACTCTGCAGTCCGGGCTCCCATGGCTTGTATAGTGTGACACCTCAGCCCCCCACTGGCGTGGAAAGGTGAATGGTTGCGTGTTATTCAGTACAACGACATTCACGAAATTCATGCTAAAATCTTATATTAACAACTTAACAATAATACATGTTCATGTCATTATGTTCCCATATATGTATGTATTTATAAGTTTATTGACCTCCGCCTACTACCGCCTTTTCGTCCTGCCTGGTAGAAATTGCTTTATGTAATAGGGCCGCCCATTGTACTGCTCATATATGTACCTAAGCTCTGTTTATGTAAATATATTAATAATGAATTGACGTACAATAAAGCGTATATAAATAAATAAATACATTTTGAACAAAGACTCACATAATAAAAAGACAATGGCTTGAAGATTTGTAAGACGATATTGTAGATAATATTAATTTTAAATATAATTTAAATAAAATATTTTTTAATAGGTACATAATATAAGTAATGTAACTCAAATTAATTCTAATATCAGCTTGTGCGGGATCTAGACAACTGATTAACTGATAAACCTAAGTTCTTATACACTGTGTAACACTCATAGTTCAGTATGTGAAATTCTGAAATTATAAGACATACGAAGATCTGTTCTTAGAATTTATGTCTCCGATTTTAATAAAAATAAAAACTGCATAATCAGCTAAAAAAATCACGTTTGTTGTATGGGAGCCTCCTGAAATATTTATTATATTCTGTTTTTTAGTATTTGTTGTTATAAAGGCAACAGAAATACATCATCTGTGAAAATTTCAACTTTCTAACTATCACGGTTCATGAGATTCAGTCCAAGACGGACGGACGGACGGTGAAGTCTCAGTAATAAGGTTCCCGTTTTATCCTTTGGGTACGGAACCCTAATTAATTATTGGAATAGTGTAAAAGTAGCGTGTTTCTTCATCATGTAGGTAAGTACCTATTAGCACAGAATAGGGAATAAATAGTACATACAGAACTTGCACTCCGACGTTAATTAAAGCACATTCTTTTGTTTACAGAGAACATCATTCGAACGTTAGAGTTGACCAGTAAAGTAAAATATATACCAGCATAATTTGACCAATAATTATGCCACAATATCAACTCTATGGTCAATTATAAACTTTGGAAATGTATTCGGGATATTTACCATGTATTATCCGTGTTCCTCCGTGACCATGGCGCTTGCAATAGTGCCGAAATATCGGAAACTCGACAACAAAATAATACATGGTAAATATCCCGAATACATTTCCAAAGTTTATAATAATAACGACAATGGCAGTTTAAATATCTATGGTCAATGCCGTGTCACAAACAAGAGACAACCTTTACTGATTTACAACTTCAAGTTGTCGTCACACGACGTATTGTTTGCGGTTGTTAGGCGAGTGACATAGGCCTGCTATTACTATTAGGCTATTAGGTATATATATATAATTAAGTAGGTACCTATAACTTCACATCGAACTTTCTTCTCGGAAATCCTTTCTTTCATCCATTGGACGGTGGCGACTGATCGTGATATCATGACAATCGTTCCGCAAAGTGAGGATTTACCCTTAAAAGGGTGGGAACGTGTGGCGATGGCGACATCTGTGTCAGTAAGAATTCTTAGTAGTTAGTACCTACTTTATATATTACCACTGGTAGTCTATCAGGAACATTTTTTTTGGGCCTGTCGTGTTAGTTGAATTATTTTAAACTAGGTGGCGTTACGGGTAATGGTTCATAATATTTAAACAATATCTTTCGTTTTAGTCAGGAATTCCATTCTAGGATAATATATCTATATTTAAAAAGTTTTTCTACGATTAAATAAGTAGTTTTTGGGTCTTTAAAACTCCAATTTAAGTTTTTTTTTTTTAATGTCAGTACTGCGCCACGTTTCACGTGTCGGCTAGAATAAGTACTGCTATGAATTTGGCTGGCGATGGTTTGTCATCAATAACTCTTGCTAAAGCACAGATAGATGTCGCTGATATTAAAATTGAATAAGCCCTCTGGTTACGTAACTTTTGCACAATAGGATAATATTATTATAATATAGATATACATTTTCACCTATTGATACCTATTTATATTTATTTTGAAGCAACTTAATAATAAAAACAATAATGAAATACCTACATACTTGTCTTGAATAAAAAAAAATAACAAGAAAAAACTGGCCAAAAAAAAACAAAAAAACTATACAGTCAAATTGAGAACCTCCTCCTAGAGTAGCCTGATTTCAACCGACTTCCAAAAAAGGAGGAGTTAATGTGTTTGATACCTCATATCTTTGGACTGGGTGAACGGATTTTGAAAATTATTTTTTTAATTGAAAGGGACTAATTCCCTATTTCAATTTGGTCCCATTCTGACAATTAATTGGTCCCATTTCGGTAATTTGAAGTCGGTCGAGTTGTTGAGTCAATTTTTGACGTGCTTTATTTTTCCAAGGGCGTAAGCAGAGATATATATGCCTTGATTTTGAAGGTTTACAAATATGTAACTACTTAGCCTAGGTAGGTTAGGTAGCTAAAGTAAAAGTAGCTAGGGGTAGCTCTCAGGGAAAGTACCTACTTTCCAAACCAACCTCATCTGCCGCACGACCGATCAACAGACGTGGCTGTTCTGACAAACATAAAAGTTCGTGGAAATTACTGGCTAGGTAGGTAGCTACCTATATTGTCCGTGTCGGTGTCGACCGTGTCGAGCGCGTGCCACTGCCGAGTGCCTAGATGCCGAGTTTGAGTTGTTCGCGCGTTGTGCGTTTCGTTCATGTACTTTTTTGGTTGACTTACTTAAGTGACGCTCTCGGCTCTGCCCGCGTGGAATGACTTATTGATTGACGATGTTCTTTTCGTTTTAGCCGATTTAGAGGAAAATAAGTCAATTTGCACACATACATACAAACAGGGTAAGCAGAGGTGCATTATACACCCACAAATTGCCATTAATTTGTTGATCCCAAGTACTATAGAAAATCCATAACTACTCTGTAATTTAAACCATATATCCAAAGCCAGGACAGATGTTACATACATACATACATACCTGCAACTAATACTAATCTTAGCAGTTCGAGCTTAGTGTCCTTATTCTGTCTGTAAAAACTGCAAGAATAGACTAGTATAGAAAGATAAAAAGGCAGACAAAAGTAATAAATAAAAATACATTGCCCTGTTTTATTAATTATTAATTTTATTTATCGCCTACTCTTAATTTTACCTCGCTGCGTCATTCATTCCTAATTAGTCTCATCACTTACCGGCTTAATTTGCTTAAATTAATTATTATTATAATAAAATATATATATATATATATTATAATATATATAATAGTAATTACACGATTTGTACTTAACATTTTAATAATTACTAGTGGTCGCCCGTGACTTCGTCCGCGTGGTGATTTGGATTTTTTCCCTTTCCCGTCGCGCCGCGTCATATTTTGAACAATTCACACAATATCTTTATAAATTGTAGCCTATGTGTTATTCTGATGTATAAGCTATATTATTGTAAAGTTTCATCAAAATCCGTTCAGTAGTTTTTACGTGAAAGAGTAACAACATCCATACATACAAACTTTCGCATTTGTAATATTAGTAGTATATAGAGGTTTTTTTTTAAATTCCGCAGTCCAAGGCCACGGCCGCTCTAACGTCCGTTGCCGGGCGTCTCTGGTTACAAGCAGAACGTATTTCCAGTGGCGCCCGGCGGAAGGATATAGAGGTAGCCTATTTTCAACCGAATTCCAAAAAAGGAGGAGTTAAGGTGTTACCTCATATCTTTTGACTGGGAGAACAGATTTAGAAAATTATTTTTTTAATTAAAAGGGTCTAATTCCCAAGTGGTCCTATTTCATTTTGGTCCCATTTCGGTAATTTGAAGTCGGTGGGGTTGTTGAGTCAATTTTTTGACGTGCTTTATTTTTCCAAGGGCGTGAGCAGAGATATTTTATATGCACAGTTTTCGCCACATACTGTACCTATCTTCTATACTTATAATAAATCTGTAGAAGTGAAAATTCTGTACATTGAAAATATCAAAAAAATAAATGGCAGGGGGTGTTACTAGACCGACACCGAACCCAAAAATGTGATTAATAACAATTTTTGTCTGTCTGTTTGTTCAGGCATCACGCAAAAACTACCGGTTCGATTACGATGAAACTTGGTATAATTATTCTTTATTATCCTGGGCACCACGCTGGGTACTTATTATCCCGGAAAAGTATATTCAATAAAAAACAAACTTAATTTTGCGGTTCGGTCCCTAGACCCGATTACTGTACCAACCGCAAATAATAAGTTTGTCGTAGGTTACGTCACCCGCAGTGGAGTTCACTTAGGGTAGGGCTACCATAAGTGTGGGGACTCTGACCGGGACAAAAATAGAAACTTTTATTATAATTTAATATAATTAACAAAGAAATATAACATTCTCGATACATGGCACATTTTTGAAATTAACACAAAATATAATCATCAAATATAACTAGTCTGGCCATAAATACTGTTACATTAAACTTTTCTTTTTTTCAACTTTTTAATTATTTTGAATTTGGAACACGTAAATTATTTTAAAAACTTCTTTCAATTTCGCGCCATTTCACATATTTTTTCGTGTTCATTATCGAATTACAATATGGAATGGGGTGTTAATGAAAATAGGATCGCAATGATCGCCTTGCACAAATTGGGTTTGGAGCCGTCGGTCAAGATACTGTCTTGGATCATGTTGCGAAACCTCTCAGCCATACACCTTTTAAAAATATACCGTGGACTTTCCAGTAGGACTCTGCTCCTGGTCACAAGTCACGAACTACCCAAGCCTGGCTAGAAACCAACGTTCCGGACTTTATAAGAGCTGAAGACTGGCCCTTATCAAGCCCAGACCTCAACCCTTTAGAGTACAAATTATGGTCAGTTTTAGAGGACATGTCCTGATCTAAACGACACGGCGACATTGAGTCTCTTAAAAAATCTTTGGAGCAAGCAGTGGCAAAATTTGGAAACAGTGCAGAAATCCATAGATTCGTGGCTAAACAGATTAAAGGCCTGTATAAAAGCCAAAGGTGGCCATTTCGAATAAAATATATTTTTATTTTTTGCTAAGTCTTTAATAAATATGTAGATATAAATTTTAATAATATTACATTACTTCATTTTTTAAAAATTGCATTTTCATTTGTAACAAAACTTATGGCTGGACTAGGTAATATCGTCATCTAAGGATGGCATTTTTTTTCTTAATTGGTAGTAGTACAAAATATAATAAATTAATCAACAAATATAGCAATTTTTTTGGGGACTTTACTTACTTGTAAAACTTAATGCATGCTTTTGAAACAGATAATATTACAAATACTTTTACGAAATCAACATTAACTTAAAGTATTAAGTATCTGTTATCATTTTTTAAATTAGCACACTATGTAATCAACAAACATAAAATTATCACATCTGGGCGCGCAGTAGCGACACCCCCGCTGCCTTCAGGCAATGGACGAGGCTTTGGCAGGAACGGCTGCCGACCCGATGGTCCGCCGTCTTCCCCTCCGCCTCTCATCTATAACAGCGAGTCGGTGCGTCGCAAGCGTTGGACTTGTGACCGGGCCGGCTGCAACGGAAGCACCGATCACCCACGGTGTCTTCTGCACACTGCACTCCTACGTGCCCCACCATCATGCACCGGAAACATGGTTTCCGGTTTCCCGGGCACGCAGAAGGAGCACCTGCGCCTTGAAGAATCCCCCTATGAGAAGGCTCCGTCCGCCCGCAATTTTAAGTGCCGCCGCGACTGTCGTTCCATGACCGGTAGGGCTGAAGGAGATCTCTCCAGCCCTCACCTGGTCATGGGGATAGCCACCCGCCTCCACGACGGCGGAGATTAGCTCATCCGTCGTGGCCGCGACATGATTTTTAAATCGGGACAATTTGCTTATCGGCCGGGACGCCGGGACACCGTGCTTCAAACCGGGACATGTCCCGGCGTACCGGGACGTATGGCAATCCTAACTTAGGGGCGCTGCACACGGCTAAGATACTATAATATTTTATCTTAAGATACAATATCGCTCAACAGTTATCTATATCTATATCTATACTTATAATAAATCTGTAGAAGTGAAAATTCTGCACATTGAAAATATCAAAAAAATAAATGGCAGGGGGTGTTACTAGACTGACACCGAACCCAACAATGTGATTAATAACAATTTTTGTCTGTCTGTTTGTTTGTTCAGGCATCACGCAAAAGCTACCGGTTCAATTACGATGAAACTTGGTATATTTATTCTTTAATATCCTGGGCACCACACTGGGTACTTATTATCCCGGAAAAGTACATACAATAAAAAACAAACTTAATTTTGCGGTTCGATCCCTAGACCCGATTACTGTAATAACTTTGTCGTAGGTTACGTCACCCGCAGTGGAGTTCACTAAGGGGCGCTGCACACGACTAAGATACTACTAGGTATGCAATGCATGCTGCTGCTGCAAAAAACTGAGCGAAGTGTTAAATTTTCGAACGACAAAGATTTATGAGATTTTTTTTGTTATGTACGATTTTCAATTTTTATGTTCTAAACCACCATCACGCCACACGTTATCACTGTGGTAAGTTTGAAGGAGATCGGTTCAGGCGTTTCGGAGTATGCGGAGATACGAAATACATGAGTCGCCTAAGATTGAGCTTCGCTCAATAATATTTTATCTTAAGATACAATATCGCTCAACAGCTATACATAATAAATCAGTAACTGGTGATCAAGAAAGCTATAACACGCAGGCGGAGCTGCGGGCAACAGCTAGTATACAATAAATCAGTAACTGGTGATCAAGAAAGCTATGACACGCAGGCGGAGCTGCGGGCAACAGCTAGTTATTAAATAAGATTTTAATGAATGATGATGATAATATTATGCTAAGCGAATACTGATACGGGAATACACAACCGTAGTATACCTACCTACTTACAACATATTTATAGGTAAGTACCTACTTATATGTTTAAATAAGAAAATCAACAAGCTCAGACACGATGGGTTTATCATAAAATTATTGAATCTCCTCCACCTTCTATTATGTAAGTAGGTACTTATTACCATTTTATTTTATCAAGACAAATGAAAAGTCCAAATGTGGATAATAATAACTAATAATAATCTCCTCTCCAATGAACTCTGATAAGAAGTTAAAATACTGCCATCTACTTATTAGGAAATTATCGGGACAATAGAAACTGTTCATTCATGGGGGATTATAACGTAAAATACTGCCATCTATTACGTATTTTTCGCACACAATACACTGCCATCTATTAGGAATTTATCGAAAATTATTTAGCTAACCCTAAAGACGCCTTTAAAACGTCGCCAATTCCTTCTATGAGATGGTTCATCTGTACTAGTATAGTATTCTTATATCTGTGATATTACTAAGAAAATTACATTTAGCCTACTTATACTCGGGTAAAAGAGATTCCCAGACGTTATATGGCTAATACCTACATCATATTTTCACGCTTATATTCCCGAAGGGGTAAGCAAATAAGGTAATAACTCGAACTTTACCAGTAATTTTGTTGGTTCCACGTAATAGGAGTCAAGCCTATTGCTGTTACCGGTTACCGAGATTAAGATGATACATATCACGAAATACTCTGAAGTTCGTGAGAGATTAAAAGTTCTTTTTTTTTAATATTGTATTATTATTATATATGGATAAGACATTTCATGAATATATACAAGGAACAGGAAAATTAAATTATTAAAAAAAATCTAAACAAAGTACAAACTATACTATCTAAAACTAGTGGTTCTGTGAACCGTAGACTTCGGGAGCGGCTTTGTTTAGAAAATTTCTTCTTCAATTTTCTTTATTACTCTTTCATTTGTCATCCAATCCAAAAAATATCATTCAAATGTTATTCATTGTAAGCAAGGAGTGTGTGTGTAAAGTTTCATGCAAATCGGTTGATAAATACGGCCACAAACATGATCTGACAGAACCCGTAGATGTAGAGATGTAGAGGTACAGACAAAAGAAATTCTCTCCAGTCTGCAAGTTGAAACGGAGTCTTCGGTCGCTTCGCTCCCTCAGTCAAAAACAAAACTCAAATAATTAAAGTACTTATATCATAAAATTAAGAAAGATGTGGGACTTTAATACAGTTCATACAATTTCTAAGTTTTTTTAGACATGTACAGTTTTAATTATGACATTTACACGTAGTTAAGTTAATTATGATAAGTAGTTTATGTATTAACGCAATTTATTTAACAAAAAAAATTTTTCGTAGCTAACATAATACCGTAATCTTAAAAACAGGTCATTATTTAGTTAGCCCAATGAATGTACATGCTAATAAGTAAGTTATTATAACATACCCAGTATACAAAATTACGCCTATGTCCCTGAGGTGGTAGGCAGAGGTCCATTACACACACACACACACACATATCACTCCTATATCCCCGAAGGTGTAGGCAGAGGTGCATTACACAGCCACAACTTGCCAGTATTTTTAGTCACCGGGCACATTTATAATGGACTATGTCCAAAATGGCCGAATTAATTTAATAAAAAGTTGCAGCTATATTGTAATTTTGAAAAAAAAATTGAAACCCGTTGCCTTGCGATGAAAAGCTGATGAAACGCAACAAAATCTTACGTGCCAGCCGCTATGGCACAGCCAATTAAAGTCTTGGGCGTCTCGGACTAGAGTCCTGGGCGTCTCGGACTAGTTACATTACAGACCCCACAAATTTCCGTTTAAACGTCAGGTTGGAAATAACTCGTGATTTAATTCGGGTTAAGAGTGTTTTATTGCATAACTAGAGGACGCCAGCGGCTTCGCCCGCGTGAAGTTGTTGTTTGGGACCCAATTCCCAATATATAATATACCTAGCCTATTTTACATCTTATTTATTACATTCAGCTATGTACTCAAGAGTCTTCTTCTTTTAAAAACGTGGCTCCATCGATATTTATCGATGATTTCGCCAATGTCAAGGTAATGCCTGATTAGTTGATAATCCCGCACAGAAGAACTAGTTATTCCTAACTAGCTCCAGGTGCAGGACAAGAAACGTTGTTCGGTCTAAGTGAGGGTCTAGGAACCCGATTTTTGCGGAGCGCCAGAGTTAACCTAAAAAGCCACCAGTCACGCGCTCAGCAAAAATCGAACTTCTACCCAGATCGACTCAGTCATAGCACAGATATAAGAAAACTATATACTACTATGATTACTGACACTGACATGTTCTTATAAAATGTATGAAATAATATTTTGCACTGATAGGTACTGAACTGTGCCGTTCGGAATTGAGGTTTCATAGAAAAAGTGTGAATCGGCCAGTGTACGAGCTGGCAAGGGGCCCCTACACCTACAGTTGGGGCCCCAATATCCTCAGTACTTCTCAGTGAACCCAGTTAAACTGTGTCAGAACTTCATCATTAAATCTAACGAAGATCAATTCGTCAAATTGTTTCTTGCGATAATTTAATTATATTTCTAGGATATTTCACAAATTATCGACCTTACACTTCTGATAATGAACAATATTGTTCTAATTTTGTGATGAATAGTGTCTGTAGTTTGAGTTCTTCGAATTTTACGGAAATGACCGGTGATTAAAATGTAGGTAGGTACGTAATATTTACATGTAATTTTCTTGTACCTGTGAAAAATATATTCCAACGGCGAAGTTGCGGGAAAGTGAAACGGCAATACATACACACTGCTTATTGCGTAGACCTACAATGTCCGCCACGTTGGTGGTATATTATGGCCTCTGTCTACCCCATCGGCGATAAAAAAAATGACGATGTGTCCCACCGACTCCCACCTTAATTAACCGTAAACAAAAGTAAAAAATATTTACACTACAAAATGTCGTTTAAAATTCCTCCGCGTCATTGCCGACTAGGAAGGTTCCCAGAAAGCTGGCTGGGTTGCCACGTTGGATGGCGATACTTATTCTTATCCAGAAAATAGCCAGCCTTCTGGTCCTGAGAAGCATAATAATTAAAATAAAGTAAAATAATTTAAACACAATCATATTTAGCAAGTAGTAATTCATTAACTAATATTAGTAAATAAGGTTGCGCCTTTTAGATGTAATACTTATGTTTTAAATATGGAACCTATATGGGACTCCATATATAACTGGGCTTTTGACCCTTGAAATGAAAACATGTAGAGTTAAATATATATAATTCATTTATTTCAAGCATCATTGACTCATACACATTTATACCAATATTTATTTATGTACACACAAGAAGGAAGAACGAGATAAGAACAGTAGGATATAGCTTTAGTACAAAGGCACCACTTATTTCTAAGAAATCTCTTCCAGTGGGCCAGTGTAAGAAAACAAAAAAAATAGAATATTATTATCACAGTCACATTAAATTATAATTAAAAAACGACTAGTGCCATCTGTTGTTGAATAACGTCACGGTGCTGCTATTAGTCACTAGATGGCGCGCAAATCAGCTTTAAAATTTACAGTATTTTCTGCTACTCCTTACCGCTCGGTTCCTTCCTATTTGTACGACGAAAATTTATCTTTAAAGTATAGGTATTTTTCAGTGTATTTACTAGTCAAAATAGTTAATTCATACAGCTTCATAAACAAGTTCTGTCTGTTAATAAGTTCGAGAGTATACTTGGTTTCAAAAATTATCTTTTTTGAAACCAATTCGCGGTATTATAAATAATTTATTTATTCTCAGATACATCCTCGATAATGAAGATTTGGTTAAAAATAAACAAATATTGGACATCGGTTGTGGTTGTGGTGCGGGTTCTATTGCTGCAGCCAAAATGAAAGCAAAATATGTGCTGGCAAATGATATTGATATTTGTAAGTACCTAATTGATAAACTAACTCTAGTGGTCTCCCTCGCGAACATTAACAACATTTGGGATTTTTCCTCAAATCCATCGCACGCTAAGTCAATTAAAATATTATTTAAAGTAAAAGAACCGTAATTTTTTTTACTTGTACAATATGAACAGATATTTTAAGATTGCATTTGCCAACGTCCATACCATGTTGAATACACCGGTTCTCGTCCGATCACCGAAGTTAAGCAACATCGGGCGTGGTTAGTACTTGGATGGGTGACCGCCTGGGAATACCACGTGATGTTGGCCTTTTTGCCATTTAGATTTATTATTTTAAAGACAAGATCCAGGTGACACAGATTTGATATCATGTTTCTATAATTCATTATTTTTAAGTAGATTTAGGGACCCAGTTTTACACATATTTTATTATTTTAGATTTTATTTATGTATTTATTTAGATTTTAGCTTTTCGTAATTTTCTTTCCTGTTCCTTTTTCATAATTTACTGTTATGGACGGTGTCGAATTCATCCAATTTATATGTTGGACATACGGCGACAGGGTATACGACGAAAGCGTCTATGTGTTGGACCAATGTATCGCAGAACA
Organism: Nudaria mundana; assembly: GCA_963556515.1. Taxonomy (NCBI): domain Eukaryota; kingdom Metazoa; phylum Arthropoda; class Insecta; order Lepidoptera; family Erebidae; genus Nudaria; species Nudaria mundana. The sequence continues at coordinate 11,988,448 of OY748311.1, forward strand.
TTGCAAAAATGAAAATAGTAGATTTCTGTGTTTGAAATATAGTAGTTTTCTAGCTAGTTTATTTTCCAGTTTAAATTAGTTGATCGTCATGCCCTTGTGGCAATTACTGTATTTTCTCATTCTGTAAAAATATCATCAAAAAACAAAACAAAAGTATGGAGATGCCGGGGATCGAACCCGGGGCCTTTCACATGCAAAGCGAACGCTCTACCACTGAGCTACATCCCCGCATATAACTCATGCTAAAATTACGGTTCTTTTACAGATGCAATAAAAGCTACACAGCTAAACGCAAATATAAACGACATTTCCATTAAAACCAGTACAAAAAACATGATTGGTACTGACTGTACACATTTTGATACAATTTTAGTTGGAGATATGTTTTACGATGAAGATTTTTCGAACATTTTATTTAAATGGCTGCGTAACCTCCGTTTGAATGGAAAAACCGTAAGTTTTATATTTCAATTGATAACTTTATACTTTATATAACTACTAGCGGAAGTCCGAGGTTTCGCACGCGTAGAACAGTTTTATAGTTCGCAGAGGAACATATTCCCGAAATATAAAGTTGCCGATGTTACTCCATATAAGGATTTATTTACTATATGACTCACAATATACATAAATTATATACCTACTAAAATAGATATTAACTTTTTTACAATAAGAATTACAATATACATAAGTATAGACTATAATATTTACATTACAAAATATCGTTTAAAAAATCCTACGCGTCATTGCCGACTGGGAAGGTTCCCAGAATGCTGGCTGTGTTGCCACGTTGGATGGCGATACTTATTCTTTGGGCCATATCTGCTAGTTGAAGTTCCTTTAAAATCGGTCCAGCAATTTCAGACATTATGTCAGTATTTGTATAATTTCTTCTATTATTTATATTGAATAGCAATGGTAATAGACACATAAGTTTTATGTAAGTTAAGTACTGCTGTCCCGACGAACTTCGTACCGCCCTTGGTATCTCCCGAACCCCTGGGAATATCAGGACCAAAAGTATCCTATTTTCTTCTCCGTTTCCAAAGCTACCCCTACGCCAATTTTTATTCAAATCCGTCCAGTCATTTGACCGTGAAATGGGTACAAAAATACACACTCTTTGACTTATAATATTAGTATGTACATATTTGTATAGATTCATTTTGAAACGATTTTGGACGAGGTCTTTGCCCAGTAGTGGGACAGCACAAACTAAAGTTAAGTAGGTACTAAATATATAAATATATACAGAATGAATTTTTCAAGTGGGCTTGGATGGCCAAATCCGGAACTATAAGGAATAGCGAAAAATGCTCAAAGGAGTCACGAGCCTGATTTTGATGAAACCTAAAACCTCATCATTGGATTTTTTAAAAACCTATAATCCTAGCTGGGAATCGAACCCATTGATTTAGAAAAAGAATCACATCCTTTATTATTACACCATACGATAGTGTTGCTGTTAAGGATCAAATTCTGAGAAGTAATGATATACGGCAAATTTTGTTCGTAATCACAGAACTGACTATTTCGTCTTCTAAATGATGCTCGTGGGCAGGTAACATTTGAAAGTAGGACATAATGTTGTATCTCGCGTATGGAATTAGTAAGTAGTACCGTATTATAGGTTTTTAAAAAAATCTAATGATGAGGTTTTAAGTTTCATCAAAACCGGGCTCGTGACTCCTTTGAGCATTTTTCGCTATTCCTTATAGTTCCGGATTTGGCCATCCAAGCCCACTTGAAAAATTCACCCTGTATATGTATTTAACTTTCTTTCAGATACTAATAGGTGATCCAGGAAGACACGGGTTGACTGATAAACGAAAGGAACACTTGAGTTTGTTGGCTAAATATGAATTGCCCAAAGAAACTGTTAACGAGAATAACGGATACACACATACATCTGTCTGGATGTTGACTGATTAGACCTTCAGTCCACCTAGATTTACCTTATCGGATGCACAAGAAATGATGCGATTGGATCATGTATATGCTCCAATCCGTTGTGTTAATCTGATCCAATCGACCTCTCAATGTATGGTGGGGTTAACAATAAATTACTTGTTTTAAGGCTATTTATAATCTAAGAAGATTTTCAACCGATTTCCTAAAAAGGAGGAGGAACCTTCATATTGTTGGACTGAGTGAATCGATTTTGAAAATTTTCTACTACTTCCTAGTCCCATTTCAATTCGGACCCATTCCGACAATTATTTGGTCCCATTACAGTTTTTTACGTCGGTTGTTGTCAATTTTTGACGTGTATTTTTACGACTTTATTTGCTCGAACTGCAAAGATTCTATTAAATGGATAACATCTGTCCTGGCTATTGGAATTTCAGAGTGAGATGAGTTCAGTGAGTTTGAATGACAGAGTGTATTTTCTATAGTGACCAGTAACGGCAATATGATTGCCACCTATTATATGGGACCAACAAAGTTACTGACTAGTGTAGCAGTACTAAGTGTGAGAGTGTCATCTCTGCCTTTCGGGTATATCAATAGGCGTGATTGGAGGAAATGGGAAACTTACCTATTTTGAAAGGATTAAAATGAATACTTGTCGGTTTTATATAAAATTTCTTTAATTATTAATTTAAATATAAAAATTACATTACGCTATCCACAAGGCACTATTTTCATAAAAAATATTAATACATTTTAAAGTCGTTTTGTTATAAAATCGTTGTCATTTGAAAGCTGCTTTTTTACACACCACAAGCAGCTGCTGCCATCTATTAGCTGTACGGGGAAAGTTCAGGGGCTTTAGAGATTAGCGTACACATACAGATTGATAGATATACAAAAATTAAAAATACTTTTGTAGATGTTCAGGCAAGATTACTTAAGCAATAGCACAGATAAAAAGATAAGGAAAATAAATATACAATTTTATTATTTCTCTGGTGTTTAGAGTTGAATTCTGTTTGGTTTTTCAACCGATTTCCAAAAAAGGGGGAGGTTCTCAATTTGACGGTACTTTTTATGTTTGTTACCTCATATCTTCGGATTGGGTTAACCAATTTTGATACATTTTTTTCTTAAATGAAAGCTACTACTTCCGAAGTGGTTCCATATCAATTTGGTCCCATTCCGACAATTATTTGGTCCCATTTCGCTCATTTGAAGTCGGTTGTTGTGTTAATTTTTGTCCTGTATTTTATTTGTATTGAACATTTAATTTATTATGGAAAGCTGAATAACATCAAGCTACGACTAATAAGAGTGGAGCAGCAAAGAAAAATATAAGTCCAAATTTGTTTATTATTAAGAGTGCACTTTGTAAAACAATGAAGATACGAAGCATGAGTGTAGTTCCACGTCCATACTTAATTTTATAAGTTAAAGTTCTGCAAATAGGGGAACTTTGAGAGTATTGTAAGTTGAATGCAATTCTTGTGGTGTATAAATTCAATATTTTAGTAGGTAGTTAGTTCTTATAATCATAATTCTTAAATATAATACAAAAAACTCTTATATCAAGAATTCCTATTTAAAACAACTATTTACACAACCGAAAGTATACAATTTTGTTGAAACACTAATTTAGTTAAATACTGCCATCTATAAAAAGTAACGTGGACTAATTACGTAAAGCCATCTAGCGGCGAAATTCTAAACCATAATATACATTTCATATTTAACTGCCATCTAGTATAGACACGTGGAACTATTAAGTACAATTTTTATAACCGCCATCTAGTAATCTAATATGTAACTAAAAGGTACAACGTTTTTTCAACATAATATTCAAATTACAGTTGATAATTATGCATAGTATTAGCATAAATTCCATGTTTCGATCTTGCCGTTCTTCCTGAGTAGTGGGAATATGTGTCCATGTCCATTGTGGCGTGTGGATGCATTATAAGTACTGGTTGTAGGGCGAGAGACTTCCTTGAGCCGGACACAGATGTCGCGTCTGTGACGTAGCCGTTGTTGACCTCACCTGGAATGAGCACAGATTGGTTGAGTACAAATATGAAGTTATACTGAGAAGAGGTTATACTGAGCTATACTACACTAGCGGACGCCCGCGGCTTCGCCCGCTTGACAAATTATGCATACAAAAACTGTTGACATTTTTTTTTACCTACTGACATTTCAAATTTATACCTAACTAATTATGTACCTAATGACATTTATAATTTGTAATCAATTAATGTGTCTGTGATATTGCTAATATATTGTATACTAGCTGATCGCCGCAGCTCCGACCGCGTGATTTAGTTTACCTACTCGTTCCCGGTTCCCGTGGGAACACATTACCGGGATAAAAAGTAGCCTATGTTACTCAGGGTGAATGAAGCTTTCCAATGGTGAAAGAATTGTTGAAATCGGCACAGTAGTTTTTGAATTTATTCATTACAAACATACACACAAAAATACAAATCTTTCCGCTTTATAACAGTAGTGTAGATAGTGGTAACACTTTTCCTGGCTGTTGGGTTTTGTTTTGAGTTACAGAGTGTTTATGAACATTATATAGTGCCCTGGGACGAAAAAATACTGGCAATTTGGAATTTCCTGCGATATTATTGGTTATCGACAAACTCTTCTAGCGCTATGTCATGAGGGCAGGTTCACTATCTCCACACACACACGGCTCATAAAATATCAGTACAGAAGTTGTAACCGTACAAGTACATTAAAAAGCATTGACACTAGCTAGCTAAATAACCTACTCGTAAGTACCTATGTTCTGAGTGTTCTGACGCAGCAGTTTTTTTTTGTCTTATTTAAGTTCAATATATTGACACCATCAATGTACAATCTTGTTTATTTTATAGATGGTATTTGTAATAATGACCTATATAGTATTCGAGTGCCAACATTCCGCGTTGTATTTGTACTGAATCCAATATCTCTAGTATTTTTGATCTAAGTTTAAAAGTTTAGTCCAAAGGTAAACAAATAAATTACTATACATTCTTGCACGAATATGCAAAATATTTAGAAGCCATCTTTGCATTCTCGAGGTAACTGTGTCAGTCAGTTCGCCCGCGCATATTCATGAGAATTAATAACTTCGAAACGACATAGGTACTCGTCGGATGATAAGTTTATGTTATTTAATTTACTCGTTCCCGGTTCCCGTGGGAACACATTACCGGGATATAAAGTAGCCTATGTTACTCAGGGTGAATGTAGCTTTCCAATGGTGAAAGAATTTTTGAAATCGACTCAGTAGTTTTGAGTTTATTCATTACAAACATACAAATCTTTCCTCTTTATATAGTAGTATAGACAATCCGCGCACGATGTGAGTGGGATAGATAGAACCTTGTCACTATAACCGCTGCGTGACGTCATCAATCGCTGAAAAGTATTGATAGCAAAAATATACCACTTGAATTGATAATTCCTAAAGTCGGTTAAAAACACTATATTAGGTAAATGACGTTACTATGACGTATGAGCGTGATACGAGAACGTTGCGGTGTATCAGAAGATGTAGTGAGTAAGATAGAAAAAGTGATGCTTAGATGGTTTGGGCACGTAGAAAGGATGGATGAAAGAAGATTGACGAAACAGATACATAAGGCGGGCGGGAATGGACAGGCCAGTAAGGGTCGACCTAGGCGAACGTACTTCGACCAAATCGGAGATGTTGTGACCAAAGGCCAGGTCAAGAGTACCTAGAACCGGAGAGCGTGCATGAAGATGGTTATGAAAGTGGAAGAAGCGAAAGAAGTATGCCAGGATCGTAGCAAGTGGAATTCCATAGTCTCTGCCTACCCCCATGGGAAAGACGCGTGACCATATGTATGTATGTAATATTACGTCTCCAACATGGCCGCCAGTCCCATTGTCATCTTGCGCGGCTTATACTCAGAACTTTACAAAGTTGAAAGAAACGACTACAGGTAAAAAGAAATTAATAGGTTCGGTTGTCATCGACTTTGAACACTCGCAATGGAAAATGAAGCGGAGTAATAATGGAAAAAGTTCCAAAAAATCCGGTAAAACGTATTTTTTGAGAGCAAACGAAGTCGCGGGGCGGCCGCTTGTATAAAAATAACGGTGGTTGTCGATGGTACGTTATTTGGGGCCTTTTCGAGGCTATAATTACTAAATATCCGCATTCACACACACTTTTCCCTTTGTCTATGTAAAATAATGTGGAATTCACTCGTCACATTTTACTTTCACTGTTATTTAGAAACCATCGGTACCATTATTAGGGTTGTCATAATTTTCCCATCAATGTCATCATAAATATCATAAGCATACCATAGTGTAAAACAAAGTCGCTCGATCCCTATGTAGGTATAATTAGATCTTTAAAACTACGCAAAGGATTTTGATACTGTTTTCAGCAATGGATAGAGTGGTTCTCGAGGAAGGTTTTTGTGTATATAATTTGTCAAACGGACATAAGTCCGCTAGTATACTATACTCTATTATAAAGAGGAAAGATTTGTATTTTTGTGTGTATGTTTGTAATGAATAAACTTAAAAACTACTGTGCCGATTTCAAAAGTTGTTTCACCATTGGAAAGCTACATTCACCCTGAGTAACATAGGCTTCTTTTTATCCCGGTAATGTGTTCCCACGGCAACCGGGAACGAGTAAACTAAATCACGCGAACGGAGCTGCGGCGATCAGCTAGTATACTATAAAACACGTCAAATAATGGCACAAAAACCGACTTCAAATTAACGAAATGGAACCAAAGTAATATGGTACCAATCGGAAAGCAGTAGCTTTCTATTTAAAATATTTAATATCGGTTCACTCAGTACAAAGATATGAGGTAACAAAAAAAATCATAGTCCAATGGAGAACCTCCTCCTTTTTTGGACGTCAGTTAAAAATACTACAAATCTATATAAATAGAAATGGGGAATGTAATTTTTGTCCCCCCCTTAGCTCTCGAGAACTGCTTATGCTCCAATGATGGTTGACCCCTCTATGGATAGCTCTCGATCTGGGGGCAAGCCAAAAAATCGAAAAGTTGACCATGCCCTTAGGGGTTAAAAGTTATAGGCCAAAACCTATGGCGTCGGCGTCGTGCGGCGCGGAGCACCGCGCAAGACACCGTACTACGAGTAGTACATAGTATAAAGTCATTATAAAGAGCTAAAGTTTATGAGGTTCCAGGCTAATATTTGGATCTAATAAATAGGTACTTACTCAACCTATTTAAAAATTATTTCACTAATAAAATACTGAAGCTGTATAATCCCTGAGAGCTAGTGTTTATCAGACGCAACGCAAAAAAAAACGTTGAATTTTAATTAATTTCCGTTTTAAATCAGAGTTACACTAATTCAGTGTTCGTATTACCTAGTCTGATGTTACTTTCTGGTATTACGCTAATGCTAATATTAAAAAAAAAACAATGAATTCCAAATTTAAATTTTATTAGGGTTGTCGCACATCATACTTTTGAGTTATTCTAGACAAATACATAATTAACGCATTTTACTATACAGTTAAGTTTTTGTAATTTGTACTAAATTTTCTTTACATAATTAAATTTATTCGGTACTCAGCTTCAGCTGACCACCGTGTGATATAGTTTTCTTGTTCTCAACGGCTCAGGCGCAAAATGTCTCTTTCGCAAAATGTACCCTGGTCGTAAAACGTCTCTTTCGCAGAATGTCTCTTTCGTAAAATGTCTCTTTCGCAGAATGTCTCTTTCGCAGAATGTCGCGCCAGGGACTTTAGAATGAAATTTCTATTCTCAAAACAAAATCATTTATTAAAATTATCGAGTAATATGATGTCAAAATTTTCTTTTTCAAAATAGTTCATTCTAAAGTCCCTGGCGCGACATTCTGCGAAAGAGACGTTTTACGACCAGGGGACATTTTGCAAAAGAGACATTTTGCGCCTGAGCCTTCTCAACACCTACGGGAACACATTAACGCACTCAGGGATAATGTAAAGTCGGTTCAGTAGTTACGGAGCATATTCAACGCAAACTAACAATGAAATCTTTCACACACACACACACACACACACACACATATATATCTCGCCTATATCCCGAAGGGGTAGGCAGAGGTGCATAACACACCCACAATTTGCCAGTATTTTTAGTCCTCCGTAATAGGGGGCAAGCTTGGCACATTAGGGTTATGTCCAAAATGGCCGAATTAATTTAATAAAAAGTAGCAGCTATATTGTAATTTTGAAAAACTAATTTGAAACCCATTGCTTTGCGATGAAATGTTAATGAAAAGCAATAAAATCTTACGTGCCCAGCCGCTATGGCACAGCCAATTAAAGTCCTGGTCGCCTCGGACTATTGAATCTTTCCTCTTTATAATATTAGTTTATAATTAAATGCTGGGTTTTGGCGACAAATAAGGGATTGATAGAGGAATGCTCAGGTCTTCTCTGAACTAATAGGTAGGTAAAAAAAAAAACTAAAAGTTAATTATCAGTAGGGACTTTTTCAATATGACTTACACGCATTTCTTTCCCAACCTTTTCATGACTTCTATTTCTTATTAAGTACACACAAACTTACAATCACGTCTATATTTCTGATGGAATATGCAGGGGCATATTATACGTCCACTTTTGGTCACTTTCTTGCTCCGACGTAATTTGGGACGAAACTATACCCACTTGTAATTTTGACAGAGTTTTGTCCGTTGTTCGGCAGTCACAAATTTTCTGTAGTGCCAACCCTATTTAAACGCTTATAAAGACGCAAACACATGTGCTCGGGAGCGTGTCGCTCTGTGCTCGCTAATTAGGGTGGAAAGACGTTGATTATAATCTTTGTACATATTACGTAAATATAATAACTATAGCTGTGGAGCTAGGTCGTCTGAAAACCTAGATTTTGCACGTGTTTGTCATAATAGTTTTAGTTCCGGTTGCATTGGAATTTTTGGAATTTCGAGTGGAGCTAAGTGACGTTACAAAGGTTAAGGAAACACTAGCCAGAACGGTCTTAGGATGGGTCTGAGACTGAGACCCCTTCGTGCCTGGGAAAACACGTTAAGTCATCGTGGGAATGTCTCTCGTTTTCTCGTTTTAGATAAAATATTTTAGCATTACATTTACATGACCAAAATTATTAAAGACTAGCTGATCACCACGGTTTTACATTTTGTGGTTCCCAATTCAAAGTATCAAGATTCAAAGAGAGCACATATGAATTACAATTTCATGTCAAAAGCAATATTATAATAATACTATATAATTAAGTACATAAATAAACCATTTCAAAATGATTCTTTCGCTGGTTCGGTAAGTTGGTTCTCCTGAGAAGAGACCAGCAAGAAACTCGGGTAGATTATCCATTTTCTTTTTTAATATGGTTTTGTTTTACATTGTGTTACAATTTATATTGTGCTAAGGCAGAAGATTAGGGTGATTTTTATTACTATTAATTCCCACGGGAACACATTATCGGGATAAAAGTTCATGTCACTTGGGGATAATGTAGCTAGGTACATATACTAGTGGTCGTAGTCGTCCTATGGTCGAACGGTAGACCTCGCGAACATAAAAAAAAACATTTTTTGGGATTTCAACCCATTGCCTATTCATAGGAGTGATATATCTGTCATGTATGTGGGAGGCGGGCGGGCGGGAATGGACAGGCTGGTTAGGGTCGACCTAGGCGAACGTACTTCGACCTAATCGGAGATTTTTTGACCAAAGGCCAGGTCAAGAGTACCCAGAACCGGAGAGCGTGCATGAAGATAGTTATGAAAGTGGAAGAAGCGAAAGAAGTATGCCACGATCGTAGCAAGTGGAATTCCATAGTCTCTGCCTACCCCCCTGGGAAAGATGACCATATATAAATAATAATTACCTTTATACAGCGAGGGTGGTGGGTACCCACTGTCAGGCTGTAGTCGGACGTGGCGTGTTGCTAGGATGAAAGCCAACGCGGATAGCACTATACCGTCCAGGCAGCCAATCACGGCCAGGAGGTATGCCCAGCGTATGTGGCAACGACCTGCGGAGAAACCAGTGTCATTTACTTATATTATACATCTGTCATCATCATCATCAAGTTTTTAATGCACAAGTTCTGCTTAAATTAGGATAAAATGACATTGTGTAGAAATTTTCTTTTAGTGTGTGGCTCGCCTCACCTTAAGTAACGCTATTACGAGTATAATCATCATTCACCGAGCCTTTTCCCAACTTAGTTGGGGTCGGCTTTCCAGTCTGATGGCGATTCGGCTGAACTTAGATATTTTCCGTAAAGCTACTGTCATCTGACCTCCACAACCCTTGGGCGATATCGAAGTTATGTAGTTAGATCGGTCGGATTTTTGATTTAGGGCTCCAACTACCCCTAACGACTGCCATAGATGTTCGTATGACAACCGGGACCGACGACGACGGTTTAACGTGCTCTCCGAGGCACGATAGGAGTACCATTATTATAATGTCATAAAAAATGTGTGCAACATTTATTTATGAATTAATTATTATGGAACCGAACAGTATTGTCAGGTCGGTATTGTCTCTAAATTCCTACGTCACTACGACGACCCTGCCTGCAACATTATATCTCATATTATCAACAAGTATAAAACAAAGTCGCTCCGTTTCGTATACATACTTAGATCTTTAAAACTACGCAACGGATTTTTATGCGGTTTTCGCCAATAGATAGCGTGGTTCTCGAGAAAGGTTTTTAGTGCCTATATAAAACAACTTAAGCTGTTTGTAATTGCAACAGCATTTCAATTAATACATATCTATTACTGAAAACTTCATTACACTGTGTTGAGTGGTTCAAAACTTAAAAGATCTAAGCCAAGATTTTCGTAAATCTGTTCTCAGTGTTTTTTCCGTTCACTGTCTTTTCCAAACAAGGATTTTCATTGATACTATGATTAGATTGATTAGTTATATAATTATCTTAACGACCAATTTATAACACAATAATCTCACAAAAAATATTTATTTTTGAAAAGGGCAACACTGAATGTTAAATCCAATCAAAACAACATTAAGAACAAGGTTGTTTGTTGCCGTTCTCAGTCTCAAATGTTAAGTATTTTATACTACTTTGGTAGTTGGTAGACTTGGTATTAAATAAGCATACGATACGCCTATAGGTTTTTACCTAGACGCTTGTACCTCCCGGGTCCCTGGTTTCCCCGAGTTTTCCATAGTAACATCGTCCCAGGAAAAATAGAAGCATCAAAGATCCTCAATCGCTCAAACTATTAGATTAAGAACAACAGCTGCACGGTTTTTGAAGCAATCGAAGAGTTTGTCAGATTTTTGTACTATAATATCCTAACACAACAACGCACACCTGGCTGGAGGCCACGAGCACGGCAGACTACACCATCATCGAAGAATTTATTTTATAAGCAATGGTCAATGAAGTGTCCTAACTTATTCTCAAATAACTTTACAATATGAATCACAAAAACTATAGTCTTGGGCTGGACTCGAAATAGCGACTGATCCCTTTCCAGGAGGAACGTTCTACCAACTGACCAAGACACCACTAGCCCAAGACGCTGTAAGTTCGGACACACACACACACACACACACATATATCACGCCTATATCCCCGAAGGGGTAGGCAGAGGTGCATTGCACACACCCACAATTTGCCAGTATTTTTAGTCCCACGTAATAGGCCACAAGCCTATTGATGGCCCCGGGCACATTTATAATGGGTTATGTCCAAAATGGCCGAATGAATTTAATAAAAAGTAGCAGCTATATTGTAATTTTGAAAAAAATGTAAACCCGTTGCCCTGTTATGAAATGTTGATGAAAGGCAACAAAATCTTACGTGCCAGCCGCTATGGCATAGCCAATTAAAGTCCTGGGCGTCTCGGACACAATATGATCCATAAATTAGATGTCTTGGGCTAGTTGTGTCTTGGTCAGTTGGTAGAACGTTCCTGCTGGAAAGGGATCAGTCGCTGGTTCCCAAGACTGTTGTGATGTTACAAGTTTTTGTGATTCATATTGTAAAATTACATCATCATCATCTCAGCTCATTTGACACCCATTGCTGGGTATAGGCATCCCCCAAAGTGGAGGGGAATTAAGCCTACATATACCACACTGGTCAGACGAGTTGGTATAGAGTTTTGTGTCGAGTCGAACCCGAGATTTCGGAGTCGAAAGCTGATGCACTACTGGCCACACCACCAAAGCTGTTACAGACTACATACCTATATTATATTGATCAGCAGTAGGACCACAAGTCTCCTGTACAGCGGTCTCGCTCCAACCTGCCGGGTATACTGCCACGCCAGCAGTCATGCTGATAGCTACAACAAACAACATAATAACTATTAAAGGACATCATCGCTAGTTATCGTGGGACTCAATCTAAAAGTCTATCATCAAAATCTATGGCAAATTTAACTTAAAGTAATTGTAAGTAAGATGTTCAAACTTTTTTAAAATAATTGCATCATTCTCGCAACAATATAAGACATTAAAACGTCGAGATCATCATTCTCAGAGAGAACAGCCAGGCTTATTAGCCAGGCAATATTAAAAAAAACAAATATTTAAGGAGACTCCCATAGAACAAACTTTACTTTTTTCTGGTTTTAGTACGAAACCCTTTGTACGCGAGCCCGACTCGCACGTGGCCGGTTTTAATTTAATACAGGCTAGATTCTAGTGTATAATAACTAGCCAGCATCGTACTGAACCGGAAACTGTCCATCTATACATGGTGGGAACTGTGTTTAAATCTGTCCGTATTGTTGCTACTATGATTGTTGATAATTGTACACTCTATGAGGTAAATACAAGATTAAGTATCCGGTTACATAGGTTACATAGGTATTTGCCCATACTAAACAACTTACGTCCGATCCTTGTCAATTTACTTTCGATATGCCATCCTGGTAATTAGTGGTGTGAAATATTGAACGCGATGGATAATGATGTAATTAAAATATCAAGCTAGAATTTATAAACATCACAAAAAAAACGAATGTCGTACGTATTGGTCATCGCAGCACAGTGGTCATTCCCCCCTGTTAGGGAAAGGCCGTGGGTTCGAGCCTTGCCGAATGACATCAGTTTTTTGTGATCTATTTTTGTATATTACAGCAAAGAGTTTGCTTAAACTATTCTTAAAATATTAAGAAAGAAATTATAAATACATCAGTTTTTGTGATCTATTTATAATTTCTTTTTTAATATCATTATTATATAAAGAAATAGAAAGAAAGAAAGAAAGAAAGAAAGATTTATTATTCCACACAGGTTACAAAAAATACAAAAACTAAAAAATAAATAATACAAAAAAAAAAAAAAATATGAACCATAAATAAATACATATAAATACACTAGTGTGGAATAAACGGCTGTCCCTCAGCGTAATGCTGTCTGCGTGGTGGTGCAAAACAGACAGCGCTGGTTTTCAGGGACGTAGGGAAACTAGGGAACGTACTAGGGGACGTAGGGGAAATAGGGAAGTTCTTACTCACGCTCATATTACGACTGTTTTATTCTAGCGACTATTATTTACGTAAAATTCCCAATAGATGTAGCGACACAGGCAGTGTCTCGTAATAGGGTACCTACCTACCTAAGTAATTATTTGGCAGACATAAAGAGAACCACGGGACAATTCACGGGACATTCAGAACCCTGTTCAGGTTTGTTACCTTGTGAGAGTCGTAAATTTACAGCTGTATCTTTTGATTGTTTTGGCTTAGATCTTTGATTTTTCACAGCTCCAAGGGACAGTAGTATTTCATAATGAATTTCAGATTGACGCCTTCCTGAGAATAAGGATCTTCTTGACAGACAGACGGTAAACAAAGTGATCCCATGAGGGTTCCGGATTTTCCTTTTGAGGTACTTAACCCTTAAAAACTATAGACAACGGAAAAGACCGAAACGAAGAGAGAGCAGCTGGCTACCTCAAGTATCATTACACCAAGTTGGTGGGCGAAAGCTTTGAAACGGCTGAATGCAGTTTAATGGTACTTTCACTTGCAAATAGCTGATTCATAATAATTACAGTTTCGTTATGAAATGGTTATGATTCTCATATCAATAATACTTTAACAAAGTAAACAATACATCTGGATGTGGAGGCGATGCTGCTGCATCAGCGGGAATAAATAAGCTAACCTAATAGCAGGCGATTACGTATTTGAACCGTTCGGGGCTGAGACACTGGGGTTATGTGCTTCGAACCCTCGCTGCCTATTTAGATCTCTAAACGTCAGATAGATGTTTCTGATGACCAGAAGGTTAGTTATTTCGTGGCTCAGAGAATAAGCTTTGCCATTCAACGTGGCAACGAAGCCAGCGCTCTTTTTTTTTTGAAATCCGCGGCTCTCGACCGCTTCCGCACCTACGTCCATTGCCGAGCGCCTCCGGTAGACACTGAAAGAATTCCCAGTGGCGCCTGGCGGACCTTGGCCACCTGTGTGGCCCCTGCGTAGTTGACGGGTGTTACCCCGCATCTTTGGGGTCGGGTTTTATCCCGCGTCAGTGAGTGAATGCGTAAGTGGGGTGAAGCCCCACAGCCCTTCTAGCCTGCTTCTGTAACGACGGTGGGTTGCTAGTCCATCGTCCTCAGGCCCCGATCATGGAGGTCGATGGTCCTGGACGTAGTCACGTCTGCGGCGCCCTCGCCGCACACTTCGGAATTCAGCGGGGAGGGTACGCTCCCTCGCCCTACCGGCCGCCTCCTTCACGAGCATAAAGAAATGGCCGCGTTCCACTGGCTCTCGCTAGAGACCATGGCTTGAAGCATGGTCTCCAGCGAGAGAGTATCTACGCCTAGGCCCACAACTAAGTCCCGGCGCTGACTCGCCCACGCTGAGCATTCCACCAACGCGTGGAATGCAGTGTCTTCGCCGGAAGGCTCGTAGTATTGACACGCGGGTGTGACCTCACGATGCATGCGAAACAGATACTCACCGAAGTTTCCGTGCCCGGTGATGATCTGTGTCGCACGATACGTGAGGCCACCGTGCTGCCTCTCCAGCCAGTCCTCCATGATCGGTCTCACCGCCGCGATGGTGGTGGTTCCCCACTTAGGTCGCTCAAGTCACACCTTCCATGTCTCCATGAGATCCTGGCGGAATTGGTACCGCTGGGCCTCGATTTCTCGAGACACAGGCCTGTGTCCCCGCTCCAGCGCCTCCTTGTGCCATTGAAACAATGATGCAAGGGCTCTCGCTTCCAGGTCCCATGGAGGGGCAGCCAGCACTCTGGGAATATTCCTGCCAAGATCCCTTCTAGCAAAAGGCAGACTGACCGGTTGACCTAATCAATACTTTGTAAGGTTTAATAATACTTTATATATTTGGGTGTTTCGTCGTCCTGGTCAGGGTACTGTGCAAATAAAAATATATTATTTTTTGTAATAATTTAATAATATATTAATTAAAACCTCTGCTGATGCCGTGAGGCGAAGCCGGTCAGTATTAATATAATAAAACAGTGGAAAAGTATAAGTATGTGTTTCTGTGCAAAATTTGTAATTATATAATTAAAATATTATACAAAACGGTCAAGCAATTCGGCAGCTACGCACAACGCATACTAATTCGCTTCGGTTTTCCCTTCATTAGCGCATGAAACGTGAAATTTGAAGTATTATTTCAAACGCTTTCTTCGTCAGTGTTGCGAGACTAAATAAAGCCTTCTGAGTCAATGCTCTCATCTAGCAACTTTCAATATTAATTATCATTATTTGCATGGTGTAATTGCTGGTAATTATGGGAAATAAACGCATGTTATTTTTTTAATTACTTTAACTAAAGGTTTCAAATGGTTTGATTGAAATCTTAGGTACTACAGAATCGAAGTTTTTTTTTCATTCGGCCTCTTCTAGAGCAGGCTACAGTCTTTTATACATATTTTTGAATAATTTGTCAGTCAGTTTGCTGACGACATAAAGCAACACAAACTCAGCGAGAAAGTCGAGGAAGGTAACACATAGGCGCAGAATAGGGAATAGTACTTACGTACAGAACTTGCACTCCGAAGTTAATTAAAGCACATTCTTTTTTCTGAAAAATTCTATTTTTGTGAAAAAAATAATGCAATTATTTTAAAAAGTTTGAACATCATACTTACCATTACTTTGTCATGGACTTTCGCCAGGTAACGCCTGATTCTATCCAATATTTGGGCACATTCTTTTGTTTACAAAGAACATCATTCCAACGTTAGGGTTGTCCAGTAAAGTAAAATATATACCAGCATAATTTGAACAATAATTATGACGTTAATGCCTCAATGTCTGCCGTAAATGCCTGCGTATAGCATCACGCCTATATGCTATGTAATGCCTCAATATCAACTCTATGGTCAATGCCGTGTCACAAACAAGAGACAACCCTTACTGACTTACAACTTCAAGTTGTCGCTGACGGCACGTATTTTTTGCGATTGTTAGGCGAGTGACATAGGCCTGACATAGGGCTGCTTATACCTACCTAGTATGTATACCTATAAGATCAAGCTCCGACAAATAGGACGGAAAAAGGTTGCCTAATCAAGAAACGGGACCGCAAATGACTTGATGAGGACATTCGAAAACACAATCGACTGTAATTATATGAATATGAAGCCATTTGGCTATAATATTAAGATTTCATTTGACCTTAACTTAACTAGGTACTTAAGCTATTTCAACTTAAGTGCTAAGTTGGAGAAATCATCTTTTATCTTAGTGTAACATCGCATAATAAAATAACAATTTTGTTTATAGTACTGTGATGCAAACTGATGTAATTCAAAATGTAGCCCGAGACAAGAAGAACGAACTAGTACAAAAGTGAGGTAACTCAAAAAAAAATATTTTGTGTTTATTTTTTGGCACTTGTTTTGTATGAACTAGTTATAAGACAAAAGGATATTAAAATGTTTATTGTTCCAAGAAAAAATATATTCGATGGAGGTTGTCAGATGAAGTAGAGTATCTTTTAAAAAATCGGTCAAAGTTTGCAAACCATTGCATCGTCATATTCGTCATACGAATTTGGATGATATTTTTTTAGGATTCCGTACCCAAAGGGTGAAACGGGAACCCTATTAATGAGACTTCGCTGTCCGCCCATCCGTCTGTCTTGGACTGTAATCTCATAAATCGTGATAGTTAGAAAGTTGAAATTTTCACAGATGATGTATTTCTGTTGCTTCTATAACAACAAATACTGAAGAACGATTATAATAAATATTTAAAGGGGCTCCCATACAACAAAGTGTTTTTTTTTTTTGGCTTTGTGTGACAAGCATTTTTTTTCTTTTTTTTTTTAATTCCGCGGCCTAGGGCTGCGGCCGCTCTAACGTCCGTTGCCGGGCGTCTCTGGTTACAAGCAGAACGTATTTCCAGTGGCGCCCGGCTGTGTGACAAGCATGGTGGTCTGTTCCTTATAATATATCTATGATATATGTATTGAGAAGTATATAAGTATGTATATGTGCTATGCCCATGTTCTAAATGTTTATTTTACTATTCAAGTATTCATACCGGGAATAGATTTCTATCAATATAAAACGTGCAAGATTTTCACTATAACTACAATTAGTAAGAAGGACAACAAAATTATTAACTGTCCAGACCGACAAACATGAAATAACACCACTAATAGCCATGTTAAGTTGAACTCTTTAAAAACCACAACGTCACTGCCCTAGTTTCACAGATAACATAATCGTTTCTGTTAAAAAAAGAAGTGCAAAGTTGCGGATGCGGTTTGTATAGATATTACGTAAAGTAATTATCTAACTACAAACTACTTATTTGCAATATTTAATTGTACTTCGATCAACAGTAGTAGATGATGAACTTTGATTAAGGTCATTTTTTTTTTATTTCAATTTATTAATTACAGTAATAGACAAACAAGCTAGTTTCATTGTCCCCCAAAACCGAGTCAATGGTTTGAATGGGGGATCGAGTCTCCGTACATTGACACAATAGATACATTACACTTTCAATACCTATGCTATTCAGTAGGTGTTACAAATAGCGTTAAAAACGAAACACAAAACACTACTTATATTTATATCGAATCCAACAGATATCCTTTTAGTTTTCTTCTAAAAACAGTTTTACTGGGCTCGTCTCTAATGTCCGCCGGCAGACTATTTAAAAGATAAGGTCGTTTTTTTAATGTTCTGTCACCTATAATTTTTGATAGGTGTTGCTACTGATTATTACTGTCACTGGACCCAGTACCTCTATCTAGTTTAAGAGTCTTACTCTTGTCGGTGGAGTAACCGCCGCTGTTCTCTTCTCTCCGTCAAACCTGATACGACCCAACTTCTATTTTTTTTTCTTTTACTTGTTCATTAAACGTTTTCTTTGACCCCTTCCTTGCTGTGTTTAATCTTTACCTTCGATGAAGTATCAGGTGACCGATCACCCATCCAATATGGACCAAAATTGTAACGTTCGTTTATTATTCGAGAACCACGTCAAACGACTGGAGTGTGCAATTTATACAGCAACTCTCTCCGAATTTCTATCCCGAGAATAGGCCTCGTGCATGGGAATGGGAACTGGTTATGAGATAACCAATCCAAAGGAATGGAGCCTCAGGCATCAGTTGATTTTCCAATAATTCGGTTAGTTATCTAACCAAGTCACGGATTCGTAAGGTACCAAGTTATTTCGATTTAACCTCGTATATATCTGAATTACTTATGGATGCAAACCGGCCTCACCAAGATCTTAGAAGCCTCCTACAATGGTACGAGTACATATGCCAATTAACGAATGAAGTTCTTAAAATTGGTGGTTTGCATATGATCAACATAGTTACTGGCGAATAGCGGGCATATAATATGCCTTGGCTCTTGGCTTAATAATAAAGCCAAGAGGTATACTATATTATGTAGAGAAATAAATAAAATATCTTCTATGTATTTTTCAAGATAATGTAAATATCAACTTCTCGCATATATTATGCGTTAACAATCGCAAACATGTTGCTTCGAGGCTCGTTTCGTTCGCCTTGAAACAACTAATAAATTAACATCTTATTCATAAAGTTGAATTTTAGTAATTTTAGTCCGAGACGACCAGAACTTTAATTGGCTGTGCCATAGCGGCTGGCACGTAAGATTTTGATGCCTTTCATCAACATTTCATCGCAAGGCAACGGGTTTAAATTTTTTTTTCAAAATTACAATATTGCAGCTACTTTTCTTCTTTTTTTTTTTAGTTTGTTCGGTCAGGCAATAGGCTTGCCCCCTATTACGTGGGACTAAAATACTGGCAGACTGTGGGTGTGTAATGCAACTCTGCCTATCCCTTCGGGGATATACGCGTAATATGTGTGTGTGTGTGAATTTTAAGCACATTCTGAACATACATCTACATTAACAGTTTTGCAATCTGCACTTCATGTATTATTAAATGATGAAGGTAAAAAATTAACTCACTCCACCGATATTTGTTTTAAAAAATATATGAATAAGCAAGCCGGGTACATTTCTGACCATGTTTAAACTATTCCCCGTTGCCGATCCCCACTGGAACCCATCTATTATCGGGTCGGTCTGGGTTTCTATATTACTATTATTATAATAAATTTCAACAAAATCTGTGCTGCCATTTTTTAAGTTATACCCAAATTCACAAACTTTACAATTAAATAAGAGATGATAAGATTAGTGAAAGGTAAATTTAATTATCTTATCTAAATAGTACAAAGGTTTCGTTTATTTACTGGTCACTGGTTTTGTAACCAAAATCTTATTACATTATTTATTAATAACTAATTTACAATTTCAATAGCTAACCATAAATAATTTACAATAAATAATAGTATTATCAATTTAATCATGAATTACATTTGCTGCTAGTTTTGGTATGGTGTAATATTAATTTCCGTTCTGTATATAATAATTACTTATTATATAAATTAGAATTTAATTTGTATAATAATAAGTATTACGTCATTGAGAAATATGTAGAGCGTTAATTTTGAATAAATTGAATTAAAATAAAGTAAAAAGTACTTAATTCTTATTTGGTAGTTGTTATGAACATACACTAAAACAGATGCCGTGTTCCCTGCAGGGGTTAAGCAGAGGCATAATATTATCTTACGCCCATATTTCACCAGTACCTTGGTGAACAGGATTCGAAAAATATTGGCTAAATATACACCCACCATTAAGTCAGTATTTATTTTTGTGTTTCTAAAACATAAACAATATAGGTACTTAAGTGTATTAAGCTCTCGTCCTAAATTCAGTCGTCAAAATGTTTGGTAACATTATGTAGTACTATCAATCATTCCTTACAGTTTTCTCCAGCCAAAAGAAAGTGATAGAACATAGTATTTTCTTCGCTTTCCAAACAGGTTTGATCATTAGGATTAGTACTGAGTTTGGTCACAGTAAAGAGAGCATAGATTTATATCGCAGTTGCATTTAGACTGCAATGATTACCTGCTTTAGTAAAATTCAGTCTCGGACATTCTCAACTTTCATCCACAGAGCCTTTTCCCAACGCAGTTGGAGTCGACTTCGATATTTTCCGTGAAGCGACTGCCAACTGACCTTCCCATGGGCGATATCGAAGTTCTGTAGTTAGACCGGTCGGATTTTTTATTTAGTTATGGCTCCAACTACCCCTAACGACTGCCATAGATGGTTGTATGACAACCGGGACTGACACGTCTTAAAGTGCTCTCAGAGGCACGGAGCGGTGCTTAACCTTTGCAATGTATTAAGCCCCCTCAGACATTATCAACTGTAATAATTTAATAACAAGATAGAATGAGTTGGGTGCATAGGTGTTCCAGAGCCAACCCTCCCTTTAAGTTTACCTACAGATCAACGGAAGAGGCCCTGGCGAATATAAAAGTTCTTTATCAAAAGCAGCGAGGGACCCCTTTTATGACTAAAAGTAAATAATACCTATTCGAGCTTCAGGAAAACAGACGTGGATGTACACAAGAGATACTGACGATTTCTGTCGAAATATTTTTTTACCAACTAATTTCGAAGTACTACGATGTTCCAGTGGATATGGCACCTTTACGCGGGTAAAACATTATCCAACTTTGGAGTATTTTCGTCTCAGTCGTAGTCGGACGGAAAGAACCTATTTTTTTGCGTCAGAACAGTTCTCAAATCAGAATACTTTCAGTTCACTTTTCTCTTGTGATCTCACTGTTCCCAAAAAATCTAATTTTACATTTAGGTACTTTTGGTTACATAACGCAGTAATTCTATTTCGTGTGTATCTGACCGATTTCATCCGTATCCGTTGTAGCAGGAAATCGTTGAACCGTTTCAAACAACTAAAAAAAGGGCTTTTTCTCAATTAATTTTATTTCCAAAAATTTTGTTGCGACTAAATTAATTAAGCACACGTAGTTTTTTATTTTATACTGAATTGATTTGGTTGAAATTTCTATATTGCAATAGTCTGTAGGAAACAAGAATGTACGAAAGTGTGTTCAATGAAATAATAATAATAATAAACTGGCAACTCTGGACATCTGTACATACGTCATTTTCATCTATAAAATATTTTAATATTTTTATCTAAAATATCTTGCCTCAATTTATAAAATTCATACAGATTTCAAAATAATATTACCAAAAAGTTCATTATATATTATATTCCATAATTTATTACAAGAATCACAACAACAACAAAATCTACAAATATGAAACGAAGCTTTGACATACGTCAACCATCAAAATATCAAAAATTGTTTCGAAAAAATTAACAGGATGAATGATGAATATGGATAAAGATAATAACAAGAGCCAGGAGTAAGAATGCACACCCAACACCCCCGGACTCATCACTTAGCTCCGCCTCGCAAGCGCCGGACCGCACACCTGCGACACAAGTGCTTGCTGAGGCGTCGAGCTCATCGTCAAGCGACGAGTATTTTTCCCCGCCGACGTCGCCAACACCTGTACGCCGGCGTGGGAGAGGCCGGCCGCCGAGCAGTTTGGGACCCCGAAGCCTACCAGCTTCGAGTAGGGTCCCCACTACCGGTGGTATTGTGCACCGCATGCGATGGACTTCATCCATCAATGAAAATGTCATGCGGGCATATTATGAGGCTACAGATGGGGAAACCAACCTGACTGCGTACTGTTCAAGGATGCTCCCTTTGTTTCAGGCTCTTGAACCAACAATAACCGTTGCCGTACAACGACTATCGGATCAAGTGCGGGCTATCCAACGATGCAAGTTGTTAGATCAACCTGTGCTTGATCGACTTCGCCTGGAAGTGTTATCTACTCGACCAGCTCCAGCGTTAACGAGTGCACCATCATCTGCTACACACACGGTTGCAACTAGTGCCACTTTAGTTGAGACCGTGCTCGACGCGGGAGATGATACGAGTAATATATCTATCCAGGTAAGCGAGCAATTAAGGAGTACTTTGGAGGATGTGATCTCTCAGTATAGGTTTGCACCTAACTCTAGGCCACGGCTACCACGCTTGCCCATGCATAGACGAAATCTGGCGTTGATGGGAGCCCTGAATGCGTTGCTAGATCCGTACTTACGGACTAGCAATGATTTGCTAGATACCCACTCGATTCTTTACTGTGGAGCTATTACCGCTTGTCGTGTTGCACGCGTTAAATTCCCTGAATTTAACCGTGTACCACGATCGGGTGGTGTGCCTGTATGGCAGGCAAGAATCGAGCGACGTATCGGCACATTTAGGACTCTCATTGCGAAGCTTATCTGTTTTAGCCGGGGAAATAATCGTCCACGGGTCATGCGTTTCGAGACTCAGGCATTCGCTGGGACCGGTATTAGCTCCCAGCAATACTTAGCTAATGTCACGGAACGTATTGACTTTCTAAAGCAGAAAGTGTATGCATGGGCGAGTCGTATTCGTCGCTATAGAGAGCGTGTAGACAGATACTGGCAGAATCGTATCTTCCAAAGTGACCAAAGGAAGGTGTACCGAGAGTGGGAGGGAACTGGACAACGTTTAAGCGACGGACAACTGCCAGATGCTCGCGCCATGAATCAATTTTGGCGTGACATATGGTCGATGCCCGTCGAACATTCGGAGGGTGATTGGATCCGTGTTGTCGGTAGAGGATATTAAGAAATCGGTGAAAGACCGTTTTTTTGGCCGCCTGACAAAAGTTCTTAATAGTTTTTTGTCTGGGGGTAACAAAATGCGGGCTTTCAACGGTTGGGTAATGCCTTTATTGTTGTACTCCTTTGGCATACTTAGGTGGACTCAAACGGAACTAGACGCCCTGGATAGGCGAGTCCGTCAACAACTGACATTGCATCGAATGTTACACCCACGATCTTCTGTCATGAGACTGTACATTCCACGGAAGTTGGGGGGTCGAGGATTTTTAAATGCCAAGAACCTACATAACCGTGAAGTGTGCAGTCTGAGGAATTACTTCCTACAGAATGGGTGTGGCATTCATTGCGATGTTGTGATGGTTGACAAGGGCCTGACACCTCTCTCCTTGGCTAACGAGAACTGGCGTAAACCAAAGGTGCTAGGTATTGAAGACCGTAGGGACGTATGGAAGAGTAAGGAGCTACACGGGCGGTTCTACCGGGTCTTAACAGGACCCGACGTAGACCTGCTCGCTTCGGTGAACTGGCTGCGTTTCGGTGACCTCTTTGGGGAAACTGAAGGTTTTGCCTGTGCAATTGCAGATGAGGTTATCAAGACGAACAACTATAGGAAATATATCATTAAGGACGGTACGGTCGACATTTGTCGAGCATGCCACCGTCCTGGTGAATCACTTCGCCACATTATTTCCGGTTGTTCGTATCTTGATAACACCGAGTACTTGCATAGGCATAATCAAGTGGCCAGGATCATCCACCAGCAACTTGCTCTTCAATACGGCCTTATTGAGTCCGAGGTACCGTACTATAAGTACACACCAGAGCCAGTTCTCGAGAATGGTCGTGCATTGCTCTACTGGGACCGATCAATCATCACGGACAGGACTATTGTTGCCAATAGGCCTGATATCGTGTTGGTTGATCGGGCTCAGCGCCGGGCGGTGCTCGTCGATGTCACCGTCCCACATGACGAGAATCTCGTTAAGGCAGAGAAGGACAAACTTTCTAAGTACCTCGATCTGACCTTCGAGATAACCGCCATGTGGGACGTAGACTCGACGATCATTGTCCCGATAGTCGTTTCGGCAAATGGACTAATAGCGAAGAGTCTCGATCAACATCTCAAGAGACTCTCGCTAGACTGTTGGATCAAGGGTCAGATACAGAAGGCTGTCGTCCTCGACACGGCACGCATCGTTAGGAGGTTTCTCAGTCTGTGACCTCTACCGCTGGTAGTTTGGGTCCTGCTCCGCTACTGGTGGTGGTCTGACATGGATTTTTTTTTAATATTATATGTAATTTTTTATATAAATATTGTAAAAAAAATTATGTTAAGAGAATAATTTGAATAAATGAGTATAATAATAATAATAAATTTATTTCGTAATAATAATTGTACAATAAAATTTTACATATAATCTTAATTTTAATTGTGCGCTATTACATCATAGTTAGTGCATTAGTAGCTTAAGTATGTAGGTATAATAATACCTATTTACATTTATATGTTTCTAGATGTTTTATAAATAGGTAGTCTTATAAACGTAATTTGCACCTGAACTAGGTAGTCCTGTATTTCAGGCGCCAATTGCAGCTAAGTAAATTATATAACATTACACAAAAACAATTACGTAACATTATATGATTAGGTTATTCATAATATTATATAATAAGAGCTAGTACAATACCAAAATGGCTCAATATTGATAACTATATTAGATATGTCTTAATTATTCAACTTATCACTATTTATTTTAATACAGATATTAACTCCTCTGTGTCATCGTAGGACATCCCTTGGAGGGCATTCTTTAGTACTTGCTTACAACGAGAATAATTAAGAGGATAAATATTTGCTGTAGCGTTTATCCTATTGTACAGAAGCGGTCCTAAGAACAAATAAAATTTGCCTGTGTATTCGCGTTTTATAGCAGTTCTTTCAGTGCAAACAATATCTTTCCGTCTTTTGTAGGAAACTTGAGTGCTGTAGGGAAGTGATGCGTGCTGTTTTAGTACTGTACTGAGTATGAATAGCTGACGGACTGTTAATACTTCACAAGATTTGTATAGGAGGTTAGTGGGAAATAGGAAAGGGCGGAACGTTGATACCTTAAGGATTGCCCTCTGAGCTCGCTCGACGGGTAAAAGCAAGGTCTTGCCTGCTCCTCCCCATGACGTTATGCAATATGTTATTATTGATTGACAAAGTGCATAGTAGACTTGTTTAATCACCTTTGAGTCACCTATATATCTTATTTTTTTGAAGACAAATATCAGCTTGCGCATTCGCTTAATTAGTGCTTCGCTATGTTTTTTAAACGAAAGCGTCTCATCTATTATAATACCCAGGTATTTTATAGTATCTGTTATGGCTATAACTGGGCAAGTGCACGTGTTATCTTTATTATCAGGTTCCCTACAATAGTGAGCGTACAGTGAGGGGTTGGGCTGGGTTGTATTCGGTCTCTTGCGCATGAAATGAAATTATTTATTTATTTGTATAGGTCACTAAATGGCTCTTACAAACGTTACTGACGGCTTCTATATTTACATGTACTGCCAGATTCGCAAAGCAATACGTAGAACCGAGAGAAAGAACTTGGCAATAAAACTCTCGGTTCATAATCTAGTAAAGAAGTTAGGCCACCGGGCGCTACTCTCCGCCGGGCGCCACTTGAGATACATTCTGGTGCATACCGAGGCAATGGACGTAAGAGCGGACGCGCTTGTGCGGACTTAAAAAAAAAGTAGAGGGGCACAAAGAATAAAATGACATAAAGAGCATAAAACATAACCCTCGTTCGCTGACACATTCAGACTGTGAATTTGAAGTGAGTTTAATAAAACGGATGGTTGCTTTGAACATTAACGATTCGTTGATTATAGGAACCGGCCATAAAACGTAAAGCATCAATGTTACGGACTCTAGCTGTTACTGTTATTAAAGTTTACTTTCTAGACCACTTTCGATAATATCTGTGGTTATCTGTTTATATTTAAAGCTTATCACGTCGCGTGAAGATTGGTTTTCTTTTCTCTCTGCATAAGTGTTTTGCGACAACATTTTGATATACATTATAGTACCTCGACTCTAAAGTCTGGCAACACCCTTTTTATCCGACTTCAAAAAAAGGAGAAGGATTCGACTGCATGTTTTTTTGTTTGTTATCTTATACCTTTCGACTGATGAATAAAAGATAAATTTAGATTTTTTTTTTCAATTGTAGCCTACTGCTGTATGCTTCCCGTGTCATTTCCATTTGATCCCTAATATCTCGAAGGGGTAGGCAGAGATGCATTACAGGTAATTTGAAGTTGCCAAAATAAAATTATTGCCAGTAGCACAGAATAGGGAATAAATAGTACTTACATACAGAACTTGCACTCCGACGTTAATTAAAGCACATTCTTTTGTTTACAGAGAACATAATTCGAATGTTAGGGTTGTCAGTAAAGTAAAATATATACCAGTATAATTTGACCAATAATTATGACGTTAATGTCTCAATATCAATCTGGTCAATGCCGTGTCACAAACAAGAGACAACCCTTAATGATTTACAACTTCAAGTAGTCGCTGACGTCACATATTTTTTGCGGTTGAGGCGAGTGACATAGGCCTGCGGTTTAAGAGCTGGAGCTTACCGTGTGGTCCGATTTCAATTTGGTCCACAGTAGTTATGTAGGTCCCACGTAGAAATGACAAGCCTATTGCCGTTACTACCTTAGATCAAAAATACTACCTATAGATATTGGATTCAGTACAAATACAACGCGGAATACAATATAGGTAATTATTACAAATACCATCTATAAAATAATCAAGATTGTACATTGATGGTTGACATAGAAATAATTCGTAATAATGAATACAGGCGCATCAATGTACAGCGCCGTTGTCGCATCCCTCGAGAGTCAGCAAGCGGAATAGGAACTTAGTACGGCGCGCGGTTGAAGCGCGCAGGTGTGCAATGACCGAGGTGAAGTGGTGCCGTTTTTAAAGCACTGATCGGTAATCTAGGTATTTTTGATCTAAGGTTACTACACATAAAACCCATAACCGTTCTGTAATCCGAACATAAATACCAATGGCCAGGCCCGATGTTACATACCTACATACTCTGCAATTACACTCAAGCTAATTTCACTCATTAATTAATATTACTCGACATTTTTAAAGTTTACGTTGTTCAAGTTTCGGAACCCTTATAGTTTATAGTATCGTCATGTCTGTACTCTGCTTTCCTCCTAAACGATGAGTGCTTGAAATATGAAACTTTGCTGGGATATGTGATTTTACTACGTAAAAATAATTTTTCATAATTTTCTTTTACCACTTTGTCAAAAGTGGTAAAAGAAAATTATGAAAAATTATTTTTTCGAGTAACTCCCCTACACGTACGTAGGTCCCACGATAAGTTTTGCGTCACTTTAAAAAACAACATGTTAAAACCAAAATATTATGTTAATTGCTTTTCAAAATACTCTCCTTTACATTTTAAAAATTTTTTCATGCTTTCGAACCATTTTTTAAAACAGGAGGACCACAGATCTGAAGGCATGTTTTCTACGTGCTGATTGAACGCTATCACTGCCTCTTCGGAGTAGGTAAAAGTGAAACCTCTCATCAAATTTTTGATTTTGCGGAAAATACAGAAATTACAGGGTGCTAGGTCGGGGCTATGCGCAGGATGGGTGACGAGTTGTACTTTTTCGGAAGCTAAAAATGACTTTGTTTTGTTGGCCGTGTGTGAAGAAGCGTTGTCATGATGTAGGACAACGCGGCTTTTGGGTCGTCTTTCGCGAACTTTTTCTAACACCCTGGGTAAACAAATGGTAGAATACCATTCGGCGTTAACACTCTTTTGATCTTCAAGTGGAATTGTATAGATGGGACCCGTAGCTGAGAAAAAAAAACGAGATCATTTTTTTACCAACGTTTCTCGCCTGCCTCACTTTTGTTGGCTTGTTCTCATTTTCAAACATTCATTCACAAGATTGCTGTTTTTTTTCGGGTTCGAAACAATAAATCCACGTTTCGTCTCTTGTGACAATGACATAAACAGCATTAGAATACCCGTGGTCGTACTTCAGTAGCATCTGTGAGCACCATTCCACGCAAGCTCGCTTCTGCTCCGCTGTCAGTTCAAGAGGGATCCAACGACAACAAAGTTTCCGAACTTTCAATTCTTCGAGTAAAATTTTCTGGATTTGATTCATACCAATCCCCAATAGTCCTCGAATTGTCTCATAGGTAATCCGCGGGTTTTCTTCAATTAACCGCTTAACAGTAGCCACATTATTTTCGCTGACGGCAGTTGAAGGCGGCCCTTCACGAAATTCGTCATGTAAAAAAACTCGACCTCTGTCAAATTCAGCAAACCATCGCCTCACAGTGCTCAAACAAGGTGCTTCTCTCCCAAAAGCATTTTGAAGACGAGCGGCACTGTCTTGCGGAGAGAGAGAACTTTTAAAATCATAAAAAATCATCGCTCTAAAATCTTTTCGACTTAATTCCATTTTCGTTGCATTCGTAGAACTTTGATATGTGATAAAAAACAATTGACAAAGGATTTCCCGCCAATTGTTTTTTTTTATTACTGAGAAGGTTGCAACGTTTAAAAAAATATAACATTCGAAATTCAAATAGTTCCGATTAGCGAGAAATGCAAAACTTTTAGTGTGCCCCATGTATAATAATTTGGTTTCTTTTTCTTGCGTCTACCCCGTAGTGTGGGGTATCATTAGATAGGTATTTTAAAAACATTACGAGGTTGTTAATACCATTTTTTGATTTAAATATTCGTTTGCGAGTTATTCAACTTTATAGCTATTTTTTTTGGTATAACAGAGCGTCGTCGTCGCCCCTCTCTAAAATCTAAACGGCTGGCTTGAAAAATCTGAAAATATTTATGATGGTAGTCCATTGTAACATCGTAATTTCATTGCACTCACAAAACGTAAACAAAAATTTGTAATGATATTATGAACGTCATTAGTGTCAGTTGATGTATAGATGTCAACTCGACAAACGTCAAGTCTTGACTATTATTCATTTACCATACGGTGTTATACAAATTGTATAGCGCACTCTAGAGGATTTAGTGGGAACTAGGCAGAGTAATATCTAGCCATGTCATAAAATTTCCTTAAAAAGATGTGTCAATGATTTTGCGTTTTGTCCATAGAGGTGTTTCCGGCTGACGATAAGTTTTGCTTGTAGAAAAGTGGTTAGAACTAGTTTTTGCAGTAAAGGAAGAATCTAGAAACACCTCGGAGTTGATAAAAAGCCGGCGCGAGCTGTCGTGGGTCTCTTTCCACTGCTGGATACTTTAGTGAAAATATCTCTAGATCACTACATCTGTCTGATACTTAACCTACAAGTCTGGACGAAGTTATTTTACTGGGAATAATATAAATTGAGTCGAAACAATTGTCGATACTTTTCAAGCGTCCTATCGAACGTGATCTCAAGAGTGTTCCCTCCCATTCGACTTGGACAACGTGGAAGCATTTTTCTGTTTTAGGCATTCCAAAGGGCGTTTCTTGATAGTGTTACTGATGTCCGGTGTTTTGGAGCAGAATTGCAAGGGTAGTCGACGTTTCTGGAGCAGTACCGAAATAGCCTAAACATTCTACGGCAAGGATACGCGAGGTCGTCTTGGGCTCACAGGACCACAGCACGTGCGCCCCCTGACAATCCCAGCTGACCGTGTGAACTATAACAATTAAGCTAAGTATTTTGCTCACCATCTAATCCTGTGTTCTTCATCCATAATTCTGTCTACTCCAGTTTCCAGAACTAGCGTCATAATATAAAGGTCAAGTTTAAAATAATTACTGTACCTATAATCTATGATTTAAGAAGTAGGCTAGCAGCTACATACCTACCCTTTTTGTGTTAACTGTACAACCAAATTCAATATATATTGTTCAATATTGTAAGCTTATAAATTATACTCTCTGTGAACCCTCTAACTGTGGTACCTTATTGAATTCTCCAATCATCACACACACCGTTCATATGTGAACTGGCGCCCTGGGATACCATCCAATTGTCTCGTGAGCCTCCGCTGAACCGCCGGTGGGTAAGGTTGACTTCACCTGCTACAAGTGTCGCCCAACTTAGAGGCTTTTCTCCATTTTGTGTGTGTGATGGTCAGGGTTTCAATGGGGTATACGGTCTGAAACTCTCCAGGACCTTAATTGGCTGTACCAAGCGGCAGGTACGTAAGCAAGGTTGTCTCCCATTTCCACTTCGTGGTACAACCAAATCAAAATTTATTTTCAAAATTAAAATTGCTGCTAAAATTATTAAATTCATTCGGCCCCTTTTTTCGGATTAGTTGTAAGTCTGTTTGCCTGCTAACTATCTTAGTAGGCAAACCTTTTTTCTTTTTTTTTCTTTTTCTTTTGAGGGTGAAATCAAAAAAAAAAAAAAAAAAGAAAAAACATATTTTTCTAACAAATAAATTTTATCTACTCAATAGTGGGTAGAATTTTTCTCTCCAAGGGCGTGACCCATAATATTTTTTGATTTCTAAGATGAGAATAAAACCTCAAAGTTTTTTATTGTAACTTAACTTTCTTTAACTATTGCAACCGAGCAAAGTGATAAAGAAATACTTTATCAACTACTCATTAACTTTAATGTAAAACAATACTTTCTGCTCTTTATCACTAATATAGTGTTAAATCTAGTGATTTAAACTAGTAGAGAAGGTAGGCAGTTGTATTAATACCACCTAATTCTAACTATTAATATTTTTGAATTCTCTTTGTACCTCCACTTAGGAGAACTTAAATTTAATTTTTGCCTGTTATACTTAGATCCTTTTAAGATGTCATACATCCACAAATATATATCTTGCCTGAGAAAGGATGAACTGTTTTATGAACTCGAAATTCTTGGGGTTTCAGTTGACTCTTCTTCAACGGTCACTTCACTGCGAAGTCAGCTGAGGACGGTCTTCAGATTATCTCGACGTGGCAGTTTGAAGGCTATGCCCATCGGGACACCGAGTCCTGACATCGAGCTGCAGTCTTGTGAGCCCAAAGTCCAAGAATTAGAGGCACTTGTCACATCGGGTGAGGTCGGTAGAGATAGGAATGTTTGTTCGAGGTCCGCTCTTAGGGCTAACTATTTGATAGATCGCTTAGCTCGTTGTGGAATTAATTGTGAGTTACTGAACAATATCCGAGGTAGGCTCATCAAGGTTCTCGCTAGTGTTGAACCAAATGGTGAATCGGAAAATTCTGACAGCGAGTCCGAACAACCATTTAATGATAGGATCCCTACCGTGCGTTTGAGGAGTGACCGCTCGATGCGTAGTAGTGTGCTGGATATTCCTACTGTCCAGGAAACTATAGTTTACAAAGATCGTCCGATCAATTTAAATACTTTTAATTTAAAATATGATGGTTCAACCTGTGTACGCGTATTTCTAGAAAGATTAGAAGAGCTTAGACAGGCACGTGAAGTCAAGGAGTCGAAGATATTGGCTGCCTTCTCTGATTTACTGGACGGTGCTGCTCTAGCGTGGTACCGGACTAATAGGGACACCCTCAGTTCATATCAACAGCTGATCACTGAATTGAAGCTAAACTTTGACACACCTGATTACGATTACAGGTTGCGTGATGAAATTAGGCGTCGTACACAAGCCCGAACCGAGACAATGGCAAGTTACATTTCGATTATGACTGCCATGTTCTCAAGACTTTCTTTTCCTATGTCTCTGAATGAAAAACTAGATATTTTGATGCATAATATAAGACCAGACTACATGAAGGAACTAGCCTTACATGAAGTCGACAGTGTCGAACAATTAAAAACTTTAGGTAAACGGTTGGAGTTGGCACGTGTCAGAGCCCAAAGCTTTAAAGAACCCGAGCTCGATACATTTAAAATCTCTTCGGATTTAAATAAACTCCAACATAAAAACATAGTTAAACCTGGAAAACAGGTTTCTCTAGTAGAAAGTAGTCCTTCATCTAATGAATCTGTTTCAGTTGTTGAGAATAGACCCTCAACGACTAGTAGAAAATGTCTACGGTGTGGAGACTCTGACCACAGTGCATACTCATGTGAGCGCTCGAGGGAAATATTGTGCTTTAGGTGTGGTAAGAAAGGGGTGAAGAGGCCTGACTGCCCTAAATGCAACATGCCTCTAGAGCCAAAGAAAATTGCTTGCATGAGTCTGACACCGGACGTGGTGGAAAGTGGAACCATACCAAGTCCCTCTGGCGGTAAACCTCTTTTTAAAAAAGAGGAAAATGATATTCGACCCTATCTCGAGGTGAGAATACTCAACTTAAATGTATTAGGTCTCTTAGACTCGGGTGCGTCATGCTCTGTGCTAGGCAATGACTCACACCGCATATTCTTAGATCTAGGGTTTAAAGTGGAAAGCTTTAACTCGGATCGTAGCTTCACTATTAAGACTGCCGACAGCACTAACCTTGAGTGCTTAGGCTATGTCTCTCTACCCGTCTTATATAATTCTACTACTAAAGTAATTAAATTCTATGTCGTCCCAGGTATCACGACCTCGATGGTATTTGGGATAGACTTTTGGCATCAGTTTGAGTTGGCTAAGAATTTGATTTCACAAACTGTTCCCTCTGTTAGGGTTAATTCATGTAATCCCTTAGTCAGACTGAGCCAGTTCAGTCTTGAGATGGAGCACAGCAAGGGCAAAGATCATGTTGTCCCCGATGCTTTGCCTCATGTCAAGATTGACTTGGTGGATTGTACTATGAATAAAGATCCTTGGTACTTACATATTAAAAATAGGGTCACTAATAATCCTAAACACTACCCTAATTTTAGCATTAGGGATAATCTCTTATATAGGTACTCTAAAAATAAATATAATCATACAACGAAATTTCAATGGAAGCTGGTAGTTCCACAAGAAGATAGGCTAGAGTTATTAAAAAAACATCACGATGATAATGTAAGTGCTCATCTAGGTGTATTGAAAACCCATAAGCATTTGTCACTTAATTACTTTTGGCCTCAGATGTACGAGAGTGTGACGAAATACGTAGGGAGTTGCGAAATATGCAAACTACGTAAGCCCGTCAATACATCTAGTCCAGGTATTATGGGTAATCCTAAAACTGTTTCTAAGCCGATTGAAGCCACTGCTTGTGAGTTGCTGGGGCCATTTCCAGTCTCCGGGAACAGGGATGAACGTTTGATTGTTGTGACTGACCACTCTAGCAATAACGTTATGTTGACTCCTAAACGGACAGCAACAGGTGCTAAGGTGGCCAGGTTCATACATAAGAATGTGTTTCTAGTTCACGGAGCATGTAAAACTATTTACATGGAAAATGGGTCTCAATTAGGTAGTAATAGATTTAAAGATAACTTAACTAAATATAACATATTTAATATTTTTTACCCTACTTAAAATAAGAGGTCCTTACCAGTATGTTTTTGCGTTAGGTAAGAGGCACGTAGGCAGGTAAAGTGTAAGGAATATTAGATTATAGATATACTCTTCTCTTGGAACTTCACCTATATTTTGGTGAAAGTTCATCAATTTTGATTTAGCATTAAAAAAAAAAAATGCTGACTTCTCTTAACTGTTTTTCTCTTGGAACTTCACCTATATTTTGGTGAAAGTTCGTCAATTGTATTTCTCTTCTTAGGGATGTAGGTAGGTCGCCGTATCGAGCGTTCCTTCCTCAAAGCCGTGCGTGTTTTAAAAATTTCTCTAGGTAGATAGGAAAATGTAGTTTTTGTGGTTACATCTTTATTTCATATTAGGACAATGTCGTACTACAATTCTACTCCTGTTGATGTAGTGTAGGTATTGGCATTTGTTTTCTTGTTAGGTTTGATCTCATGTCCATGAATACCTTGATATCATGGACATGATACAAATCGTTTATTTAGGCTAACGTTTGGATAGGATTAAGCTCTTTGACTTTAGTCACTCACTGTGTTTCGTTCTGAATTTCCTTGTGATGGTTATACTTCCCCACAGGAAATCCTCTTAAGGGGAGGGGTGGTGTAACATCGTAATTTCATTGCACTCACAAAACGTAAACAAAAATTTGTAATGATATTATGAACGTCATTAGTGTCAGTTGATGTATAGATGTCAACTCGACAAACGTCAAGTCTTGACTATTATTCATTTACCATACGGTGTTATACAAATTGTATAGCGCACTCTAGAGGATTTAGTGGGAACTAGGCAGAGTAATATCTAGCCATGTCATAAAATTTCCTTAAAAAGATGTGTCAATGATTTTGCGTTTTGTCCATAGAGGTGTTTCCGGCTGACGATAAGTTTTGCTTGTAGAAAAGTGGTTAGAACTAGTTTTTGCAGTAAAGGAAGAATCTAGAAACACCTCGGAGTTGATAAAAAGCCGGCGCGAGCTGTCGTGGGTCTCTTTCCACTGCTGGATACTTTAGTGAAAATATCTCTAGATCACTACATCTGTCTGATACTTAACCTACAAGTCTGGAAGAAGTTATTTTACTGGGAATAATATAAATTGAGTCGAAACAATTGTCGATACTTTTCAAGCGTCCTATCGAACGTGATCTCAAGAGTGTTCCCTCCCATTCGACTTGGACAACGTGGAAGCATTTTTCTGTTTTAGGCATTCCAAAGGGCGTTTCTTGATAGTGTTACTGATGTCCGGTGTTTTGGAGCAGAATTGCAAGGGTAGTCGACGTTTCTGGAGCAGTACCGAAATAGCCTAAACATTCTACGGCAAGGATACGCGAGGTCGTCTTGGGCTCACAGGACCACAGCACGTGCGCCCCCTGACAATCCCAGCTGACCGTGTGAACTATAACAATTAAGCTAAGTATTTTGCTCACCATCTAATCCTGTGTTCTTCATCCATAATTCTGTCTACTCCAGTTTCCAGAACTAGCGTCATAATATAAAGGTCAAGTTTAAAATAATTACTGTACCTATAATCTATGATTTAAGAAGTAGGCTAGCAGCTACATACCTACCCTTTTTGTGTTAACTGTACAACCAAATTCAATATATATTGTTCAATATTGTAAGCTTATAAATTATACTCTCTGTGAACCCTCTAACTGTGGTACCTTATTGAATTCTCCAATCATCACACACACCGTTCATATGTGAACTGGCGCCCTGGGATACCATCCAATTGTCTCGTGAGCCTCCGCTGAACCGCCGGTGGGTAAGGTTGACTTCACCTGCTACACCATGTAATGAACTTTCAAGGAAACTATAAACGGATTAGACAACTTTGTTTGTCCAGGAGTTATAGATATTAATGTGGGTGACTACGGATCCTTATTCTATGCGTGGCCCGACCAGCACTTGGTCGGTTTTTTTAAATGCATTCATTGTTCACGTCATTGGGCGTTTGCACATTGCACTATAACGACGCACGATATCGTCATCGTCAAGATATCGTGTGTCGTTATCGTGCAATGTGAAAACGCCCATTGGCAAACGTTCATTAAAATCAGACGCTATTTAATTATTAATTTCAGCCCATTGTTGAAAAAATAAAGGTGTAAGTATCATTGTACTGGAGTAACTAAGTCTTTGTTGAGACACTTCAGCCTACTTAATATTTTCGTGTGAAACTGATGCAATTTTGCCGTTTGAATGTAGTTTCAACCAACTGCGCAAGGTTCCCGATTTGTGTTTTTGTAAACAATACATACATAAAATCAAGCCTATTTCCCAGTGGGGTAGGCAGACAACACGGATTTCCACTTGCTACGATTCTGGCATACTTCTTTCGCTTCCTCAACTTTCATTCATGTATTCATGCATGCTCACCAGTTATGGGTGCTTTTAACCTGGCCATTATTCCAGACATCTGCAATTTGGTCGCCATAAGTCCGCCTAGGTCGACCACTACTAGTTTGTCCATTCACACTCGCTTCATATATCTGTTTTAACAGTCTCTCTCTATACATGACCGAACCATCTAAGCATCCCTTTTTCAATTTTGGTCACCACATCTTTTGTCACACCACAACTATCCCGTATCACGTTGTTACTTACTTTATCCCCTAGCGTTACCCCAGCTATACTTACTTATACAAAATATAACTAATAATAATTTATTATTATTAAAACATCTAAGGTTTTGGGTAATTCTGCCAGGATCGTACTCAGCAGAAAAAAACCAAAACGGTATAAAACATCACGTTTGTTGTATAAGAGCCCCCTTAATATTTATTGTATTCTGTTTTTTTAAATACATCATCTGTGAAAGTTTCAACTTTTTAACTATCACAGTCCAAGACAGACAGACGGACAGCGAAGACTCAGTTATAGGGTTCCCGTTTTACCTTTTGGGTTCTGAACTATTAATCTGCAATGAAACTCCTTTTCAAACTGCATGTGCCCACTGCACTAACTTACATGCAAATTCACGTACAAATACGTGCAAATACACGTTGTATGTACATACAACGTGTACTTCTTTAAACTTTCGCGTCTTGTACACATTATAAACTTAAGACTAACGGGTCTTTTACGCGATTATTGAGATATATACATACCTCTTCATTACCTTCATGAGCTGAAGGCAGTCCACCCGTGACCACGGCTCTTGTAACAGGGCCGAAACGTCGGGTAATGAAGAGGTATGTATGTATCTCAATAATCGCGTAAAAGACTCGTTAGTCTTAAGTTCATAATACAACGTGTATTTTGTAATAAATAAAAGAATCACACATAACGTATTCGATCACGTAAAATGCGTGTGCGCACGTTTTTGTAATCTCGTGATGTGGTGGAACGTTCTGATTTCTGATACCAGTGTACCTACTTGGGATAGTGGGTTAGATGGGACAATTATCCCAGGGTGAGGAGTGACGTAGTGAACTGTTGGGCTGATGATAGGTGGGCCAATTATCCCACACAGATGAGAGCCGTAGTGGACTGATAGTAGCAATATGTAAGTGTAAAGAAACGAACTAAACAATTAAAAATAACTAACTTTAACTATTGCGTATTTAAATATTTGGTTAAGTGAAGCCGAGTTTATTATTATTTAATAAATAATTATGTATATTGGTTACACTTACTGCTACAACCGGATATTATGATTCTATTTTTATAATAATAAAATGGCATGTAAAATATGTGCAGAAAGTTGCATTTCTAACATTATCTTATTAATTTTCTAGTTAATGCTTGTATGCCATCTCACCGCGTAATGCGGAAAGCTGTTTGACGGTATACAGTTGTAATCAATTATGTAATGATAATCTGTTTCCGGGATCTGTGCATATTCGCTAAAGCCTTATTTGTCTGTCGGCCGCCTTGGGTGCTTTGGGGTTATACTTCAGAGGGCGTTTACCGAAAATTCTTCGAATTTTATTTCCTAATGGGACATCTCAATACGGATTCCATGAGGCTAGTGCAGACGTTAGTTTTTGATCATTCGGAATGTATATATGTATAACTCTTCAGGATAACTTTTATGAAGCTAAAATGATCATCACGATAGCGTTTAGTTACCGTCACTAATGTTTAATGCAAGTTTCAAACTCGTAGGAGCTTCCGTCGTCAAAATACAAGTAGGCGTAACGTTCAGAATTATGAACCTTGCGCCCATCTTATATTTCGAGAATGGGTGGTCATAAGAGATTCAACCTTGGATGTAGCATTAGTGACGACATCGTAACGAAATGTGACAACCTAAAAAGAAATAGAAATGCAGTGATTTATGAGTAATTCAATGAAAACTGCTGGGCGCAAGGTGTAAAATCGCCCCGTTTCAACATCCAATATCTACAAACCCAAGGCGTCACAAATTTGGAATAAGGTTGAGATATGCGTCACATTTTCGTCACTGGAAGATGCAATACTTACCACCCCGCTAGCAACTTGGGAGCAAGGTTCTGAGGTTAATCATTTCATTATATGATGATGAAGTTTAGTAGGTAATTTAGTAGAACGTTAGTCTGTATGTATAAGACTTATGTACGGTTGGCAGAAACCTGATGTGACCACGAGTCCGGCCTCATCGCTTCTCTGCTTAATCAGAGACATCAACTACATTTTATCTCGGTAAAAGGTTTCCTTGAAGAAGTTGTTCAAAGAAACCCAAGAAGTAAAAAATTGTGAATAAATTGTGTTCACATTATTTAAATTTTAATACAGGTTTAGTACCTATTTCAACATTTATTTTTTGAATCATTGCAAAAGGCAACATCCTAACGTGTGTGCGACCTTATAATAATGCAGCAAACAAGATTTTCTTTAGGGAGACGTCACACCGGATGCAAATTTTTGTAATATCCCCATTAGGTCTG
This sequence comes from Nudaria mundana, assembly GCA_963556515.1. Lineage (NCBI taxonomy): Eukaryota > Metazoa > Arthropoda > Insecta > Lepidoptera > Erebidae > Nudaria > Nudaria mundana. Next base: position 12,026,746 of record OY748311.1, read on the forward strand.
ATACATTTTGATATTTAACCAGCTGCAAATTCTGCAGGTGTGGGCATGTGAGCGCGTACTCTGGAAATCCTATCCTCATCAATCATAAGACTTTTCCTTTTACATGCAATCTCTTTCTCCAATAGTCCTCTGAACTTCATCATGTCGTTTCTCATGTTCTCTGCGTCCCTTAGTTTGTCAGAGAGACTCTGTGATGTTTCTTTGATAAATTTTGCTTCACCCATCAGTGCGTACTGTGCTTCATCGCGACAATTTTCTACATTCGGTCGAGCGTAGTTTCTACTGTGTAGTCGTGTCATTGACAGCTTGTTTCGGGCATCTATTTCTCTCAGACTTGCCTTTAAGTCATCTATCAAATTCTCCATATCAACAGTAGTTTGTAAATTTTCTCTAAGTGTTTCCTCAAGAACTGCACATAATTTTCCTGTAGCATCTATACTCTCAGCCAAGCAAGCATTGGTTCTTTCTGCTTGTGTCTTCAAGTCATTTGAACCTTCTTTGATAATAGTCTGCAAGAGGCGTCGTAGCTCTACAGACTTAATTCGAACTTCTTCGCAATTCCGAACACTTTCATTACAATAATGTTCCCAATATTCCAAAGTGGTCGCATTCTCAGGCCATCGCGCGACACCGGGATGAAACTGTGTTAATGTGGAGTCGTTAGCCATTGCATGGTTTTGTTGATCTAGTTTCAAAGTAACCATTTTATTACTCCAATCGCCTTCCATAACAGCTTTAGCTGCTTTGTTATTCTCCATTTGCCGTTCGACTTTCAAAAGAGTTTCTTGAAATAGTTTCCTGATTTCTCCAACTATTGCTACCTCCTTTATCAATTCTTGTTCAGCCTCATCTCTCACAAGATCGGGTTCATATCGATGAGTTCGAAGTTCAAGGCATTCTCTAGATATTGCCTCTGGCATATTCAAAATCCTGCAAGCGCCTTTTAACTTAGCCCTATCTATTTCTAAGTTGTTAATTTCATCTGTTATCCCATTGACAGTTTGATCTGCCTTTTTCTTCCACGTTTTAAGAAGTTTAACTCGGTCCTTTAACGTATGATTGGAAGTTTCCATTTTCGCATCTGCTGTTTTAAACGTATTTACCACTAATTCTCGTGTAGCATTCGCCAATGCTCTACCTTTATGAGTAGTTGGAGCAGATAACATGCCTACGTTATTTTTCCTCCACTCTCCCGTCGAGTATCGCGTAATAGAGTATTTATCAACAACTGGTCGGACGCCAGTCATGCCTGCCTGAGGTGTCCAGTCTATGTGGCCAGCAGCCCAAGGTCCAATGGGTCCCATCCCCAGGATATCACCACTAGTAGTGCCAGGTTGCGGGAGGTACTGAGGCGGTGCATCTTGAGGGTAATGCTTCTTCTCTGGTGGTTGAATTTGTCCAGGAAAATACTCTACCGCATGGGGGTTAGTAGCGCTACGTTTCCGTTGTTCGCCAGCTGCTAAAAACTTCTGTGTAGTTTCTCTTTTGTCCGTAGTTGGACAAATGTCAGGACATGTAAGTTGATTTCCGGCCATTTCTACAGGAATTTAGTCACAGATATTATTATGCACTAAATCATATTGATAAAATTAAATAAAAAAAGTGAATAAAGTAAAAATAGGTAAAAATACGCTATAAACATAATTATGATATAAAAAACGACGAAGTGTCATTTTTGAACTGACAGTACTTTTATTTTTTAATTTGTGGTCGTAAGTGTAAATATTACGGTAGTTTATTTACAATAAGAATTACAATATAAAAAATAAACATAATTATAGACTAAAAATATTTACATTACAAAATATCGTTTAAAAAATCCTCCGCGTCATTGCCGACTGGGAAGGTTCCCAGAATGCTGGCTGTGTTGCCACGTTGGATGGCCATACTTATAGTGTAAAGAGGGTACGAATACGAGCACGTGGTGAGAGAAAAGAGGTTTATAATATACATTTAGTTGTAAATTCTCTGAGGGCATATAATATCATATCTTATCTCCCTATATTATTCGGCCCACACATTCGTGATAGAAATCGTGATACATCTTGTTCGCGCGAACGCCGCCCGAACAAGACGCAAACCCTTTGTCGCGGGACTAAATACGGACATCAACCGTGGAAGAAACCGGCGTGAATACCGCGAAAGATATCCACATCATACGTTTGCGCCTTTTTAAAGAGGTTCATGGCACTATGGTATGGCGGTACCTTGGCTTGGCGGCACTCACATTGATGGTTTTAAGATTGATTATTTTTAAAAGAGTTTACGGTATATGTACAGTACGCGAGGCGTAATCTGAGCTTTGCATTTGTGTGAGTGCACGTACGTGAACTTATATGTGACACTTTTTTATACACACACAGCTAGTCCACAGATTCCTTCCTCCTCTGTGGCTACATAGCTTTTTTACTCTACTTTCGTGAGCACTCACATAAATGCAAAGATCAGCTTAGGCCTCGCGAACTGTACATAAGTATTGTTTTTCATTATAAATTACCTCGGATAATGTACCTACGCGATTATTTTAAGGAAGAACCTTCGACTAATATCTTAAAAAAAAATATTTTGATAGATAACAATGGTAATTCTCACAGCTTACAAATGAGGTGAACTATAGACTTGCCAGGTTTATGTTTGATTTCCCCTTTACTTTTAGCTCGGAGTCTCGGGTTCGATTCCCGGGTTGAATCAAAAATTTGTGTGATCCACAAATGTTTATTTTGGAGTTTGGGTGTTTTCTCTCTATATTATATATGTATTTAGAAATATAAGCACAAGCTTATGGCTTAGTTTGGGCTAGATGACGTTGTGTGAGAATGTCCAAAAATATTTATTTATTTATTATTTACTAGTGGTCGCCCGCGACTTCGTCCGCGTGATTATGGTTCCTGTCGCCGCATCTTTATAAATTGTAGCCTATGTGTTATTCTGATGTATAAGCTATGTTATTGTAAAGTTTCATCAAAATCCGTTCAGTAGTTTTTACGTGAAAGAGTAACAAACATCCATACTTACAAACTATCGCATTTATAATATTAGTAGTATTTATTTTCTGATACCCAACACCTGTACTTTCAACAGGTTTTTTATTAATTTTAAGTTTACCTTTAATTATACTGTTCACGTCTCCCGACTCTCCTGTGAGTGTAATATACCTCAGCCCTTGACTGACTTGACTTGACTTCTCAGAACATGTTCCCAACACAGGTGAGTACGATCAGTGAGTATGAAGTTTCGGTTAAGGTTACTTAGATAACTACCTCAATTTATAAAGCTATTTTTTGTACATTTTCTTTGGTATAACATTAGAAATCACTTCACCAAATGCTGGACCCCAGGCATGGTTGCAACCCGACATACGTCTGTTAGTCAAAGGCTCCAAATATATAAGTAAATAGTCCCGTACTGGGACAGGTCCAATACTACAATTTACCTTAGTAAAACTAATGAAATATGTTGCTCTCACGTTTGAACTACTATATGGATTTGGCTGAAATGTCGTATTGTAGTAAAACTAATGAAATATGTTGCTCTCACGTTTGAACTACTATCTGGATTTGGCTGAAATGTCGTATTGTAGTAAAACTAATGAAAAATGTTGCTCTCACGTTTGAACTACTATCTGGATTTGGCTGAAATGTCGTATTGTAGTAAAACTAATGAAAAATGTTGCTCTCACGTTTGAACTACTATCTGGATTTGGCTGAAGTGTCGTATAGTAGCTTGTAGGAGAACATAGGATGCTCAGAATATGGAGAATAGATTTACTTTTGGTTATGGGGACCAAAATCTAAACCGTGTATATCTATTTCAAGGCTAACATTCGGTTTAACGGTCCACCGCTAGAGGGCAGGACTTGATGTCATTCGACTTCATTTTCGATTCTGAGTCGATTGACATGATTTTCAAAGTCCACCAAGGTCAAATAAAAAAGTTACTTAAAATTTCCGATAGATGGCGTTGCTTAAAAACGCATTTTCGATAGATGGCGTTACCTTTTTAGTACTTGTCTTCCATTTCCAAATATTTCGTCGCACTATAGTAATAGTGCGACGAAATATTTCTGAGCGTGCGCATGCGTCCACAAGTTTCGCCAAAAAATTGCTTTTTTTTTATTTGACCTTGGCGGACCTTGAAGGTCATGCCAATCGACTTTACTCGTCGAGTAGAGAGTAAAGAGAGTTTAGGTTAGGTGGTAAATTTTTTTCTTTAAACAAAATGGGTAGGATGGGTTATGTTCAAACTGTGACCCTCTACGCACGAGCCGAGCGAGCGAAGCGAGCGGTACCGCGGCAGCGGTCGGCGAGTGCCATAAACGACTTGTGGAAAAATTTTTTTGGGTAGTGAACATTTTGTCAAATTCCTTTCGGAGGAAAGGTTAGGTTTTTTTTACCTTGGCGGACTTTGAAAGTCATGCCAATCGACTTTACTGGTCGAATAGTGTCCAAATATATATAGTATCGCCCTCTGTAACCAGAGACGCCCGGCTACGGACGTTAGAGCGGCCGCGGCCCTGGGCCGCGTAATTAAAAAAAAAAAAAAAAAGTATCGCCCTCTAGGCGGTGGATCGCTAAAACGAATGTTTACCCTATTTCAATTACAAATATTTCCCGCAATAATAATTCCAACTGAAACAAGAATTTTTTCTTAAATTGTGGGTAAATAAAATAAATTTGTAATAGCAACACCGATGTGAACTTTTAACAATACTGTGATCTTGTGTGAAGCAATGCCTTCCCATGCATACTAATGACAAAATACCGTAAACGATTGCAGATAGCGCGTTAACACCACTTTTTGTGCAAAAATAACGTTATTCTGAAGAAGTTGTGCGACAATATAACTGCCATACGATATTCTTTTATCTATGACGAAAACATTTTTGTAGATGAAAGTGAAGGAGGTCCCAGGACATCTGTGTGACTATACCTCTGAAGTGCCCTCATCTCATGGGGTTGATAGTTAGCTTAGGAGAAAGAGACACCGAAGATAAAATGGGTTTGTGGAGGTCTATTATATCATAATAAACATACATACATCACACCTATATTCCTGAGGGAGTAAGCAGAGGTGTATTATAACCGGGCGGCTACACGACTCCCTCGTCTTTCGCCTCGCCACTCATCGCACCCGGCGAGTAAATTACTACTCGTACGTGATAAGATAAGACTTGCGCTGGAACCACTTTTAGTCTATACTTATAATAAATCTGTAGAAGTAAAAATTCTGTACATTGAAAATATAAAAAAATAAATGGCAGGGGGTGTTACTAGACCGACACCGAACTCAAAAATGTGGTTAAAAAAATTTTTGTCCGCCTGTCTGTTTGTTCAGGCATCACGCAATAACTACCGGTTCGATTACGATGAAACTTCGTATAATTATTCTTTAATATCCTGGGCACCTACTGGGTACTTTTAATCCCGGAAAAGTATATAGGTACAATAAAATAACAAACTTAATATTGCGGTTCGATCCCTAGACCCGATTACTGTACCAACCGCAAATAATAAGTTTGTCGTATGTTACTTCACCCGCAGTGGAGTTCACTAAGGGGCGCTGCACACGGCTAAGATACTATAATATTTTATTTTAAGATACAATATCGCTCGCCATACAATTCAATGGACTATCACACACGACGAAGATAATAAAATAATATTTCATATATTCGTATTTTAAGATGAATTTGTATGGTATAATAGAGAATATAATAGAAGATATAATAGAGAAACTGTTGTAGGGGGGCTTTATGAACGCAATAAAACCCAAAACAATGGTTTTTAGAACTTTTGTCGGTTTGTCAGAATGTTTGAACACGCTAATCTCAGAAACAGCTTAACCGATTTGAATTTGCGGTTTTCAGTAAAGCGTTGTGGTTTATTCAACTTAACATTTAAGGTATGGTTTTCAATCGGTTCATAAATAAAAAAGTTATGTAGATCTAAAGTAACACGCAGGCGGAGCTGCGGGCAACAGCTAGTCATTAATATAAAGTTGCGCTGTTGCCGACAATAATAAAAGCTACAACTAAAAATAGGGCATGTGAAGTCTTGAAGGGAAGCTTATTACTAGGATATTTTATTGAATCTGGAGAAGTACACACCATTGAGATCACAGCGCTCAGATCTCAACTTATCACACACGCGTTATAATGTATTAGGGGATAGAGTAGGGGCGCGTGTGGCCTCTAGGGAAATATTCGCGGCAACGTGAGGAGCAACACGAGCGGGCCCGCTCGATTAGCTGCAGTATAATACACTTACATTTTTGCAGTAATTTAGGCGGCCCAATTTAATGTTATACCTACCATCCTACAACATTATTCTGAAGAATTTTTAAGTTCGAATGACGTCACAACTTCGTGTGTTCACTGGTGTTCACACTCCGGAACTAAGCATTCCGTGAAGTATGGAAGACGTAAGCTATGATTACATAAGTATTTCTGCCTCATTTGGACATAAATTGCAAGTTTTGAAAGCAATTTGCCGCCACCTTTCACTGAGTTTAAGTACATCAGTGAGTTTATGTTCGCTTTGCATTCAAACAGTGAGATTGCGTAATGTTGGTTCTACAGTAGTAAACATTGCCATTTTTTTTTAAGAATACTCAAGTCGTAACGTTATGGTTTCTTGTATTTTGTGTATTTTGCGAGAACTTAATCTAGCCTACTGAACCGCAAGATTTTTCTAATACTTATTAAAAGACATTATTAATATGTAAAAATCAATTTATAAAGAAAAAAAATCATAGACAAACAATTCAGAACCCAGCGAGTTCAGAAGCAGACGGATAGTGTGTTCGAATCATCCCACATCTATCCCTTTTTTTAAGGTTTGTTGTAGGTTTAAGGTTTTCCTTTTAGATGCTATGCCTTTGTTTAAGGTTTTCCTTTTAGATGCTATGTCCCTTTCCAGTACAATCCTCTTGTTCAACAGCTCCTTTCTCAGTCTCTCCACATTCGTGAGTTGTCCATAAAGAGAAGTTACTGTTTCATGGATCTTCCTCACTTCATCGATTAACCCTACATGAGGTTGATCTCTGACAGCTTCACCGTGAGGTCTCCCATTAATACGATTGTAAAGTCTAGTTTGCGCCAACTTCATTGCATTATCCATTTTTCTGATAGATTGGTGGAGAGTTGCTATTAAATCTTCCATATCTGCGAGTTTCTGCAACGTAGTTTTTAATGTTTCTTCTAGCTTAGTGCATAGTTCTTGTTGTATTACGACAGTTTCAGCTAAAGCTGTATCGGTTTTGTCTGCTTGATTACGCAACTTTCTTCCGTTATTCACTAAAAGAGAATTAAGAGTGCTTCTCAAATCGGCAGATTTTTGACGAGTTGCTTCGCAATTCTCAACAGTTTCACGGCAGAAAAACTCCCAGTACTCTAATGGAGCTGTGAAGTCGCCATACTTAGTTGAACCTGGTCTGAACATTAAAGTTGGAGATTTCGGCGAAAGTCCTAAGTTTTCAGATTCAGTATTATAGGCCATTGCTTTGTCACAATAGTCGTATTCTATTTTATGTTTGGCGGCTTTGTCAATCATCAATTGCTCTTCTATCTTTTGTATTGTAGCCTTATTTGCAGCTCTTACTTCACCAACTAATTTCATTTCTTTGATTAATTCTTGTTCCGCGAGATCAGATACCAAGTCAAAATCAAAACGATTTGAACGAAGATCTAAGCATTCTCTGGAAATAGATTCTGGTAACATTAATACTCTAGAGGCACCTTTAAGCCTTTGTCTATCGGCCTCCAGGAGATTTACTTCCTCGGTCATATTTTTGACGGCCCTCTCTACTTCTACTTTCCATCTAAATATATCCCTAGCTTTTTGTTTTAATCTATTGTTGTTATCAGATTGTTGTTTATCGACAGTTCCAAATGCTTGCATCATTGCGGTTTTAGCGTTGTAGTCTACAATATTGGACTCGTTGATAATCTCAGGGTCAAGAACTTTGTTGTTATGGTTTCGCCATTCATTAAGAGAGTATCTGCTGATAGAGTATTTGTTCACAACTGGTCTCGTGCCTGTCATATCTGCAAGAGGAGTCCAATCGACGTTTCCATCTGGCCCTGGTCTTAGTTGCGGTAAACGTTGCTCTCCACTTGGGGGTGGTCTTAAAGTTTCTGGAGGTTCTCCCATGCTTGCACTAGGGTCAGCATCCGTAGAAATCTCTTTAGCAGCTTCAGATTGTTTAGCTTCTTTAATTTCCGCTAATGCTTTCTCAAGAGACTTGCTGGCCTTTTTAAAAGCTCCCTTGTCGGTGCACATTTTTGGACACATATCATCTTCAGGAAACGTAGTAAGTACCTGAGCCATGTCGTATACCAATGTTTTAATTTTTATCCAAAAATAGTGTAAGTGAAATAATAAAAACACCACGATTAAATAAGTGTAAAACAAAAATGAAAATAAATGACAGAACTTTTGATGCAAATGAAGTTAGAAGTTAAATAAATTTACCAAAATCTGCATTGTCTCTGATCTTACATTTGAAATTAGAATAAGGTCACCTAGAATAAGGACCTGTTTGCTCTGGCGAAGAACTTGGCATTACTTATTTTTCTTATTCTTGATTCTATGATTAAAGAAAAACAGATTGCCGATCGATCTATCGACAATTTATTTCTATACCAAGCTGTAAGTAATATAGGCTTTATATTGTATAATATATTATAATTTACAAAATCATAAACACAAACATATTTATATTTGTAAAAATTCATCGAAAAATTTAAACATGAACATACAAGTTAAAAGCATTTCAAAACCCAGCCATTTCTGAAGCACTGGGATAATGTGACCTAATCATTCCACACCGTTCTCTATCAATATTCAAACTTTTTCTTTTAGCGGCTATTTCCTTTTCTATCTTTATCCTTTTTTCCATTAGATTTTGTCGCGTATTCTCAGCATTATTCAATTGTAACAGAAAAGATGTAGCAGTTCCATGAATAAGTTTTACTTCATTTAACAAACTCAGTTGTGGTCGGTCTCTTACATTTTCACCATGTGGCCTCCCATTATTTCTATTGTCCAACCTAGTTTGCGCGAACTTCATAGCTCTATCAGCTTTAAGAACAGAATCCTGGAGCAGTTTTATCAATAGTTCAACTTCAGCTACCGACTGTAAGAAGTGTTTTAGTTTTTCTTCCAATTTTGTAAGAAGTTGGAGTGTTAGGGTAATAGTTTCGGCTAGCGCTACATCGGTTCTATTGGCTTGTTTACGCAATTTATTTCCATTATTAATTAATGTAACGGAAATGGTAGCTCGAATGTTTGTCGAAGCTTGACGCACTGCTTCGACATTTTCAACATTATCCCTACAAAAATAATCCCAATATGAAAGAGGTGCGGAATGGTTCGCTAATTTTATAGCACCAGGTTTGAACATAAGTGTATTTGAATGAATATTTAATTTTAAATTATTTGCATCAGTGTTATATGATACTGTTTTGTCACACCAATCGTATTCAATCCTATGTTTTGCAGCCTTATCGATGGCCAGCTGTTCATCTATCTTATGTAATGTTGACATGAAAATATCTCTCACTTCTCTGACTAAGTTCATTTCTCTTTCTAGTTCCTGTTCAGGCAAATCAACTACTAATTCTGTTTCAGCTTTGGTAGCACGCAGTTCTATGCACTCTTTAGTTATTGCCTCTGATAACAACAACACTCTAGAAGCGTTTTTAATTCGCTTTTTCTCTATTTCTAATAATTCTACTTCTTTTGCAATCTCTTTGCAAGCTTGTTCAACTTCAAGTTTCCATCTGTGCACGTATTTAGCTTTTTGTTTAAGCAGATTATTGCCTTCGTTTTGTGCTATGTCCATATTACCAATTCCAGTACTTACAGCAGTTTGTACGTTATAGTTTAAAATATTAGACTCGGCTATTACTGAGGCTCCCAATATTTTCTCATTATGTTGTCTCCAGTCATCCAGAGAATACCGATCTATTGAATACCGACTGATACATGGTCTAATCCCTGACTGGCTAAAGATTTGTGACCAGTTTTTGTTTCCTCCCATTTTGTGAAAATCACTCAAGTTTTCACCTCTTTCTTCTTTATCAATTCTTACGGTAGCAAGATTATAATTAAAACTATTTTCTTTCTTCTTGGCCAACGCGAAAGCACCCGTTTCCTAACATAAGTCGGAACACCGAACACCTTTTTATTGCTATTTTGTTTCATGCAAATTATTGTAAAAATGTAAATTCTTGATCAAATAAATTTTAATTTTAATTTGGTATAATGCATGGCCTTATGGAGTGAACAAAAATATTTTCATAGAGAACTGTCAAATATAGACAAACCAAAGAAATTTCGTATTTTTTTTGTAGCGTATATTGAGGTTTAAGCAATTGCCTCGGCTAAGCTACGCCCGCGTGATATAGTTTTCTAGTTCCCATATCCCGTGGGAAAACATAACTGGGACAACAAGTAACCTATGTTACTCAAGGATAATGTAAGATTTTTTTAATTCGGATCATTAGTTATGGAGACTATTCGCTTTAAAAAAACAATCAAATCTTTCCTCTTTATAATATTAGTATAGATCATTAAGTACCTCTGTCTACCCCTTCGGGGATAATGACTCACACAATGTTATATGTGTAAGAGTTTAGTTTATTTTGAACATTTATTCTTCGTTCAAAACAATTAAAACAATATCGCAAGAGTATCCTGCACGAAGATTTAAAGCGTTATAGCGCTTTTTCTCACCGTTTTTCCACCAGGGAGCGTGCGGATCTCGCCCGCATTGCGTGTCGATGTCAATGTCAAATTACATGCAATAATGAAATGCGTTTCAAGTCGTGCGGGCCGCCCGCATCTGGTTGCTATGGTAACGGGGCTAGTCGCGAACTGATTTGACGTTGACATTCACAAGCACTGCGGACGAGTTTCGCATGCTGGTGAAAAAATGTCATCATTCACCGAGCCTTTTCCCAACGCAGTTGGGCTTTCCAGTCTTCGATATTTTCCGTGAAGCGACTGCCATCTGACCTCCACAACGCATATCGAAGTTCTGTAGTTAGACCGGTCGGATTTTTGATTAAGGGCTCCAATTACCCCTAGCGATCGTTGTTCGTATGACAACCGGGACAGACGGCTTAACGTGCTCTCCGAGGCACGGAGGAGTCTCAGTGTCTTAAGAAATGGTCACCCATCCTAAGACCGGCCTGACTAGATGTTGCTTAACATTTGCAATGTGTCAATATTGTCGGTTACCACTAGACCACCACGAGCTGGTGAAAAAAACGTATAAATTAAATAAATCTAACTACTTTGCAATATTCCGCCACATGCAAATTACCCAACTCTCGTATTTATTCATGCACAAGTCCGCCCTCCAAACCCACTTAGGCCGAAAGAATAGAGAAATAATTTTGAAAATAGAATAAATATGAGAGTTGTGTTATCGTGCAAAAAATAATAAAAACCTCGACACGTGTTTCGCCCCCAACCAGGGGCATCATCAGGAGATGTCGATGGCTCGGCGCACGGCGACCGAATGAGCCACAACTCGTAAACCGCACCTATTTATATCCTAGGTTTTTTATTTCTACCCACAACCATAATACCAAATTATTTTATGTCTACCCACCACCGTTGTTTGAATGACGTATACCTACCCGCAGCAAAGGGGAAGAGGCGAAATTAAGTTGATCATTTAAAATATTAGGGTTCAAGCGTCTATGTTTGTAGATTTCTAATTGTTCCAAAACCGAAAGCCTCAGTCCTTTGTTGCAGGTGTGCAGAACGTCATAAGTGTGAGGATTAGGTAGGGAGTGACCGGAATCCAATAAATGTTTTGCGAAATGAGACCGTTCTGGGCGATTGTTTCTAAAAGCTGATATATATGTTCTTTATACCGCGTCGCGAAGCTACGGCCGGTTTGGCCAATATAAACACCCTTACAATCCCCACACTTAAGCCTATACACACCTGACTTCCTGTCATCCCCAATTTTCTCCTTAACATTGCAAATGTTTCTCCGGATAGTGTTGTCCGTTCTAAACGCGACATGAATATTATTTTTACGTAAAATTTTGGCAACTTTATCAGATATCGGACCTAAATAAGTTAGACTAGCTCTATACCGATGGACGTCACGATCCGGGGGAACAGCATATAGTAAACTACGCGTAATTGAGGCTCGCCGCCTTCCAACTAAGTTGTCCACAAGCTTGGTACTGTAACCATTAGATTTAGCAATTTGATAAATAATATTTAATTCGCGGTTAAAATTTATTTGAGAAAGTGGAACCGAAAATAGTCTGTGAACATAGCTGTGGAAGGCGGCAAGCTTGTGCTGCCAAGGATGACAGGAAGTAGCAGGAATTACTGTGTCAGTATGAGTGGGTTTGCGAAAGATCCGGAATTCATGCCCAACCTCATTTCTAGTAATAGTCAAATCTAAGAAATTTATGGACCTATCCTTCTCTAACTCGAGTTTGAATTTGATTTTAGGGTGAACACTATTCAAATGAGATAAGAAATCCGTAAGTTCCACATCGGTGCCCCGCCAACACAACAATATATCGTCAACGTACCTATAATAATAATGGATGTTTTCGTTACCTACAATGTAACTATTTTCAAACCTATCCATAAAAACATCGGCCAGAAATGGGCTCAAAGGTGAACCCATCGCCAGTCCATGCTTAAATAGATAGTACTTGTTGTTGAATTGAAAATAGTTTTGGTTCATGCATAAATAAGTTAAATCGATTAGCTCAGCCGCCTCCCCTGGATGTAGACACTGTTTTTCAAAAAGATCTTTAAGTATTGTTAAACATTCCTCGTAAGGGACATTAGTAAACAAGTTATCGACATCCAGTGAAAGCAACCTTGCATTAGGGGGAAGCTTGATATCCCGTATACGATTGATTAAGTCAGTCGTATTTTTAAGACTATAACGAGGCGAAAAGGCAGTCTTCCCCCTAAGGATGTTATTAAGTGATTTTGCTAGATCATATGACGGGGAACCGATGCTGGACACCACCGGGCGGATGGGGACGCCTTCCTTGTGGATCTTTGGCAAACCGTATAATATTGGAGGTCGTGGATTCATTGGTATAACTTTGTCGTATTTCCCATTGTCAAAAACAAAGCGGGTACTTTTAACTAATTCTTTCAAATCGTTAGAAAACTTTTTAGTGGGGTCCGATCGTAAAAAAACGTATGACAGGAAATGTGCCCTTAGACCATGCGTTAGACAAAACTATGAAGTAAGAACTGTGCGGGAGGCTATCCCCATGACCAGTTGAGGGCTGGGGAGATCTCCTTCAGCCCTACTGGTCATGGAACGACCGTCGCGGCGGCACTTAAAATTGCGGGCGGACGGAGCCTCCTCATAGGGGGATTCTTCAAGGCGCAGGTGCTCCTCCTGCGTGCCCGGGAAACCAGGTGTTTCCGGTGCATGATGGTGGGAAACGTAGGAGTGCAGTGTGCAGAATACACCGTGGGTGATCGGTGCTTCCGTTGCAGCCGGCCCGGTCACAAGTCAAAGCCTGTGACGCACCGCCTCGCTATTATAGATGCGAGGCGGAGGGGAAGACGGCGGACCATCGGGTCGGCAGCCGTTCCTGCGCCGCTTCGAGGCCAAAGCCTCGTCCATTGCCTGAAGGCAGCGGGGGTGTCGCTACTGCGCGCCCAGATGTGATAATTTTATGTTTGTTGATTACATAGTGTGCTAATTTAAAAAATGATGACAGATACTTAATACTTTAAGTTAATGTTGATTTCGTATAAGTATTTGTAATATTATCAGTCTCAAAAGCATGCATTGAGTTTTACAAGCAAGTAAATTCCACAAAAAAATTGCTTATATTTGTGATTAATTTATTATATTTTGTACTACCTAATTAAGAAAAAAATGCCATCCTTAGATGACGATATTACCTAGTCCAGCCATAATAAGTTTTGTTACAAATGAAAATGCAATTTTTAAAAAATGAAGTAATGTAATATTATTAAAATTTATATCTACATATTTATTAAAGTCTTAGCAAAAAAATAAAAATATATTTTATTCGAAATGGTCACGCTTTTATACAGGCCTTTAATCTGTTTGGCCACGAATCCATGGATTTACGCACTGTTTCCAAGGGAAATTTTCCCACTGCTTGCTCCAAAGATTTTTTAAGAGACTCAATATGGCCGTGTCGTTTAGAGCAGGCCATGTCCTCTAAAACTGACCATAATTTGTAGTCTAAAGGGTTGAAGGCTGGGCTAGATAAGGGCCGGTCTTCAGCTCTTATAAAGAGTCCGGAACGTTGGTTTCTAGCCAGGCTTGAGTAGTTCGTGGCTTGTGACCAGGAGCAGAGGTCTGGAAAGTCCACGGTATATTTTTAAAAAGTGTATTGCTGAGAGGTTTCACAACATGATCCACGACAGCATCTTGACCGACGGCTCCATACCCACTTTGTGCAAGGCGATCATTGCGATTGCGATCCTATTTTCATTAACACCCCATTCCATATTGTAATTCGATAATGAACACTAAAAAATAAGTGAAATGGCGCGAAATCGAAAGAAGTTTTAAAAATAATATAAGTGTTCCAAATTCAAAATAATTAAAAAGTTGAAAAAACGAAAAGTTTTAATGTAACAGTATTTATGGCCAGACTTTTCAAAAATGTGCCATGTATAAACGAGAAATGATAAAATCTTTGTTAATTATATTAAATTATAATAAAAGTTCCTATTTTTGTCCCGGTCTGAGTCCCCCCACTTATGGCAACCCTATACTAGACCAACACCGAACCCAAAAATGAGATTAATTTTTTTTTTGTCTGTCTGTCTGTTTGTTCAGGCATCACGCAAAAACTACCGGTTCGATTACGATGAAACTTGGTATTATTATTCTTTAATATCCTGGGCACCACACTGGGTACTTATTATCCCGGAAAAGTATATTCAATAAAAAACAAACTTAATTTTGCGGTTCGATCCCTAGACCCGATTACTGTACCAACCGCAAATAATAAGTTTGTCGTAGGTTACGTCACCCGCAGTGGAGTTCACTAAGGGGCGCTGCACACGGCTAAGATACTATAATATTTTAACTTAAGATACAATATCGCTCGTCATACTATTCAATGGACTATCACACACGACGAAGATAATAAATAATATTTCATATTTTCGTATCTTAAGATGAATTTTTATGGTATAATAGAGAATTTATTAGAATATATAATAGAGAAACTGTTGTTGTTGGCTTCTTGAACGCAATAAAACCCA
The DNA here is from genome assembly GCA_963556515.1 of Nudaria mundana. Lineage (NCBI taxonomy): Eukaryota > Metazoa > Arthropoda > Insecta > Lepidoptera > Erebidae > Nudaria > Nudaria mundana. Next base: position 12,042,009 of record OY748311.1, read on the forward strand.
AAACAATGGTTTTTAGAACTTTTGTCTGTTTTTCTGAATGTTTGAACACGCTAATCTCAGAAACGGCTTAACCGATTTGAATTTGCTGTTTGGTTTTCAATCGGTTCATAAATAAAAAAGTTATGTAGATCTAAAGTAACACGCAGGCGGGCAACAGCTAGTACTGTAATAAAACAGTAGATTTGTATATAAATTTAATAGGGTTATTAAACAATTTTGATGTTCGCGCTTCGCGGTTAGACTGGAAAGGCGACAGGTTTGGGAAAAGGTTCAGTAGATAATGATTCATTTATAACTTGTTTACTACTAAAGGTATTTTGATTGTATAATATAGCATATATGTATATTGAGTTAAAAAGCATAGTATTACGCGGTCACATAGCGGTTTCGTAAACTCAAGAAGTCATCGCACATGGCACATGTAAGGCTTCTGTCTTCACGGAGTCAGTGTTCAGTGTTATTTTATAAGTAGTAATTAGATAGGTGATACCTACATACTTACACACATATCACGCCTATATCCCCGAAGGGGTAGGCAGAGGTGCATTACACACCTACAATTTGCCAGTATTTTAGTCCCACGTCATAGGGGGCAAGCCTATTGCCGTCACCGGGCACATTATAATGGGTTATGTCCAAAATGGGCGAATGTATTTAATAAAAAGTCGTAGCTATATTTTATTTTTGAAAATAAGTTGAAACCTTGCGATGGAAATTTGATAAAAGGCAACAAAATCTTACGTGCCAGCCGCTATGGCACAGCCAATTAAAGTCCTGGGCGTCTCGGACCCACATACTTACAATGTATAATACTCACGAACATACCAGAGGTGGAACGCATAAGGCAGAAGTGAATGATCCACACAATTAGCTAGTTACTAAGGTATCGCGTAGTCCAAGGCCCAAAGTATTGTATGACCAAGCGATCGAGGCGTCTACATTTCAAAAGGACAATTTTGCTTTCTCTGTCTGTTTGTATGTGTGTGATAGATAAGTGTGCGTGAACGCATTTTATATTTTAATAATTATTTAATACATTTATAACTCGTTTACTTACTTCTCAAAGGAATTTTAATGGTATGACACAGAATGCTTTTAAACCGGTTCTGGTTTATGATAACTTGACTTTGTTAGCAGTTATGACTAGACACATAGGTACATATAAGTTTCATACAAGTATATACTCATGCCTGTTTTATTTAGGTAAGCAGAGGCATATTACACGCTAACATTTTGTCAACAACTTGTTGCTTCTTATGCTTTCTGTGTACTTTTTGCCTCGGAGAGCACGTTAAGCGCGTCCGTCTTGGTTGTCACACGAACATCTATGGCAGTCGTGACGGGTATTTGGAGCCCTATAACAAAATCCGACTGGTCTAACTAGATACCTTCGATATCGTCCATGGGTTATGGAGGTCAGATGGCAGTCGCTCCACGGAAAATATTAAAGTTCTGCCGCATCGCAGTTAAGACTGGAAAGCCGACCCCAACTAGGTTGGTAAAAAAGGCACAGTGGATGAGATCTGTGCTTTTTCGCCAGCTGTCCATCCCACGTAATAGCGGGCGAGCCTATTGCCGGTTACAGGGATCATTTATGTTCCAAGGTATAGTTAAAAAACGTATCACGGTAAGTAGCAATAGTTCGCCCCTATTAACGCGGTATTAAAAAGTTACTGACGAAAAAACAAGGTAAAATATGCGTCTAATACCTTCGAGGAGACACTTGATAATACCTAGTTGTTCTGACTACTAGATTATATTTAGTGGTGTGTAACATCTGTCCTGGCTGTAGATTTATCTATAGTGCCCAGGAGTAACGGCAATATCGTCACCTGTTACACCTACGAAATTACTGGCAAATCCCTTGGTGGATAAGTCCCTGTCTGTCCGTACCTATTTCTTTCGTAAGTTGATCACATAATACGAGTACCTAATGTGCAATCGCTGTAGAACGTGTGGGTTCAAGTGTTAGTTATTGCAAATATTCTGTAAGACGGTTTTACTGCTGATATAAGTATAATTTGATACCAAAGAGTTCCCAGAATCTGGTTTCAATATAACAGTTGGTAATTCATTCTTTTCATTTGTAGCTTGTCAATAACTGTTGTATTTTTAACACCAGATGGAAAGCGAGTTGTTTTCTTTATAAGTCTGCAATAATGTCAGTGGTCGGACGTCCCGGGTACGCCTTCGGATGGCTAATCCCAGGGCGCCGTCGTACTTTGGTCACCAATGCGGCCAGCTAGAGGTTTTATATGTTTAACATAGTATTTTTGCTGTCCGTCTGTACCTATCAACAGTCAAGCAAATGGACCACATTAGATGCGGATTTTTTTGTTCGAAAGCCGATGTGATTGAGTTGAGTTTTAGATTAAGTTAAAGACAATTAGCTAACTTCCTAGGTGAAGTAAGTACCTAGACCAGAATGTATAAAAAATAGTTTTCTCGTTTCACAATCCCAACGAAAACTCTAAAATAAAACCATTTTTTTTAATCAAGCTTTTATCATCATAATATTGCTCAATCGGAAGAAGTGTGATAAATTTAACTTGCAAGATTTAATTTAAGTATTCCAAATATTACTGTTTCTACCTTTAGTTTAATTTCTGTTTTTTTTTATTATTATGTATTTTTATTTTTATGAGTTCCTTCTATGTAAATTCGTGAAATAATAAATAATATTTCTCTCTTTCTTTCTTCTTTCTTCTTGATTACACACGGACATCGGGACAGGTGAAAGTAAACGAACAATGAGTGGTACACAGACAATCTTCTGTGTTTAAAAAAAAATTAATCTCAGTTCGTTTCTCTCGCTAAAACTCAAGAACGGCAAACCCGATTTGGAAAACTTCAGGGAAGGTTTATAAGTTCGCTGGTACAGCTAGTACAGAATAAATACGTTAAGTAGGTAGGTACCTTTTCCTTTCATTTTGCAGTATTGTTGAACCGTGTTTTTTTTAAATTTAATTGTGCTTCAAGCCCATGGTCGCGTGACTTATACTGACAGTCACATCGTAAACTTGTAAATCACATACATAAACAGCGTTTACTAATAGGTCAACATCCACTTCGACATTTTAAACGCCTTTCATTTTTGCAGTTACTAGCTAGGTAGGTAAGATACGATTCGAAGGATGAATCGGTCGTGCACCTGTCTGTGGTTCCACCTGACTAGTTCTTATAATTAAACTACACCTCTTTCGTATAACACAGAAGTAATATCTACATTAATAGTACTAAAACAGTTCTAGTACATTCATAGTGAAGACTTGTTTTACAACTTCGTACAAGGTCAAATTGAACTCGAGTAGGTTATACATAAACCTCTATAGTCGTAAACTTTCACTGAACTGACGGGTTATAAATTATTACCAATTCAAATAATTAAAAATTCGTATTGGTTCTGCGTACCATTTACACATTTACCTCGATCTCTTTGATATTTATTTTTGTTTGATAAAAGTATAAAGGTACATACATACCGCATATTCTGTGCCATTGAGTTAAAATAATTAAACTGTATTTTGTACTATTGTCAAAGTGTTCTGTACCTACTTTATTTATTGAATTAGAAGGTTTCTGAGCGATGAGCTCGACCCATGATAGTAGACTTCTTTGTAGATAGCTTTCATAATAGTACTTTTACCTACTATATCTCATTGAAAGTTCGTAATAAATAAATTGAATATTTTAAATCCACTCACCAGACAATATCTGCAGCCACCCACAGATATGAAAGACAGTCGTAGATTGACAAAAGAAGAACAACAGCATCGCACAGATGGTAAAGAGGGCGAGTGCAACAGCTGCACCCACTAAAACTGTCGCTATTTTGAACACCAGCCCATTAATGGACATAAAATCGTCTAATCTACCTTTACAGTCCTCAAGGGCATCGTCTGCCCTACATATTTGCCACAAACCAAACTTTCTGGGGTACTCAGTCTCTAAATCTCCGATCCACTCAGGTGTTACGAATGCAACGACGCTTATAATGGCATAGCAAATCGTGAATATCGCCCAAAGTACACCAATAGCTTTTGAATTCCTAACATAGTTTGTCGCGTACAGATGTGACGAGTCCACGTATTCAATTTTTGAACCCATCTTGTTGATATCCGGTTGTTTACTTAAAACTTTTTATGGAACACGAAACAAAAACAGCAAATCACACCTTATTCGTAACACATTTTATGAATCCAGATCTTGTAAAATTGTAGTAAAACTTAGACCGTTTCCGTAGCACTAGTTCCATTCATATCTTAAAGGAAAAGTTTAATTGCAAAGTTTATAGTCGAGGACACAAACAACACGACACGGAATAAACGTAAAAAAAACAAACTAGCACAACCACTCGCCGCGCGCGCCGTTTGGTGAAGTGAAATAAGTGAATTTTAATGAATGAATGAACGGAAATTGGAAATGAAGGGAATGAAAGAAGAATGAAAAGAGTGGGCACGGGGCTAGCGTAGCGCGGGAACTACATAGTGAAGATTTAATTTAGATAGCATACAATGAATTTAAGTATGTATGCTGTGCAGTACTAGCGAAATAAAGCTTTTGTTTACAGTTTTACTTTTATTTTATGCCTACGAATACGTAACAGCAACAGATAGTTCGTTATGAAGAAATTATAAAAATGTGTTTTGAGTACATACCTAACCTAAGTATTGCCTTGGTACAAATACGATTATTTTAAATATTTTGTCTTATACTGACACCTAGCTACATAAAGAGGAATCTGCTTTTGTTCGATAGATGTCATATTATGGCGAATGCTACAGTAATATTCAGAGACTTGGGATGGCGCTCGCTTCGCTCCCTTAAAACATACATCAACTATATCTATGGTAATATTAACGAAACGACCCACGAGCTACTTATCTTAATGTATAGATGGAGCTGTTCTAAGTTTCAAACCGTTCTCATTTTCACTACAGTGAAATAAAAATGACATTTGCATCACAGTGTGACCACCTGTAGCTGTTTCCTACCTTTTGGTTGTATTGAATAAAAAATATACTGAATTAAAGTTGTGGTTGTAAAACGTACTCTAGAGACCTACCACGGTGGTGTATGGTTTATAAGCCTAAGTGTAAAAGCATTCATTATAAATTATAATGAATGCTTTTACACGCACCGGACACAGGTCCAGCGAACAAATTACGCCGAATCGCGCAACGACCCAAGTATTTTTAAATATTTTTTTACAGTTTATTTTTAGTTTTTGATTTAATCCTAATTATTTATTAAGATTATAACATAACTTAACTATTTCATTTATTCAAAACATACCTAATTGAACTCTTACCACCTTGGAATTATTTTACTTGCAATGAGTTCAAAGTCTTTACTGTACCGTGTACCGTACAACAACCAGACCTACCCCAAGAAAGAGAAAGGGCCTCGCAGTATGTCCCGGGGTACGGAGTACGGAGTCGGATTTTGGCCTTATACCACCCGTATGGGCGGCCAGATTGACGGCTAACAACGTGGCTGTTTTAGAAAGACCGTTGAAAGGTCTTCAGCGGTCTGGCAAGATATTAAGAGGGTAACGCACGATCACCTTAGAAGCTGCATGTTTCTTCCCGGCCCCTCCACGGGACCTGGAAAAAAGAGCCCTTGCGTCACTATTTCAATGGCTCAAGGGGGTTCTGAAGCGGGACCACAGGCTAGCGTCTCGAGAATCGATTTCTCGAGACGCAAGCCTGTGGTCCGCTCAGCGCTCCCAACTCAGCCAGGATCTCATGGAGACATGGAAGGTGCGACTTTATCAACTACGGTGGGGTACCATCACCATCGCAGTGGTAGGACCGATCATGGACGAGTGGCTGCACAGGCGGCACGGTGACCGGATCAATCGTGGTCACGCTCTAGTGTTAACACCGCGAGGGGTCCAGCAAAGGCACCGCACTCCACATGGTTGTGGAGCGCTCAGCGTGGGTGAGTCAGCGCTGGGACCTCGTCATGGGTCTCAGTGGAAACCATGCTTTGAGGAATATGTGGACCGTGGCCTTGTCCTTCTTCGAGCACGCCATGCTCGCGAAGGTGGTGGCTGAGAGGAAGAGGGAGCGTATCCTCCCTGCTGAGTTCCGAAGCCGGTGGCCAGGCGACGCAGACTCATCTACGATCAGCTGCAGTGCTGAAACCTCGCAGAACGCACGGTACTCACCGACGCCGTATAAAACCCGACCCCAATGGTACGGGATAAAACCCGACCCCAATGGTACGGGATAAAACCCCACCCAAACCCAGACAGAAGCTACATAGTTGGCTAAAGTCCGCCGGCGCCATAGGAAATACTTCCGAGTGCGTAACTGGGGCGCCTAGCAATGGACGTAGGGGCGGCTGAGGCATTGGGCCGCGGTAGAAAAGTAGTAGTTAAAAAGAGGCCTTGCAAAGACCTGCCGCCCGGAGCCTCGGAATGGGTAAGGCCGCTACTGTCTTTAGGAATATAACATTGATGAGGAAATGTGATAAAAACCACATAAACGCTTCTCTCATGAAAGGCCGAGTATTGAAAAGTCACTCAAGTAAATAGGAGCTACTTAAATACTTGAGCAGTTTCAATTTTTCATACCCAAACGTCACTTTTGAGTATCTGCTTGTTTTCTTTTTTTTTATAGTCATAACTTTATTTACAATAAGAATTATTACATTATCTTTGAATATATGTATAGATGTCAAAGATATATATATATATATATATATACTAAAAATATTTACATTACAAAATCTGCTTATTTGAGTGACGTTTCAGTATTTGGCCGGAATAGTTTGAAATTGAATCAAGTTGAATGACTTTGTTAAATGATTTTTAATAAAAGGGTAGGTTTAAGATGAGCTGAAAAAATACAAAAATACCACAGCGTTTGTACGTTCTGTTATTACTCGAAACAAGGGGAAAAGGTGTTTACTGGTTTGCATTTTGAGTTTATAGAGCTGGTCACACTGTTCCTAATTGACAAAAAAAGTGTACCTACCTCTACCTAGTGTTTTCATGTTCGTATTTTTGTGTGAAGAAAATTGAAAATATTATCCACTTTTAAGACCTTGAATTTAAATGTATGCCAAGTACCAACAACTGTTATAATCACATTATGATAGTTTAATGTTAAGTATATCAGTGTTATAAAAATGTCTGCTAAAGACAAGTGGGTTCGCCGGTTTTCCGTTAATGAGACGGCCAAACATAAAAATGGATTCACTATTTACAAAATAACTTCTGTGGTAAATATTAAAATTATATTTTAGCATAGTACTTAGTCTTCCCGCCTTTTTTATGTAAATCATCAAAATTATTTATTAGGTAAGTTTACTGAGGGATTTCCATATGTTTTTCCTTTTTATAAACTTTGTAAGTATATTAAGTATCATAACTATAAATTAGGTTCAATAATAAAGAACGTATACTTCATATATTAATTTATGTAGAGCACAAGTTATATATTTTATAAATGGTATGTAGTAGATATATTTATTGAAAATAATGTATATTTTGATTAGGTACTATTGCAATATTGTGTACAATATCATTTCCTTTGAACTGCTTCAGTGGTGTAAAATTAAAAATATACTGTTTATGCCCACAGTTGCCAGAGAAAATGGCAGTTCATTAAGAACATTAAAAATAGAGCAGTAATTTATTGTCTGCCAAATAATCACACCCTTCTCGCTACCACAATGTTTTTACACAGACACCGTGTTCAAAGACTATCAACACTATATCTATTAGTAGTTTATACTGACTGCTTCGGAGGCATGGTCGGTAGTGCACCGGCTTTCGACTCCGGAGTCTCGGGTTCGATTCCGGGGTTGAATCTAATATTTGTGTGATTCACTAATGTTTGTTTCGGAGTTTGGGTGTTTTCTATGTATATTATGTATGTATTTATTATTATTATTATTTCCAACGGGGAAACCGGCACCCGGACAGACGATCCACCCGCGGTTCTTGCGGGCCACTTCGTCCATTTCCCCAGTTCTCCCCTTGGGGAGAGTATGGTTGATCCAGCTCTCACAATCCCCCGTCGAATCTTCTTGTGTCCTTTACAAATCTTATTATCTGTTCCACCTTCAGATTGCTAATGTCTTCATTTAGAATGAATGTATGTATTTAGAAATATATAAGTATGTTTATCAGTTGTCTAGATCCCATAGCACAAGCTTATAACTTACTTTGGGCTATGAGATGTCTATTGAGAATGTCCAACAATATTTATATTTATATATATTTATTTATATTATACTTTCAATTATTGGCACTTGGTGGAGCCTATAGTAATACATGATGAACAAACACACTTCTACATTATTCCACAACTTTATGTACCTATCTAAATAAATTTTACATATACAACAGTCGCTAGGGTAATAGCGATAATATTGAATGGCCAGATTTCTTAACATGGGATGAGGTTTCTATACTTGTATATGGGTAGTTCTTCAATAAAAGGTTTCAAGTCGTTAGAGGATACAGCCAAGGAGAAAAGTTGGAATTGTTTGATTAAACACCTATGATTTGGTACTCTTTCACATAAGGGCAAGTCACTTTAAGACTGGGAATCAAACCCGAGACTCCAGTGTTGAAAGCAGATGCACTACCGACAACACCACCGCAGCTGTCATATTTATATTGATAGATGTCCTTGAGCTCTTTGCTACTAAAATTAGGTTATTATGGTGTTTCGAACAGCTCACTTGGCTTACTCGAGTCTTACCTCACTGGTAGATTACAAAAAGTAAACATTAATGGCACCGACTCTTCTGGCGCCTCGTTAGTCATGGGAGTACCCCAGGGCTCGATATTAGGACCCCTTTTATTCTTAGTATATGTAAACGATCTTCCTTATTTCACTAAAAATCTTTGTGAGATAGTATTATTTGCTGATGATACATCATTAATTTTTAAAAGTGATAGACAAAAAGTAGCACTTGACGATGTAAATAATACCTTTTCGAAAATATTGCATAGGTTCACAAGTAACAACTTGCTGCTCAATGCGAAGAAAACAAAATGTGTAAAATTTACTATGCCCAATAGGCCCAATGTTAGACAGGTGGATACTCATATTACTATGAATAATGAATTAGTTCAAATAGTCAATACCACAGTTTTTCTTGGGATAACACTAGATAGTAAACTACAATGGGGTCCTCATATCACAGCCTTGGCAGGAAGACTTAGCTCAGCTGCCTATGCGGTTAGAAAGATAAGGTCACTGACTGACGAAAAAACGGCACGATTAGTTTATTTTAGCTACTTTCATAGCGTTATGTCATATGGTCTGCTGCTGTGGGGCTCAGCTGCCGATATTGAGACAATATTCATATTACAGAAACGAGCTATACGAGCAATCTATAGACTCGGACCCCGTGACTCGCTGAAAGAACTATTTAAAGAAATTAATATATTAACAGTTGCTTCTCAATATGTTTACGACAACATCTTATATGTACGGAAGAACATAGATCTCTTCAAAAAAAATTCCGATAACCATAGTTTTAATACAAGAAATAAAAAAGTTTAAAATAGTAGTTAAAAAATGTTTGATGATGAAAGACTACTATAATGTAGACGAATATCTTAATGATAAAAATGCATGGTCACCTTAATCTTCTGTTATTGGCCACTCGTATAATACAATATAAACTAATTGTAACAATGTAAACTAAAACAATATTAAAAAAGAAAATGGATAATCTACCCGAGTTTCTTGCTGGTCTCTTCTCAGGAGAACCAACTTACCGAACCAGCGAAAGAATCATTTTCAAATGGTTATTTATGTACTTACTTAATTTAGTATTTTTATAATATTACTTGACAAAATTGTAAAATTTTGACATTCATAATATGTGCTCTTTATGTGCCTAAACTGAATAAATGAAATTGATTCTTTGATTCTTCTATTTTGAAAATGGCTTTTGTATATTTAGGTTTCTAGTAGCAAAACAAAATTTGCCAGGGTAAAGACCTCAAAATATGGGGACAAAAGTTAATTTAAAATTTATCCTCTATAATATTTAAGGATATTTATTTCAGTTTCATTTAGTAACCAATATAAAGAAGGTATGTTCTAACCTAACTGCAAGTTCGACCAAAACGGGCAAAGGGCCATACCAGGGTAGGGACTTTTAGAGGCTTTGTAAGCAGTTTAAGAAAAATGTTCTGTAATTAATCGGGTATTTAATAGTTAGTGTACTAAACAAAAGACATGAAAAATCATCATGTTGGATAAAACACTTATTTTAAACTGATTTCTGTCCGAATCAACTTGTATCATAGATCCACCCAGCCCTACCTAATTTTTTGGTATGTTTTATGTAAAAACAAACACCCTCTTTTTATGTAGCTAGTTAAAACCACATGAAACAACAATTAAACTCACTTTTTTTTCAGTGAATATCACAGCAGAGAAAGTTATAATTTAATGTTCATGCAAAGAGCAATAAAATGCACATAATTACCAGATCTCTAATAGCAAATGTATTAAGTTCTGCATACTATAAATATGAATACTATTGTTATTGCAACATACCTATACAACTAGCATTTGCCCTTGTCTCCGCTCGTATTGTACGATCCGAAGCGGGAAAATAGTAACCTAAATAGATATTTAGTCTACGGAACGGAATCTATTTCCGTTCATCAAAGTCTGTTCACACAACTAAATAAAATAGATGGGTCCGCTTACAGCTTTTCACTATATTTACACACCTACACTGCCAGCAACTTTGTCAGTCCTACGTCCATTGCAGGGCGTCTCTGATACGCACCAGAAGGTATTTCCAGTGGCGCCCGGCGGTGATAGGGGGGGGAATTTCCACAGCTAGGACAGATGTTATATATTACTAAATAGAATCTTGAATGAAAGAATGGATGTACGAGCGATCGCGCGCTCGCGGACTTTAAAAAAAAAACGCGGCTTTCCCGCGTGAAATATTTTCATGGTTCTCAATTCCCGGCAGTGCAGGAGTTTCTGAGTTTATCGCGAACAGCGTGGAGGATCTAGTTTTATAACTAGGAGCTGCGGTCGCTGCCGTAGTACTGCGCTGCAGCATGCAATTGAGCGAAGCGACTATTGTCATATTTTTGGTCAATAACTTTTTTTGAGGGTGGATACTAAATCAAAATTCGGTCTCTAACAAAACCTGCTCTTGAGAATGCTTGATTTTGAGTGAAAATATCATGAAAATCGGTTGGGTAGTTGTCGAGAAACAATTTCACATCGAGTTGCATTTGAGTCACCTGATAAGGAGCTCCGCTCGCTTCGCTCAATAATATTATTATGTAGAAATTTAATATGACAGAACATTTCAGAACAATGTTTGCCAGGTCAGCTAGTTAATTAATACTCGTACATAATATAATTAAATATACGGCTGGCTGATCAAGACACCCGCTGTGGTTAACTGAGACTGATTGTTTTCTGTCAGTTCATTGACATACTAGATTACTTATGTAGCTATAATTGACTATGTTTAAAACGAATACTTAGACTTGGGTTGGGAGTTCAATTTTTTCTGAGCGCGTGGCTGGTGGCTTTTTAGGTTCCCTCTGGCGCTCCGCAAAAATCGGGTTTCCAGACACTCTCATACCGAACAACGTTTCTTGTCCTGCACCTGGAGCTAGTTAGGAATAACTAGTTCTTCTGTGCGGGACTATCAACTAATCAAGCATTACCTTGACATTAGCGAATCATCGATCAATATCGATGGAGCCACGTTTTTAAAAGAAGACTTGGGTTTTTGCGGAGCGCGTGGCTGGTTGCATTTTAGGTTACCTCTGGCGCTGGGCAAAAATCCAGGCCCAAACGCTCAATTGCAATACCGAACAACGTTTCCTTGTCCCGCACCGCGAACTAGTTCAGAGTAACTAGTTCTTCTATGCGGGAAAAATCAAGCATTACTTTGACATTGGCGAAATCATCGATGAACATCGATGGAACCACGTTTTTAAAAAAAGAAGAAGTAACAAATACTTTTCATCTTCTACTTACGTTATATTGGTAGGGTATCGATCAACATCTCAACGGTCGGATTTTATTAGTGGGAGAGTTCGCGACGCGGCTACACGCAGAGTTTTTACTCTACTTTTCGTGATCACACACACACATATTACGCCTATATCTCCGAAGGGGCAGGCAGAGGCGCTTTACACACCCACAACTTGCCGGCATTTCTAGTCCTACGTAATAGGGGACAAGCCTATTGCCGTCACCGGATACACATTATCATGGGTTATGTTCAAAATTGCCGAATTATTTTAATAAAATCAGCAGCTATACTATAATTTTGTAAACTAAATTTGAAACCCGTTTTCTTGCGATGAAAAATGTTGATGAAAGGCAACAAAATCTTACGTGCCAGCCGCCATGGCACAGCCAATTAAAGTCCTGGGCGTCTCCTCACACAAATGCAAAGTTCAGCTTAGGCCTCATGAACTATAACATTATTAGACAGCGGAGTTAAAGATCCACCGTCGATCTGGGGTTATCGCCAGGCAATAGACGATATAGAGTGAAATATTTTTTAGAAAAACAAGGGTCTAAAGAGAGATCTTTTTCTTTTTAATTCCAGCTATTTCTGATCGATTCACCAGAAGTATTAACCGAGGTGTCAGTGTGGAAGCGGTACAGCGATGTGCAGAGACTGCACAAGAGCATGAAATCTCTGCACGCAGGTCTGCATTTGCGTGGCGCCTTCCCTATCTTGCCGAGATACAGTTATTTTAAGAGGTTTCAAAAAGAGGTTGGTGATGTTGATATTTTTTGGACTTACAGGACCAGAAAGCTGGCTATTTTCCGGTGTAAAGAATAAGTATCGCCATCCAACGTGAGAACCTTCCCAGTCTGCAATGCTTATAGTATAATTATGCCCGAACGGCAATAGGATTGCCCCATTACGTGAATACCAACAATACTACTGGGAAGTAGTGGGAAGATGTGGGTGTCTAAGCACCTCTATCTAACCCTACAGGGGATATAGGCGTTATGCTATACAACGTGTCACAAAATTCAACGATAAACCGGGACTGGTCGATGACTCCCAGGAAACATTAAAAAGACCATTTTAGAATCTTCATGAGTTGCGCAATTTTTTACAATAACATGCCATGGTACCTTTAGTATCTCTTTTTATACGGTAGCAATTTAAAGTTAATTTATTTTATTTTTGTATTTAAAACTAAAAATTGTTTTGTTTTATTTGGTACTGTGGTTGATAGTTATGTTGTCCATATAATTAAGTAATCCCATAATTTTGCTAAAAATGTTTGGAATTTAAAAAAAAAATGAGTTCGAATGTTTTTAATTTTTCCCACAGACCCGGTCATCGACTAGTCTCGGCTTATCGTTGAATTTTGGGACACATTGTATATGTATGTAGATAAGATATTGATTCGAGTGTTTGCACTTAAAGTTACACATGAGGAAATAAACACACGTTTGTTAACATAAATACCTATTTGCCATGAGGCGGAACTGACCAGATAAATAAATGTATTTGAAAGATATGCAGACAGTCGTTACGGGTATTTGGAGCCCTAAAACAAAATCCTCGTGGTCTAACTACAGAACTTCGATATCGCCCATGGGTTGTGGAGGTCAGACGGCAGTCGCTTCACGGAAAATATCGAAGTTCATCCGCATAGCAGTTAGACTGGAAAGCAGACCTCAACTGAGTTGGGAAAAGGCTCAGTGGATGACGATGCATTTGAAAGTATTATACATTTTTTTTATCTGTCTGTCTATTTGTTCCGGCTAATTTCTGAAATGGCAGAACCGCTTTTACAGGTACTCAGATAGCTGATGTTATTATGGAGTGACTTAGGCTATTTTTTGTTCGAATATGGAAATATGAGAACTAGATAAGTAAATATTAAACGCGGGAGAAGCAGTGTTCGTCAGCTAGTTATTTGTGTATTCGAACGCTATTTTTGACTGGGTGACTGCTGTTTCGTACACAACCCCGCGTCCAGAATCTCCTCCTATATTTATTAGGGGCTCCAAAAACCTATCATTTGGGACCACGATGGATTCCCCTTAGTTAGTACTCAAATCCATCATCATCTACTCAATCAAAATAACTTGTGGTCGGTGCAACGTGGTATACCTCTTCCACGCATAGTCGCCTCTTCAGTCACTCCCTTGTCATGTCCTCATTAACGCATTCCATCCATCTTTTCATAGGCCTGAGACGTCTCTACATTCACACTTTGCACCTTTCTATCCACATTACAATGCTTGAGGTCTGTGGCTTTAAGTATTTAAGTTATTTCCATAAATATTTCAGGTGATAGCAGACAGAGCTAAAACAATAAAGTCTTTATTGGAGTTTATAGCTGAACACCAACTTCTATTCACCAGTACGGATTTCGTCAATTTTTTACAGGTATGTTCTCATAAACTTAGTTAAGGCCATGATGGATGATTGACATTTTTATAAGGTACGGGAGACCTTATAAAAATGTCAGACAGATCTTCCGTTTAGATGGACGTCGTAGAATTGCGACTTTCCAAATGTATTGAGATCCAAATGGACGTTGTCCGCGGCAGACCATCCATGGACGGAACTGAAATGGTCGCATCGTCAGTGAGAGCCTCAAGTTATACTAGCTGCAGACATACGAACGAGGCTCTTGTCTGCAGTTTTGGGAAATGGCAAAATGCTCGCCCCCTATTACGTGAGTCCAAGCTCAACTCATACTTAGGAGCAGCATGGACCTGTGTCTCATTTGGCTTTAAATATGAAAAGATAATTTGATATCACTTATAAACTAATATTATAAAGAAGAAAGACTTGATTGTTTGTTACTTTGTTTAAAGCGAATAGATTCCGTAACTAATAATCCGATTTTGAAAATTCTTTCACTGACATGTTGCTACATTATCCCTGAGTAACATAGGCTACTTTTTATCCCGGTGATGTGTTCCCACGGGAACCTGGAACGTGAAAAGTATATCGCGCGTGCGAAGCCGCTACGATCAAATCGCTTGACTCTTGTCTCTCTGTATGAATGAACAAATCTTCTATCTTCGTCTTCTATCTATCTACATACCAACTCAGGGAAGGTTTAAAAGTTTGGAAGTGGTACGAAGTTCGCTGGGACAGTTAGTAATCAATATATTTCTCGCAGACGGGTTACCCAGAACCCGACCCTCAGTCAGGTGGTATCATCAACGCTATCAGATCGTCACTACACTTACCTATAGAGGAGACGCCCCCACTTGAGTACCAGACCGACGATGATGATGCAGCCAGCCCTTCTCATTCAGGTAATATTAGAATGCTTGTAATAGTGCCCTCTAGTTGTTTGCAGGGTGGCCCAAAATAACGTTGACAAATGGTTTAACTTGTTTTATTTAATAAAAATTATAAACAGAATTGTGTTTAATGAAACGTAACTAGGTCTCATTGTGCACCATATTTTCTATTTATCTTCAAAATAGCCCCCTTTAGCACTGATATAGAGCGACAAACGCTTCGTGAAATTTGGTACAATTTTCCGCACTTGCTCGACGGATATTTCGTCCCACTCCCGCGTTAAGGAAGACTTCATTCAGCTCGTCGACACTTTGGCGACGCTTAGCACAGGCCCTTGCCTCTAAGATAGATCATAAACTGTAATCCATTGGATTAAGATCTGGCGAGTAAGGCGGCCATTCTTTTGAGCTGATGACCGACTAACAATGTAGATTTGGCGCCAAGGAACCAGCAAATAATATAAAAAAAAAACAAAAGATAACAAATTGCGTTTCATTTTTGAATTTTCTTTTTTAAAATTTTGTCAACGTTATTTTGGGCCGCGGTGTAATTATCATAGCCGTTAGTATAACTGCTGGACGCTTGTAAATGGCGCTCTTTCGGCGGCCTAAGTCTCTACGGCAATAGGCTCGCCACCTATTATATGGGACCTACAAACTTACGGGGCTATCAGTAAAACTCGTGTGATTATGAAATAACAGGCCTTTACTTGGAGCATCTACTGACTGATGACGGCCAATGGTACAAGTCAGGGTTCAGAAATGCATTACAACTATTACAATGCAATAACTTGACTGTATGATGATGGTCTAACCACAGAGATTCTATTTGAATGATCATGGACATTCTGACACAACATCATCTAACCAAAACTAAGCTATAAGATTGTGCTATGGGATTTAGACAACTCAAAACTATACTTATTTCTAAATACATACATAATATATATATAAAACATTCGAACTCTGAAACAAACATTGTCGATCACACAATTTTTTATCGGTATCGAACCCGAGACTCCGGATTCGAAAGCCGACGCACTACCGACCACGCCCCCGAAACAGTATACTGTTTTTGGTTTCAAAATTACTATCAACTTATTGGTATATTTCCAGCGAGGGTACCAGAAAATCCAGTTGAACCACCAATATCTCAAGACGAAACAGATTTTATATCACAAATTCCCATCTACGAGCCAGCAAACGTAGAAATGAGACAATCCCCCAAAAAAGTCTCACAGGCCAGCAGTTTCGAGTCGATCATTTCAATTGAAAGCATTGACAGTGACATTTACGATCAACTCAACAAACTGACAGTTGACAAAAAGTCATGTGTCAAATCGAAATCAGTGTTGCCAGACTTGATAAACTTTGACGCGCCGTCTACTTCGAAATTCGAAGATTACCACACTATGAAAAATAAAAATAAAATTTCAAATTCGGAAACGGTGTCTCTAAATTCGAATTTTTGTTCGGCAAGTTCCGTGGATTCACGAAGTTCGCGAGTGTCGGTGTATAGTAAAAGTGTTGTGTCTCTGTCTAACGTTGAGTGTAAGAGTAAGACGGAGGATAGTTATGTGTTCGAAGCGGGTTATATGTTGAACATGGCAGCGAGGTGTGAAGATATGGCTGAATATCAGAAGGCGTTTGATTATTACAAGACTGGTATTGAAAAGATGCTGATTGGTGTACAAAGTAAGTTTTTTTTGACATATAATCACGCGTATATCTCATAAGGGGTAGGCAGAGGGAGACTAACCCACATGTTGCTAATAGTTTCGTTGGTTCCACATAATTGGGTGGCAAACCTATTGCGGTTACTCCTCTCCTCTCCTCTCTCTCCTGACCATTTCTATAATTTTATAAAATAGGTTGAAATTTGCAATTTGGCAAATAAAGCGCAGATTGCATCAATTGTAGGTATGTTATAGGAATTTAAGTGTGGATTACAGAATGATTATTATTGACGGCGTGGTCGATAGTGCGTCCGCTTTCGACGCCGGAGTCTCGTGTTCGATTCCCGGTCGGGATAAACTTTGTGTGATGACACATACGTTTCATCGCTATGTATAATATTATTTAAAAAAATGTCTATTAGTATTTATATCAGTTTCTCTAGTACTCATATCAAAAGCTCTGCTTAGTTTGAGACTTCTTCTTCTTTCTGTAAAAACGTGGCTCCATCGATGTTCGTCGATGATTTCGCCAATGTCAAGGTAATGCCTGACTAGTTGATAGTCTCGCACAGAAGAACTAGTTATTCCTAACTAGCTCCAGGTGCAGGACAAGAAACATTGTTCGGTAGAGAGTCTGAAAACCCGATTTTTGAAGAGCGCCAGAGGTAACCTAAAAAGCCACCAGCCACTCGCTCAGCAAAAATCGAATTTCCCTAATTCGAGACTAGATGGCGTTGTGTGAATTGTCAAACATATTTATTAAAAAAAAAAAAATATCTTACTCTCTACCCCCTATTACGTGGAACCAACAAATCCAGGCAGATCCACTAGCATTAACTAGTCTTTAACAAATACTTGGTTATTAGTCATCATAAAACCAGATTAAAAAAATACCACAACATATTTAACTTTGTTTCTGATAAGCATTCTAATGATTTTATCGATTCAGTTCACGCTAAACGATCGAGGCGATATGACGTGTGAATTTAATTAATAAATTGATAATATTTACTGAAATAACTTGTAGTATAATGGACGTATTACATTTCTGTCAGTTCATGAAGGAATATAGTATTCAGAATGGTCACGAAGATGGTAAGTATAGCTTATAGCAAATCTATTGGACAGACAGACAGACAGACACATACATATCACGCCAATATCCCCAAAGGGGTAGGCAGAGGTGCATACACACACACAATTTGTCAGTATTTTCAGTCCTACTTAATAGGGGGCAAGCCTATTGCCGTCACCGGGCACATCTATAATGGGTTATGTCCAAAATGGCCTAATGAATTTAATAAAAGAATACTATTAATATTTATTAGAGTTTGTTCGTTTGTTTGAACGCAATAATCTTAGGAAGTACAGGATTTGAAAAAATCTTTTTGTGTTGAATAGTGCATTTATCCAGTTTACCCCAAGGGGTAGGCAGAAACACATTATACGCCTTTGTTGATCTCAGTAGGGGGAGGGGGGTTGCATAATGCATCTCTGCTTACCACTTCGACGATATAGACCACCTTAAATACATATTTATGTAGTTTTAAACAAAAAAAACCTGATTTGAGCGGGAAGGAGTAATAGAAGTTTCATAGGTATTTTAACCAACTTAAAAAAATAGAGGAAGTTTTTACTTAATAAACAATATTTAATTACAGGTGACACAGACCCTCAAAGGCGGGCGCTAATAAAAGAAAAAACTAATAAATACCTCTCATATGCTGAGGAAATTTATAAAAATCACTTGTGTGACACCGATCAATGTGTGAGTAATACATTTATAATACTTCTACCGATAGTTCCATAGATGGCGTGGTTTGCCTTTTTCTTTATCGCGCTATCGTTTCATGACACTATCGTCCTGACAGATTTAACGGTACGGGTCATGGTTTTCCTCCATATTTATGTTTGTACATTTATACGGGGTAGGCAGAGGCGCATTACACACTCACAGTTTGCTAATATTTTTAGTCCCAAAATGGCCGAATGAATTTAATAAAAAGTAGCAGCTGTATTGTAAAAAAAAATTAAAACTGTTGCCTTGCGATGAAAGGTAACAAAATCTTACGTGCCAGCCATCCTGGGCGTCTCGTACTATATATACTACATATATTTAAATATACAAATATTATGTGTTCGAAAACTATAACCAGAATTACACGTTTGATTAATATAGCGATAACTAATCGATTTTGAAGTGTTTAGTAACTTTACTCTTATTATCCTCATCATCATTCACCGAGCCTTTTCCCAACTCAGTTGTACCAGTCTAACTGCGATTCGGCTGAACTTCGATATTTTCCGTGAAGCGACTGCCATCTGACCTTCACAACCCATGGGCGATATCGAAGTTCGGTAGTTAGATCTGATTCTGATTTCTGGCTCCAACTACCCCTAACGACTGCCATAGATGTTAGTATGACAACCGGGACCGACTGGCCTGACTAGATGTTGCTTAACCTTTTCAATATGTTACCACAAGACCTCGAGCCAGACATACATACATTGTCTGTATGTATGTTTGGATTTAATACGCTTCGAATCTACTGAACCGATTTTGAAAATTCTTTCACTAATATGAAGCTTCATTATTTCCAAAACATAAATTACTTTTTGTCCCGGTAATGTGTTATTGGAATTGGGAACGGGAATAATAAATCACGCCCGCCCGAACAGCTATATGACGTTCTGTGTAATTATTGTCCTAACATATTAGGGTTCCGTACCCAAAGGATAAACAGGAACCCTGTTACTGAGACTTCGTTGTCCGTCTGTCTTGGACTCTGTATCTTACGAACCGTGATAGTTAGAAAGTTGAAATTGTCACAGATGATGTATTTCTGTTGCCTCTATAACAACAAATACAAAAAAAAACAGAATATAATAAGTATTTAAGAGGACTCCCATACAACAAACGTGTTTTTTTTTTGCCGTTTTGGTACGGAACCCTTTGTGCGCGAGTCCGACTCGTACTTGGCTGGTATTTTTATGTTCATCTATAATATTCATAGCATGTAGCATAATATGATAGTGCTCTTAGCACAAGCTTTGCTTACTTTGATGCTAGATGGATGGCGTTATGTTCAATTGTCCTTACTTAAAAAAAAAAAACTTTACGTAATCTCACATTTCAGTTACTGCCAGATAGGGACGACAACATGCATCCCTTACACTGTCCTATCCCCCTATCAATGTTGAAACGCCCCTATGAAGATCTGTCCCTATACAGGGTGCTGGCGATATTGGGATCGAGCATTATGTTAGTGCATAGACAGGAACAAGCTTATTTCGCTATGAAAGTAAGTATTTTTAGGTACCCCAATGTACCGACGCGGGATAAAATCCGACCCCAAATATGCGGGGCAACACTCGACCACCACGCAGCCGCCACACAGGTGGCCAAGGTCCGCCGTGCGCCACTGGGAATTCTTTCAGTGTCTACCGGAGGCGCTCGGCAATGGACGTAGGTACGGCCACGGCCCACGACACAGATACTGTCTAAAGACTGTTAGATACTAAAGTAACGCCATAGAAACGAGATAATTTTTGTCAACAAACGATCTGTTACTTAAGTTACATTACTATAGCGAGCGATTATTATCTCTGTCTATATCACTAGTACTCAGTAATGACGTGGGTTGGTCGACGAGAGCTGTCGTTGCGTGTTTCAAGAAAACATTTAGTACCGTAGTTGTCAACCATTTCATGCATGTCACAAATACATCTGATTCGGACTGTTCCAAATTTGTCTAAAACAGATGACAGTAATTAGAATAGGGAATTTAACATTCATTCACTCATCCACGGAGCCTTTTCCCAACAGTTAGGGTCGGCTTTCCAGTCTAACTGCGATTCAGCTGAACTTCAATATTTTCCGTGAAGCGACTGCCATCTGACCTCCACAACCCATGGGCGATATCGAAGTTCTGTAGTTAGACCGCGAGGATTTTTGATTTAGGGCTCCAACTACCCCTAACGACTGCCATAGATGTTCGTATGACAACCGGGACCGACGCGACAACGTGCTCTCCGAGGCACGGAGGGGTCACAGTGTCTTAACCTTTGCAATGTGTTAACGTTGTCAGTTACCACTAGACCACGAGCCCACGAATTTAACATTATGTATAATAATTTATTTAAAACAATTTTTTTTTAAACCCTAGAAACTGGTTATATTTGTTGTTTCGTTTAGCTGGCCTTACTACGGAAATATACCGTAATATGAGTCTCCGTAAGACCGGCCCCATTTCTTGGTATGGGATTGGCCATCTGTCCCTATGAGCATGGCATCGGAAGAGTTTGTCGTGTGTGAAAATAACGGTCATGTCACCCAATTAACACACTTTTTTTTAATTTCCTGCAATATTATTGGTAATCGACAAACTCTCCCGTGCGCTATGCTAAGGGGAGAAAAAATAATAATACCTATACTTTAATTTTTCCAAAAAAAAACAAAAAAAAAACTTGGACATCATTTCACAATATTCGTATTGTTGTGGAATGGTGTTCAATTGAGTTTCTTTTTTTTTTCAAAAATGTATTAGGGTGAATCTACTCCAGATTTGCATCTTTGCATAGAAAAAAATATTTTCACCTATTATTGCGAGAATAGTCTTCGTTTTAAGCTAGACATATAAATACATCAAATGCATGCTATGTTATAGCTAAGGTACGCTGAATATTTTAATATTTTGGAAAATCTTTGCAATATAAAAAAAAATAGGGTTGCTGATAATGACGATCTATGATAAAAAAGTGTGTGTGTCAGCTCCGACGCACGACTGGAGTTTACTCCTTAAGTACGAGTATCTAACCATAACAAATTAGAAAGTTGCGCACTAGAGGTGCGCACCAAAAACGTGACACGATTTTCGTTACTTGTTAGTAGGTTTTACCCCTCGGATTTTTCTCATACCGGGCGCCTTATATATGAAAATCGATTCTTAAGGAGTAAACTCCAATAATAATAATAATAACAATAAAATAACCTGGCAACTCTGAACATCTCATACATCATTTTCATTCTTAAAATATTTTAATATTTTTATTTACATATGATTGCCTAAATTTATACAATTACTTCAGATACCAAATTAATAAAAGCAAAAAGTCAATAAATAAAGGATTTTATACTATTTTATAACAATAAAATAGCTGTTCTCTCTGAGACAGTCTTGATAATGCCTCGTTTAGAGGCGAAACAATTGTCGACGTTTTGTTGTCCTTTTGATTCTGCGAAAAATTAATGCTATTAATTAATGCTAAAAAGTTTTTTCTTAAAAAAATTTTTACTTACCATTGTTTTTTTAATAAACAAAGTCTACAAAATTAACATAGAAGATTTGACACATGTCATATGAATACCTACGAAAATATCAACAATATTATGGCTAAATTCAAAATGAAGTGATTGAGATGCAAACAAGAGCCAGAAGCAGAAATGCGCAACTAACACCCCCGGACTCGTCACTAAACTCCGCCTCGCAGGCACCGGACCGCACATCGCTGACACAGGTACTCGCTGAGGCGTCGAGCTCTTCAAGTGACGAGTATTTTTCTCCGCCGACGTCGCCAACACCTGTACGCCGGCGAGGGAGAGGCCGGCCGCCGAGCAGTTTGGGGCCCCGAAGCCTACCAGCTTCGAGTAGGGTCCCCACTACCGGTGGTATTGTGCACCGCATGCGATGGACTTCATCCATCAATGAAAACGTCATGCGGGCATATTATGAGGCCACAGATGGGGAAACCAACCTGACTGCGTACCGTTCAAGGATGCTTCCTTTGTTTCAGGCTCTTGAACCAACAATGACCGTTGCCGTCCAACGGCTATCGGATCAAGTGCGGGCTATCCAACGATGTAAGTTGTTGGATCAATCTGTGCTTGATCGACTACGCCTGGAAGTATTATCTACTCGTACAGCTCCAGTGTCAACGAGAGCACCGTCACCTGTGACACAGACGGTTGCTACAAGTGTGACGTTAGCGACGCCCGCACCCGACGCGGGAAATGATACGAGTGATACATCTATCCAGGTAAGCGAGCAATTGAGGAGTACTTTGGAAGATGTGATCTCGCAGTATAGGTTTATACCTAATTCTAGACCGCGGCTACCACGCTTGCCAATGCATAAACGAAATCTGGCGTTGATGGGAGCCCTGAATGCATTGCTAGAGCCGTACTTACGGACTAGCAGTGATTTGCTAGATACTCACTCGATTCTTTACTGTGGAGCTATTGCCGCTTCTCGTGTTGCACGCGTTAAATTCCCCGAAGCTAACCGGGATACGGGACACGGGAACACCATCCGGTCGTGGTGCACGACCGGATGGTGTTCCCGTATGGCAGGCAAGAATCGAGCGACGTATCGGCACATTTAGGACTCTCATTGCAAAGCTTATCTCTTTCAGCCGGGGAAATAGTCGTCCCCGGGTCATGCGTTTCGTTGTTCAGGCATTTGCTGAGACCGGTATTCGTCCCCAGCAATACTTAGCCAATGTCACGGAACGTATTGACTTTCTGAAACAGAAAGTGTATGCATGGGCAAGCCGTATCCGTCGTTATAGAGAGCGTGTAAATAGATACTGGCAGAATCGCATCTTCCAAAGTGACCAAAGGAAGATGTACCGAGAGTGGGAGGGAACTGGACAACGTTTGAACGACGGACAACTGCCAGATGCTCACGCCATGAATCAATTTTGGCGTGACATATGGTCGGTGCCCGTCGAACATTCGGAGGGCGACTGGATCCGTGTCGTCGAGCGTGAATGCAGTATCATCGAACCCATGGAATCTATTACCATAGACTCCGAAGACGTTAGTTGTGCAATGCGTAAGGCCCCGAACTGGAAAAGTCCTGGGCCGGATGGATTGCACAACTTTTGGATAAAGTGGGTTCAGAGCTCGCATGAACGCTTGGCAACACAGTATCAAGAAGCCCTTGATTCTGGTTCCTTACCTGCTTTCATGACCACTGGCATCACCTTCCTGCTCCACAAATCAGGTAGTACCACGGAACCTAAAAACTATAGGCCCATCACTTGCTTACCTACCATCTACAAGCTCCTTACATCTATTCTGAGAAGTAAAATAAACTCGCACATAGTATCTAATAATATCTTAGATAACACTCAGAATGGATGTAGGGCTGGGTCTCGTGGTACTAAGGAGCTACTCCTCATTGATATGGCCATTAGCCAACAAGTCAAGCGGAGTAGGGGCGCCCTCTCTACTGCCTGGATTGACTACAAGAAGGCCTATGATTCGGTGCCTCATTCATGGCTGAGGAGGATTTTAGAGTTGTATAAAATTAATCCGACTCTTAAATCCTTCTTAGTCTCGTGTATGGGGCAGTGGACCACAGTCCTTCGTCAACCAGGTAGTGGTGGGCACGCCTCTGACCCGCAAGGCTTGATAAGGATCGAGCGTGGTATATTCCAGGGCGACAGTTTGAGTCCATTGTGGTTTTGTTTAGCACTGAATCCACTTAGCACATTGCTGAAGGATTCAGGGCTAGGCTATCGGTTTCGTAGAGGGGTTGAGGTTATATCTCACCTGATGTACATGGATGACCTCAAACTGTTCACACTGAAGCACCAAGATTTAGTGACATTATTAAAAACTACGGAAGTTTTTAGTAATGCCATTAAGATGGAGTTCGGTGTTGATAAGTGTGCGGTTATGCATGTACAACGGGGGAAGGTTGTAAATTCACCGAATTTACAACTTTCTGAGATAATAACTCTCAGATCTCTCTCCGAGACCGAAACATACAAATACCTAGGTATGTCAGAGTCATTGGGTATAGCGGTAGAGGATATTAAGAAATCGGTGAAAGAACGTTTTTTTGGCCGCCTGACAAAAGTTCTTAACAGTTCTTTGTCCGGTGGTAACAAAATGCGGGCTTTCAACGGTTGGGAACCTTTATTGTTATACTCCTTTGGCATACTTAGGTGGACTCAAACGGAACTAGACGCCCTGGATAGGCGAGTCCGTCAACAACTGACATTGCATCGAATGTTACACCCACGATCTTCTGTCATGAGACTGTACATTCCGCGGAAGTGGGGGGGTCGAGGCTTTTTGAATGCCAAGAACCTCCACAACCGTGAAGTGTGCAGTCTGAGAGATTACTTTCTACAGAACGGGTGTGATATTCATTGCGATGTTGTGATGGTTGACAAGGGCCTAACACCTCTTTCCTTGGCTAACGAGAACTGGCGTAAACCAAAGGTGCTAGGTACTGAAGACCGTAAGGACGTATGGAAGAGTAAGGAGCTACACGGGCGGTTCTACCGGGTCTTAACAGGACCCGACGTAGACCTGCTCGCTTCGGTGAACTGGCTACGTTTTGGGGACCTCTTTGGGGAAACTGAAGGTTTTGCCTGTGCAATTGCAGATGAGGTTATCAAGACGAACAACTATCGGAAATACATCATGAAGGACGGTACGGTCGACATTTGTCGAGCATGCCACCGTCCTGGAGAATCACTTCGCCATATTATTTCCGGATGTTCGTATCTTGCTAACACCGAGTACTTGCATAGGCACAATCAAGTAGCCAGGATCATCCACCAGCAACTTGCTCTTCAATATGGCCTTATTGAGTTTGAAGTACCGTACTATAAGTACACACCAGTGCCAGTTCTTGAGAATGGTCGTGCATTGCTCTACTGGGACCGATCAATCATCACGGACAGGACTATTGTTGCCAATAGGCCCGATATCGTGTTGGTTGATCGGACCCAGCGTCGGGCAGTGCTCGTCGATATCGCCGTCCCGCATGACGAGAATCTCGTGAAGGCAGAGAAGGACAAACTTAGTAAGTACCTCGATCTGTCCTTCGAGATAACCGCCATGTGGGACGTAGACTCGACGATCATTGTCCCGGTGGTCGTTTCGGCAAACGGATTAATAGCGAAGAGTCTCGATCAACATCTCAAGAGACTCTCGTTAGATTGTTGGATCAAGAGTCAGATTCAGAAGGTTGTTATCCTCGACACGTGCCGTATTGTTAGGAGGTTTCTTAGTCTGTAGCCTCCACCGCCGGTAGTTTGGGTCCTACTCCGCTACTGGTGGGTCACTATTTTTTATATTTTTAAATGTATTTGTGTTTTTTATAAATGTATTTAAAAATGTATAAAATAAGAATAGAAATGAATAAACGATATAACAATAATAATAATCTTAATACACTCACAGCCAAATTAGAAAGTTGCGCACTAAAGTTGCGCACTAAAAACGTGACACGATTTTCGTTACTTGTTAGTAGGTTTTACCCCTCGGATTTTTCTCATACCGGGCGCCTTATATCGATTCTTAAGGAGTAAACTCCAATAATGACGCTGTCGCAAAATATAATGACGGATTGTTGCCGACAGTGACGAATATATTTTGAAGTTAAATTATTGATAGGAATAAAAATAAAATGCAAGTATAAAAAAATAATTTTTACCTTTAATATTGATTGCAAACATCAACTGTATAAAAATCAACAAATTTACTTTTTTTATGGTTGACAATACAACATTATGACCCTTTTAAACCAAGCACTCTTGAGTAAAATTTAACAAGAGAAATAAATGTCCATCACGTTGTTAAAACAAAAGGGTAATATGACATTTGTACATGTTGTACTCTTATTTTAAATTTTATTCACAAGAGGCATCAATAACAAAATATACTTAATAAACTTCTCGATTGATGATTTAACCCGATTTAGTGTTAAATTAAAATCTTCGTTTAGGTTAGACGGTTACCTATCTTAATCCCGAATTTTAATATTCCGAATATCATAATCCCGAAAACGTTTGGACATTTTTCAAATCCCGTTTTTTTAAATTCCGAAGTTTTGTTTGCCATATAATCGCAACTCCGAATTTCATTTGCCCATTTATTCATTTGTACGACGTTTTAGAATCCAGAAGAATGAGTTCCAGACACACGAAATCTAAATGCACACAATCCAGATGACCGTAATCCATATGCACGAAAGCCCAATTTTTAACACAAATTTTTGAAATACACTTAATTGATATCCAGAAAAACAATATCCAGATTTTTAAAATCAAGATTTTTTTTAATGAAAATGTCAGATTACACAGTTGTCACTTTCACCTGGGACAAATCTCTTTTTTCTATTAATGCAAGTCGTTTCAGTCGTAGGTGGTCACAGTTTGAACCTAACCTAACCTACCCATTTTGTTTAAAGAAGAAATTAACGTAATCTAAATAGTTCAGTTCCGGGTAACCTACTAAAAACCATCTCTTTTTTCGATTAATGCAAGTGGTTTCTGGTCACAGTTTTAACCTAACCTACCCATTTTGTTCAAAGAAGAAATTAATTAACGTAATCTAAATAGTTCAGTTCCGGGTAACCTACTAAAAACAATCTCTTTTTTCTATTAATGCAAGTGGTTTCTGGTCACAGTTTTAACCTAACCTAACCTACCCATTTTGTTCAAAGAAGAAATTAATTAACGTAATCTAAATAGTTCAGTTCCGGGTAACCTACTAAAAACAATCTCTTTTTTCTATTAATGCAAGTGGTTTCTGGTCACAGTTTTAACCTAACCTAACCTACCCATTTTGTTCAAAGAAGAAATTAATTAACGTAATCTAAATAGTTCAGTTCCGGGTAACCTACTAAAAACAATCTCTTTTTTCTATTAATGCAAGTGGTTTCTGGTCACAGTTTTAACCTAACCTAACCTACCCATTTTGTTCAAAGAAGAAATTAATTAACGTAATCTAAATAGTTCAGTTCCGGGTAACCTACTAAAAACAATCTCTTTTTTCTATTAATGCAAGTGGTTTCTGGTCACAGTTTTAACCTAACCTAACCTACCCATTTTGTTCAAAGAAGAAATTAATTAACGTAATCTAAATAGTTCAGTTCCGGGTAACCTACTAAAAACAATCTCTTTTTTCTATTAATGCAAGTGGTTTCTGGTCACAGTTTTAACCTAACCTAACCTACCCATTTTGTTCAAAGAAGAAATTAATTAACGTAATCTAAATAGTTCAGTTCCGGGTAACCTACTAAAAACAATCTCTTTTTTCTATTAATGCAAGTCGTTTCTGGCACTCGCCGGCCGCTGCCGCGGCCGTGGTCGCAGTTCTAACCTAACCTAACCTAGTGAGTCGAATTTGACACTTAAACCTATCTGTAATAGGCAAATAAAACAATAAATTTACTGACTGGCAATTTTTATTTTCAGGAGATAGTAAAGATATAGCAAACTGGTTCGACGAAAACCATATCGAGGTTTAGATAGATAAATAATATAATTTAGACCTACAAAATAATTGAGGCTTATTAAATTTTGTTAATAGTGTAGGGTAGTTTAGTAATAATTCTGGAAATTGTTAGCTTGGGAAACAAAAAATAATATTATTTATTGCAATAGTTTAGCTGGAACACGATTGTATGGGAACCAAAATAAAAGATTATGAAAATCTGGCAATAGTTTATTTGGAAAATGGTACGATGGGAAACAAAAAAAAGTATTCTGAGAATCTGGTATAACTATATCTGTATTATGAGAATATGGGAAACAAAAAAAAACTTTTTGAAAATTTGGTTTAGTGCACCTGGAAATTGATTCATCTGAGAAATTAAAAATGGAATTTTCAAAAGTTGTCATTCATTACATCTGTCTTTTAAAAGTTCTACCAACCGTTTTCGGGGTTTTAAGATTCGGGTAACAGAAATTCGAGATTTCAATAGGTTACCAGTTTAGACACTTATTGTACACATGGATGTTGGGGTTACTAAACCAGTATCAAAGTTATGCGTATATACTGTGACGTCACACCGCTTGGTGGGAGCGGCGCAGGCGACGAAGCTTCCCCGCGCCTCAACTATTCTATATAAGCAAAGAAAGCGGTGTCTCGACCTCTTGTGCGGCCTACGACACGCTCAAGTGATGTTACCTGTTCTCTTGTTCAGCACACACCCCGTGATACTGAGACCTGCTGAACTGCAGTATGTAAGCAGACTTGTTGTCTACTACCCCCGAAGTGGAAAGATTGCACTTCTTCTGCGTATTTTAAGGAGTAATTTTCTGAAAAATCGACATGTACCAAAGCTTCTTCAATGGTTAGGTTATTTCTTAGATCTTTGATAGCATTATACTGATACTGACCGACCATTTTGTAAGTGTGCTCGACAAATGGTACTGTTAGCTGCTATTTTTGCAATAGCTTCTTTAGGGCTGATAGTTATATTCTTTTTCCACGTTAATGTTTGTTTTTTCTGAATACCACTTTTTATTATGTTTTTAGTTACTTTGACCCATTGAAAATATACGAAAGTTCTATCTTCATTATCAAGATTATATTCCAGACATTTTGATCTGCAGGCATCACACCTTCTTTGTAAGCAGTAAATATTTTTTGAATCACAACATAATTTGGAGATGACTTGTTCACTATTTTTCTCTTTTATTATGTATTGCTTATTCGTTGCCGATATTAATAGTTCCATATTAACATGAATACTGCACTGACATGTTTCTGTTGATGCTTTTTGGGAAAACAACCCAAAATGGTCGGTGTTTACAAAAGAAAGAATAATGTAGGTACTCTTGAATTTGTCTGTGAACAAAATTTGCCATGCAAGTCTTTTATTATAGGCATAAATATCATTATTAGCAACAGGCGTCATTGTCGACTTGTGTAATGTTGCTAATAATGATGTTACCAACTATGTCAAATTCTGAAAAGTTCGCACGCAGCAAGCGAAATAGGTAACTATAAGAAAAAACAAACAGTGAACGTCATTTGTTTCCAGAATACTTCATCATCGTTAATAAATAAGAGTTTACCATGCATACATAATTAAAATAAAGATTTATGTACGCATGACGTTTGGAATGACAAACTTTGGAGAATGATATTCAACAACTTACCGCTGGTGTACAAGGCGTCCGTTCACTGTAATGAGTGGCGATCGACTGAGTTACGAGGGGGGTGCGTCCCTTTAGCCAGATGTGAGGCTTCGGGTGCGTTCTGATTTCTTAAAATATTGAAAAACAATCGTGTTGTCGCTAATGACGGAATTTTTTAGAACATTGTTTGATTTTATTTTTAATTAACTTGCGACTTAATTTTTAAATATATTTTGTAGGAAATACCATGCGTATTTAGTAATAAGCAATAAATACATAGACGGGTCTACATTACTATAAAAATATTTATTTTATGCCATAAAATATCTAAAATCTAGCAAAGGCGACATATGAAATATTGTTTTCGGAGGATTTTTTCTAATAGTTTGTTATTTTGCAATTTAATCACAGAAAGGTTTTGATTGCTTCTGGTAAATTTATTTAGGTTGTAGATTAACAAGTAAAAGTTCTGAATTTGTTTAATTAATAGGAGTCGTAAGGCGAGACATTAATTTTGGGCCTCTTGAAGATCCACCCATTACTATAAGTTCCACCAAGGGCTGACAATCGAAAGCATAAATTATACTTTAATTTTTCTTTGGTAAAGGCCATGTCCGTAGACCAACAATCAGATCTTGTTTGAGTTTTTTTTTATATTTCATAATTGGACACCTGTAGTGACGTTACGTCATCCTCGACTGTTTTGTGTCTAGTACCAGTTCCTCACGTTAATTTGCTCGAAATACGTTTTCGTATTCCTCCATACATTTCACACAGTTCCCTGACGTTACCGCTTGGGGCGCTGGCAGTGGCGAATGTTCCATACATTCCCATAAGCCCGGAATTCCCATAATAATATTGTACCATTGACCCTAAAATAATATTGTGTATTGTAATATTAATATTGACCCTAAAAAATGTCGAATGCGTCCAAAACGATTATTTCAAAATTAAATTTCGCGCGTTTAGGGTCAATCACCTTTACCGCCGGCACCAACCGTTCCTCCTCTAGCTATGTGTTGTGGTACTAAACTAACTTGACTGGTACTCTGTACGGTGTTAAGCGCGCGGATGCCATCTCGCTCGCACAAATTGTAAGTAGACGCAATGCATGCCCGTTATAATCGGGCTTGCATATTCTCTTTCACACCTATGGATATTTTCGCTAGCATACCACAATACTTAATAGGTTGCTATAGCAAAATCTAGTCGCCCAAAAGCCTGGTTTTTGCTCTGAAGTTCGTCGCACATCGGTTGCGTGGCGACCTATGCTATGTTCGCGTTTGTTTACTTCAGTTTCGCGTAGTAATTTGCTTTTAAGAGTGGTGATTTTTTCAAAATTGCTTTTTATTGTTTAAAAGTTGTGAATTCGTTTATTTGAGTGTTAAATATGGAAGAAATTGTGCCTTGTGATGATTTGAGGTGCTGTAACGTTTTATTAAAAGACCAAAGGGTAAAATCATTAAGTTTTGATCAGAGAAAGTCGTTAGTTGTTTCTCCTAAACCAACGCCAGATTTGTGTATTTTTAAAGTAAGTAAAACTCACTTGTCACGCCAATTTGCTGAAGAAATTTCATAACACAATCAGCAAGTTGACCAAAACCATAGTATTTTTCATTTTTTCAAAGACTTGTAGATGTAGTTTGCCATTTAGCGCAACAGGAATTGCCTTTTAGAGGACATGACGAGTCCAAAGATTCATTAAATAGAGGTAACTTTTTAGAATTAGATTCATTATTATCGAAATATGATAGCGTTTTGGAAAGGCATATGCAACATCAACAGAGCGACAAACCCGGGCCGAGTTATTTATCATCTACAATTCAAAACGATATTATTCACTCGATATAATAGCGCATGAAATAAAATAGAAAAAATCAGTTGTAATTTAACTTTAATTTTTAACCGACCTCAAAAATGGAGGTTCTCAATTCGACTGCTTTTAACTTTGATTTTTAACCGACCTCAAAAATGGAGGAGGTTCTCATTTCGACTGCTTTTAACTTTGATTTTTAACCGACCTCAAAAATGGAGGAGGTTCTCAATTCGACTGCTTTATTTTTTTATGTTTGTTACCTCATATATCGGGCATGCAGTCCTCAGCTTATGAAGCTTCGCCCCTGGGGCGCTGGTGTGAAATGTATGGGAAATACGAAAAAATGTATTTTATGCAAATTAACGTAAGGAACTGATACCAGACACCCTGACGTGCAGAGTAGTTGTTAGTGGTTCAGACAGGTTATCAGAGATATATACGTAGTACAGAGATAGTTGCCGTGAGCTAAATACCTATATTAAATTTTTCTAATTTTCAGGTGATACAAAAAGTACCAAACAATCTAACAGAATTCGACGAATACTTCCTAAGAAGGACCAACGAGACCCGCCAACCAATACTGCCAACAGTCATACCATACATGGTCGCGTTACACTCATATATAGAGACCAACACCTTAATATTCCTCATCCTATCATACGCTCCGGGAGAAAAACTAGTCAACTATATAAAGAACTATTCAAAATCAACCCCAACAACTCCGGCAAGAGAAGTGAATTTAGAAAATGTTTTTACAGAACCAAAAAATAAAAACGTTAATACGAGTGATAGTGTCGTTGATAGGAGTTATAGTAGTGTTGTTGATAGGAGTGATAGTAGTGTTGTTGTTGGTGATAATAATAATAGTGATAGTGATATATCTGTGCGTGAATTGGTGATCAATTCTCAGAAGTTGTTGTTGAATGTTGATAAAGCTTTAACCGAGGGTAGTGTTAAGGACAGTGTTGTTGCTAGTGATATTGTTGATAATGTTTGTGCTACGCCTGGGAGTAATAAGGTTAGTATTTATTGCTTAATTTATATATTTTTACCAGTTTAGATATAAAAGACAAATAGAGGAAACTAGTGAAGTGGTTGTTGGGAGGTATTGAAACGATTGTAGTAACAGTATGATTGATTTTATTATCAAAATGTATTCGTATTTATATCATACAAGTATTTATTTATTTTAAACTTTTTGCACAGTTATCGTACAATGGAGGACTTAATGCCACAGGCATTATCTTCCAGTCAACCTTAGGGTGATGCAGATAGTTCTAGTAGCAGGTGCATAGCAGTAGTGTTAAAAAATAATTTAATTGGTGTAAAAGTAATACAAAAAAAAAGTTTATATGATTTGTATGATTTTTATATGAAGGTCATAAACTTAAATTCTAATAATATGTATCGGATAGTCCGAGACACCCAGAACTTTAATTGGCTGTGCCATAGCGGCTGGCACGTAAGATTTTGTTGCCTTTTATCAGCATTTCATTGCAAGGCAATGGGTTTCAATTTTTTTCATTTAATTCATTCGGCCATTTTGGACATAACCCATTACAAATGTGCCCGGTGACGGCAATAGGCTTGCCCCCTATTACGTGGGACTAAAAATACTGGCAAATTGTGGGTGTGTAATGCACCTCTGCCGACCCCTTCGGGGATATAGGCGTGAAGAAGGGACTAGAACCGCCTTCTAGTATGATATAGACGTCTCGTATATATATATATGACGTGAGAGGTGCTTAGCTTGCCTACACTAGTTTAAGTATTAAAGACGAAAGGCGACACCCGGTTTGAGCCTAAAAGGCGAAAATGTTCAAGGCATAAAAGGCGAAACCGGTCAGGTTAAAAGGGAACAAAGAATCGATATAAAACAAAGTCGGGTTGGTTGAGAGATTAATGGCTCGAGAACGGCTGGACCGATTTCGCTAATTCTTTTTTGTTGTGTTTGTTATTATTAGGAAAAGGAACTTTTAGAAGAAGAAAACGTAAGAAGATGTAAGTCTTTGATTGGTGAAGAGAGAAAATTGAAAGGATTGCATGGTATCAAATTAAACACCGATTGTAACCATTGATATTATAACAATAATATTTTTGTAATATCTTCAAATAGTTGTAAATATTCCAGATATCGTTAAGAGGACGTGAAGTAATACCGCCATCCGCTGTTTGCAAATGGGGAGCGGAAATATTGACTGCCTTAGAGAGTTTACATAATTGTGGAGTTATTTGCAGGTGAGATACATTAGTATAATATTCATTGATTGAGATCAGAGCCCTCTAGCTGTGTCTAAACGTAATTGCAACATTACGCACAACCTACCATTGTAGTTAATTCCTCAACTACCGGTAGATGGCGCTCTGGCGACGCGGTAAGTCGCGATATTGATACAATATGATCACAATATTAGATGTCTTGTGCTAGTGGTGTCTTGGTCAGTTGGTAGAACGTTCCTCCTGGAAAGTAGCTGGTTTGAATCCAACCCAAGACTATGTAGTTTTTGTGATTCATATTGTGAAATTATATTAGTATTATTACAAGTATCATACTAAAGAGATTTTTGTCAACAAACGGACCGTTACTAAGTTACATTGCGATGGCGAGCGATTATTATCTCTGTCCTTATCACTCGTACCCAGTACTGACGTGAGTTGGTCGACGAGAGCTGTCGTTGTGTGTTTCATGGTACAGGTCAACATTTAGTACCGTAGTTGTCAACATTGATAGAATATATATAACATAACATAGCATCACGCCTTTTTCCCCGAAGGGTTAGGCGGAGGTGTGCAAACACCCACATCTCGCCAGCTATGTTAGGTCCCATTTAATAGGGGGCGAGCCTATTGCCATTTACCGGGCACAACCGTCGAACCCGAGACCTCGAGTGTGGCAGTCTGTACATAGTACCATTGTGTCACCGAGGTAGAATATATAGTTCAGTCATAAATACTCTTAATGTGATTCGGACTATTCCAACGAATCAACCATGTCTAATACAGACGACAGTGATTAGAATAGGGAATTAAACAAATCAAAATCCTGCCAATTGTGAGTCGGACTTGCGCACGAAGGGTTCCGTATCTTTAAAAATGGCAAAAAAAATACGTTTGGTTTATGGGAGCCCCCTAGTGATAGATAGACGGACCGGCGGACAGCGGAATTTAGTAATAGGGTTACTGTTTTACCCCTTGGGTACGCGAAACCCTAAAACTGTTTTAAACCCCCGAAGTTTTGTTTCATTTTTACTCTCGTCTCGGTGGCCTTACTTTACACACATTTTGACCCCCCTTAATTTCTTGCCCTTCTTCTCGGATATGTTGTAATCGAATGGGCGGATTTCTTGCATTCCATAACTGTGTATTAACTGCACCTATTTTAAATAATAATATTTTGAATTTGCCTTTCAAAAGTTCCAAACTCTTTTGTCGGCATTGATGTGCTCTTCCATAACAAATTTAATAGAATATCATAGCTTATCTCTGAATAAATTTAAAATCGGTCAAGCGCGAGTCGGACGTGCGTACGTTCCGTAATATTTTCCAAAACAAGTTCCAAAACTTTGTGGGGTCCTCCAAGGAAGTATTTTAGGACCTAAACTCATGCTGTCCTGTTGCTTTGCTAATCTGGCAGTAAATGTAGAATCCCTCTTAATGACTTTAATAAGTGTCTTTGTGACCTCACATATATAATTTATGAATTTCAAATGTACCTAAATCCAGTTTTACCATCTATGTGAGAGAAGAAATAAAATCTTATCTTATCATATCTTACTTAAATCTTAACATAGTATTAAACAAAGTCGCTGCCCTGTCCTTATGTATGCTTAGATCTTTCTTAACATGAAATAATCAATTTCCACTGGATGTCCAAAACGGATGCCATCTTAAATAATGTATATTTTTTTCAGAGATCTCAACCCATCAAACATACTGCTAGGCGAACGTGGTCAAGTTATATTAACATACTTTATACACTACCCGGGAATCGAAATGCAACTATACAAGTTGAATAACTACAACATGTATATCGCTCCGGAGTTGTATGACAATTGTATAGCAGATATTTCAAATAAAGTCTGTGATTTTTGGAGTTTTGGAGCCATTATGTACGAATTGTTGTGTGGAGAGGTTAGTTAAACTTTAGGTCTCTTATAGTATGAATGCCGTCATATAACGGCCGTAATTCAGCGGTGACGTTATTAGATGCTTCTGATTTATACCCTTTGGGAGATAGTAACATTATTATAATGGTTACTGAATATGGCGGCTCCGCCCGTGGGATATAGGTTTCTCGTTCCCGATTGCTACGGGAACACATTACCGGGATAAATAAATATTTTGGACATTCTCATACAACGTCATGTATGCCCAAACTAAGATATAAGCTTGTGCTATGGGATCTAGACAACTGATAAATATATTTATATATTTCTAAATACATACATACATAGAAAACACCCAAACTCCGAAACAAACATTTGTGAATCACACCAATATTTTATTCGACCCGGGAATCGAACCCGAGACTCCAGAGTCGAAAGCCGATGCACTACCGATCACGATAAAAAGTAGCTTAATGTTACTCGTGAGATAATGTAGTGGATGAGTGAAAGAATTTTCAAAATCGGTTCAGTAGTTACAGACTCAATTAAATTCAAACAAACAAACAAATATTTTCTATTTATAATATATTAGTATAGATGTGTCTGTCTGTTTAGTATTAAACATTATATGTATCTGTGTTATAAGAATATACCTTAGATAACTTATAGTACTTACGTTAAATGCCTTAGGGGTATCCTGGGCATACCCAATAAATAATGGACTTTAGTAGGATTGGACTAAAATTCCGTGGAATAATTCCCCCTTTTTCCAATTCCCACGGAATTATATTGACGGGATAAAAGGTATATATATATATTTTATTAATGTTTCAGCCTCTGTCTACCCACCATCGGACTATATTCACGACTCATACAATACTACATACACCGGATGGATTGTCAATCGAACAACAATCACTACTTACACAGGTATATATACTTAGTAAACTGTATACTCCGCTACAGGTCGGCTATTTCAACAAGTCGAACATCGGCCCATTAGCTCAGTTGGTTAGAGCGTCGTGCTAATAACGCGAAGGTCGCGGGTTCGATCCCCTCATGGGCCACAGATCTTTTTGTAATTTTATGAATTATTTTTTTCGAACACAATTTTAAATAATATGTATGCCAAATTTTTGAATTCTAGTTTTTTTTTTTCGAGATTTTTTTTTTTTGGAATATATTTATACTTTCAACTTGGTTTCAGGTGTCTAAATGTTTATAAAAATATTTTTTGTAAATTTAGAAGATTTAACAAACGAAAAGTAATAATGTTAATATAAAATCACAAAAAACCACGCCTATATCCCCGAAGGGGTAGGCAGAGGTGCATTAGACACCCACACTTTGCCAGCAATTGGTGTTGGTCCCATGTAACATGTGGCACTATAAAATTTCTATAACCACTCTTAAATTCAAACCAAATTGGCAATAGCCAGGACAGATGTTACATACCGCTAAATAGAATCTCTGCAGTCCGAGCAAATGTATGATAAGTGTATGAACTGTATGACTGCTTCGGTGGCGTTGTCGGTAGTGCATCGGCTTTCGATTCCGGAGTCTCGAGTTCGATTCCCGGGTCGAATCTAATATTTGTGTGATTCACAAATGTTTGTTTCGGAGTTTGGGTGTTTTACTAGTGGTCGCCCGCGACTTCGTCCGCGTGGTAATTTGGATTTTTTCCCGTTCCCGTCGCGCCGCGTCATATTTTGAACAATTCACACAATATCTTTATAAATTGTAGCCTATGTGTTATTCTGATGTATAAGCTATATTATTGTAAAGTTTCATTTAAATCCATTCAGTAGTTTTTACGTGAAAGAGTAACAAACATCCATCCATCCATACATACATACTCACAAACTTTCGCGTTTATAATATTAGTAGGATATATGTATTTAGAAATATATAAGTATGTTTATCAGTTGTCTAGATCCCATAGCACAAACTTATAACTTACTTTGGGTTAGATGACGTTGTGTGAGAATGTCCAACAATATAAATTTATTTATCAACCAACTTCCTAAAAAGGAGGATATTCTTAATTGGACTGTATTGTTTCCTCCATTTTTTTATTTTTTTTATTCAATTTTTTTAAGGAGGCTTTGAATATATTGTTATGTTTATTACCTCATATCTCCAAACTGGGTGAATCGATATTTTTATTGAAAGCTACCTCTTCCCAAGTGGTTCCAATTAATTTAGTCCCGTTCCAACAATCATTTTTTAAAATAATAATTTTTATGTTTCTATTTCAGTTACTAACCTACGAACCTTCAGAACGTTTGGGCTCCGGCAAGGATGGTATTGAAGAAATCAAAAGACATCCATACTTCAAACACATAGATTGGCAGTACATATATGACAATTGGACAGTGCCCGATTGACGGCAAGAGGACTGACTAATGTAGAAATAAAAAAAAAATACACATCAGTGGCAATTGTATACTTATAATAATATATGACTTATAGTTTGTAGAACCCATTGTAGGTAACTATGCGTTAGTTAATACTTAAAAATATGAATATCAGTTAAAAGTCATATTGACTCGTTTTGCCTAGTGATAACTAGTATGGGTTTTTAATTGGTGGCAAACCTGTTGCCGTTGCAGACGTGTGCGTTCGCGCAGCGGAATGTTGTTGAATTTAAAGATTTTAATTATGCAGATATTTAGTGTATGACGTCGTGTAATTGTGTATGGTAAAAAAAAAATTGTGCATGCAGCCATTGTGGAGAAATTCGCCAAAAACTGATTCCGCTGGGCGAACGTTGTCCTGGCGGAACTTTTTTTTAATCCATGGACTTAGAAGAAAAAAATGTGTCCAAAAATTAGTGTGTAATTGTGTATGTATGAATAAAATTAGTGCATGCAGAAACTTCGGAGAAATTTAAGTTTCCGCTACGCGAGCGTTTGGCCATTTGCTAGTTTTCATATAAAGCGCTTATATAGAGAGCTGTAGATTTTTACATACGTTGTTTTGAATTTGTTTATATTTGTTTAAAAAACAGATTTAGAAAAAATCGTAGGGTTTAAAAGATAAAAATATAAACGTAAAATACGCTTATTAGGTCTTAGTTCGTAAAGTATGCACTTTGGGGTCTAGTTTTTCACGTTTATACAAACCTTGTAAGTGTCTGCAACATCTTGCCAAGTATCAATGATGTTCCGTTGGTAATTAATGAGTTATAGGACAATTTACCATGAATAGACCACTGTTTACAAAGCAGTCAACTATCATGACGTTTTAAAGGAATTGCATAGTAAAATGTATTCCAATAATTAGTGTATTAATTCAACTACTCACGTGCAAAATTTCATCTCATTAAACTCAGT
Organism: Nudaria mundana; assembly: GCA_963556515.1. Lineage (NCBI taxonomy): Eukaryota > Metazoa > Arthropoda > Insecta > Lepidoptera > Erebidae > Nudaria > Nudaria mundana. The sequence goes on from OY748311.1 coordinate 12,081,096, forward strand.
AATTAAAGAGAAACAATTAAAATACTGACAAAGCAGCGAAAACCTACATAACCCGACCAAGTTCGGATGGCTACGAAAAAGCGGCCGTGCAATATATTTAGGTAACATTCTAAAATTTACAGTATAATACCCGGTATTGAATTGGTACAGGTTAAAACACAATTGTTGTTTGGATATAATTTATAGGTAATTGTTCATTGTGTCATGTTGAGGTTATTTTCTGTATTTGCTATTCATTTAAAAATATTTTTTATACCAATGTTTTAGTTTATAACACTTTTTAAATGTTGATTTATTTTTAGGTATATAAGGCAGACTCTCAAAACTAAACAACTGAATAGTCTAGTTATATGAAATCTGTTAATTTTTATTGAAGTTCGAAATATTATACTTACCCTCATATTCATAATCGTTTATTAAACCTATTTTACTTAAAACACATTTTAAGTCTATTGCTTTCTCTAACCAATGACATGAAAATTACAATGACAGAGTATGTTTAGCAAGCGTTTGTTAACGTTAAGTTTTTTATGAACAAGGGACTAGTCATGACAAGCGCCTCGGCTGCGCTCCCGATACACTCAACATACACGCGCCTGTGCGCGCACATGAGTTGTATGCAAAGTTCTGCCTTTACTGGCTCGCGCGTAGTTTGGGCACGCTTGTCATGACTAGTCCCTAAGAGGGTTAGAAATTTTTAGGTTATTTTCTATATTTTCATTCATTCATTCATTCATATGCTCACGGCTGTTGTTCCAGAAGGGGTAGGCGTGACATTTCTGTGACACCCACATTTCGCCAATTTTTGGGTTTCTACGTAACAGGTGGCGAGGAATAAATAATAAATACATAATTATTATATGTAATTAAAGATATTTTTGTACACGGATGTTTAATTAGAAAAGTACTTGTTAATTGAAGATTTATTTTTATCATAGATAATGGCGTTATTATTAAAAAAATATTTTTCAATCAAGAAATGCAATTGTTTTAATTTTTCCTAACGCTTGTGTACGCAACTGTACCATATTAATAAATACTATACTGGAAGGTTAAGAACGTTACTTAGATATATTGCACGGCCGCTTTTTTGTAGCCATCCGAACTTGGTCGGGTTATGTAGGTTTTCGGTGCTTTGTCAGTATTTTAATTGTTTCTCTTTAATTACTGAATTTAATGAGATGAAATTTTGCACGTGAGTAGTTGAATTAATACACTAATTATTGGAATACATTTTACTATGCAATTCCTTTAAAACGTCATGATAGTTGACTGCTTTGTAAACAGTGGTCTATTCATGGTAAATTGTCCTATAACTCATTAATTACCAACGGAACATCATTGATACTTGGCAAGATGTTGCAGACACTTACAAGGTTTGTATAAACATGAAAAACTAGACCCCAAAGTGCATACTTTACGAACTAAGACCTAATAAGCGTATTTTACGTTTATATTTTTATCTTTTAAACCCTACGATTTTTTCTAAATCTGTTTTTTAAACAAATATAAACAAATTCAAAACAACGTATGTAAAAATCTACAGCTCTCTATATAAGCGCTTTATATGAAAACTAGCAAATGGCCAAACGTTCGCGTAGCGGAAACTTAAATTTCTCCGAAGTTTCTGCACTAATTTTATTCATACATACACAATTACACACAAATACACACAAATTTTTGGACACATTTTTTTTCTTCTAAGTCCATGGATTAAAAAAAGTTGCGCCAGGACAACGTTCGCCCAGCGGAATCAGTTTTTGGCGAATTTCTCCACAATGGCTGCATGCACAAATTTTTTTTTACCATACACAATTACACGACGTCATACACTAAATATCTGCATAATTAAAATCTTTAAATTCAACAACATTCCGCTGCGCGAACGCACACGTTGCAGACACTATAGAAAATCCATAACCACTTTTTAATTCAAACCAAAATTCCAACAGCTAGGCATGTTTAGACAGAAAAGCATTAATTATTGTTATTATTAAATGATTGTATAATTGGCAATTGCGTAAATAAAAGCTTTCATCAAATAAACTATTTATGCACGATTTAATACAAAAATGCCAAATCGTGGTAACGTGTGAATCCAATACACTGTATCTTGAGTTACCGTGTTAAATTAACAACGCTCTTTCGATTCCTTTATGTCTGTTCCATTGTACCACGTTTACATTTTTTTTACTTTGCATGAAAGTTCTGAGATTACAACGCAAATTAGACTCTATATCCTTAAAGGTACAGGTCAAATAAAATCAAAACACGGCAACTTAAAATGCCGTGTAAATCCGTGTATTGCCAAAATAATCTTCGCGCGTTAGCAAGCGCTTTATCGCATTTTATTGCCCTCGCGCTTTATCAAAACACGGTAACTTTAAATACCGTATATTGCCAAATAATCTTCGCGTTTTGCAGGATACAGTTTTTTGACATAACAAAGTATTAGCTTATTTAGGGCCTGACGTTTCAACCGAATTACATCGGGCCGTGGTCACAGGCTGACTGGAACTTCGGTCGAAACGTCAGGCCCTAAATAAGGTAATTTTACGCTTTTAAGTCCCGAAATCGTATATATTAAAATGAATTCAGAACGCGATAGTTTAAAAACAATTCGTATATTGTAGTTACAGTGTATTGGACATGAGAGTTACACGGTCAAGGACCGCGACTCAGTTCCGAAATTTGGTTGATTTGTGGTATTGGATTCACACGGTTATTGGGGCCGTATTCCTGTATCTATAGTTAATTGTATCGGTCAAAGAAGTATTTTTTTTGTGATTTTCAGTGTATGTTTATGTACCATACATACATATGGTCACGCCTCTTTCCCATGGGGGTAGGACAATGACAGAGACTATAAAATTCCACTTGCTACGATCCTGGCATACTTCTTTCGCTTCTTCCACTTTCATAACTATCTTCATGCACGCTCTCCGGTTCTGGGTACTCTTGACCTGGCCTTTGGTCACAACATCTCCGAATTGGTCGCAGTACGTTCGCCTAGGTTGACGTACGTTCGCCTAAGTTGACGTACGTTCGCCTAGGTTGACGTACGTTCGCCTAGGTCGAAGTACGTTCGCCTAGGTCGACGTACGTTCGCTTAGGTAGACGTAAGTTCGCCTAGGTCGACGTACGTTCGCCTAGGTCGACGTACGTTCGCTTAGGTAGACGTAAGTTCGCCTAGGTCGACGTAAGGTCGCCTAGGTCGACGTACGTTCGCCTAGGTCGACGTACGTTCGCTTAGGTAGACGTAAGTTCGCCTAGGTCGACGTACGTTCGCCTAGGTCGACGTACGTTCGCTTAGGTAGACGTAAGTTCGCCTAGGTCGACGTAAGGTCGCCTAGGTCGACGTACGTTCGCCTAGGTCGACGTACGTTCGCCTAGGTCGACGTACGTTCGCTTAGGTAGACGTAAGTTCGCCTAGGTCGACGTAAGGTCGCCTAGGTCGACGTACGTTCGCCTAGGTCGACGTACGTTCGCCTAGGTCGACGTACGTTCGCTTAGGTAGACGTAAGTTCGCCTAGGTCGACGTAAGTTCGCCTAGGTCGACGTACGTTCGCTTAGGTAGACGTAAGTTCGCCTAGGTCGACGTAAGGTCGCCTAGGTCGACGTACGTTCGCCTAGGTCGACGTAAGGTCGCCTAGGTCGACGTACGTTCGCCTAGGTCGACGTACGTTCGCTTAGGTAGACGTAAGTTCGCCTAGGTCGACGTACGTTCGCTTAGGTAGACGTAAGTTCGCCTAGGTCGACGTAAGGTCGCCTAGGTCGACGTAAGGTCGCCTAGGTCGACGTACGTTCGCCTAGGTCGACGTACGTTCGCCTAGGTCGACATACGTTCGCCTAGGTCGACGTACGTTCGCCTAGGTCGACGTACGTTCGCTTAGGTAGACGTAAGTTCGCCTAGGTAGACGTAAGGTCGCCTAGGTCGACGTACGTTCGCCTAGTTCGACGTAAGGTCGACGTACGTTCGCCTAGGTCGACGTACGTTCGCCTAGGTCGACGTACGTTCGCCTAGGTCGACGTACGTTCGCCTAGGTCGACGTAAGTTCGCCTAGGTCGACGTAAGTTCGCCTAGGTCGACGTACGTTCGCCTAGGTCGACGTACGTTCGCCTAGGTCGACGTACGTTCGCCTAGGTCGACCCTGTTTATGTAGCATGTTATTAATCACTTATATTCATTATAATCACGCCGGTTTTCCCTAAGAGGTAGACAACTACATTTAAGACACTCATTTCTGTCGGAAAATTGATGGCCTGAAGTCTGAATACCTTATTTTGTAGAGGTAAGCAGATGTACATTAAACATTTAAATTTTGCCAGTAATTTGGTAGTCCCAACTAAGAGGTGGCATGCCTATTGCCACTGCCGAAAACCATAATGACCTACAATAGACAATCAATTACCATTCTGTAATACTAACCTAAATACAAACAGCTAGGACGGATGTTACATACTTTCAATCTCTGCAGTCATTTATAAATGGTGATTAATTAATCCGAGACGCCCAGGACTTTAATTGGCTGTGCCACAGCGGCTGGCACGTAAGATTTTGTTGCCTTTCATCAACATTTCATCGCAAGGCAACGGGTTTAATTTTTTTACGTGGAACTAAAAATACTGGCAAATTGTGGGTGTGTAATGCACTTCTGCCTGCCCCTTCGGGGATATAGGCGTGATATGTGAGTGTGATTAATAAAGTTACTGGCGAAAAGTGGGTGTATATTATGCCCCTGCCTACCTCTTTGGGGAAACAGGTGTTATTATAATATGTTGTATGTTATGTCTTATACTTGGATGTATATTGGCAATTTTATCTCTATTCCTTTAGGTACTTAACTAAATGTAAACAAATCATAAAAAAGGTTCATTTTGAAATAAATAATTTTATTTCTTTTACATAAAATCACATTTATATACCTAAAGCACATTATAATTATATTCGACAATGTCCTTTTGACGGCAAGAGGGATAGGTGAAAGTATATAATATGATCTGAATAACAGTACATGGGGCACACTAAAAGTTCTGCACTTCTAGCTAATCGGAACTATTTGAATTTGGAATGTTATATTTTTTTAAACGTTGCAACCTTCTTAGTAATAAAAAGAAAAAATTGGCGGGAAATCATTTGTCAATTGTTTTTTATCACACATCAAAGTTCTACGTATGCAACGAAAATGGAATTCAGTCGAAAAGATTTTAGAGTGATGATTTTTCATGATTTTAAAAGTTCTCTCTCTCCGCAAGACTGTGCCGCTCGTCTTCAAAATGCTTTTGGGAGAGAAGCACCTTGTTTGAGCACTGTGAGGTGATGGTTTGCTGAATTTGAGAGAGGTCGAGTTTCTTTACATGACGAATTTCGTGAAGGGCGGCCTTCAACTGCCGTCAACGAAAATAATGTGGCTACTGTTAAGCGGTTAATTGAAGAAAACCCGCGGATTACCTATGAGACAATTCGAGGAATATTGGGGATTGGTATGAGTCAAATCCAGAAAATTTTGAATGAAGAATTGAAAGTTCGGAAACTTTGTTGTCGTTGGATCCCTCATGAACTGACAGCGGAGCAGAAGCGGGCTCGCGTGGAATGGTGCTCACAGATGCTACTGAAGTACGACCACGGACATTCTAATGCTGTTTATGACATTGTCACAGGAGACGAAACGTGGATTTATTGTTTTGAACCCGGAAAAAGAACAGCAATCTTGTGAATGGGTGTTTGAAAATGAGAACAAGCCAACAAAAGTGAGGCAGGCGAGAAACGTTGGTAAAAAAATGATCGCGTTTTTTGTCTCAGCTACGGGGCCCATCTGTACAATTCCACTTGAAGATCAAAAGAGTGGTATTCTACCATTTGTTTACCCAGGGTGTTAGAAAAAGTTCGCGAAAGACGACCCAAACGCCGCGTTCTCCTACATCATGACAACGCTTCTTCACACACGGCCAACAAAACAAAGTCATTTTTAGCTTCCGAAAAAGTACAACTCGTCACCCATCCTGCGCATAGCCCCGACCTAGCACCCTGTGATTTCTGTTTTTTCCCCAAAATCAAAGATTTCATGAGACGTTTCACTTTTATCAACTCCGAAGAGGCAGTGATAGCGTTCAATCAGCACGTAGAAAACAAGCCTTCAGATCTGTGGTCCTCGTGTTTTAAAAAATGGTTCGATCGCATGAAAAAATGTTTAAAATGTAAAGGAGAGTATTTTGAAAAGCAATAAACATAATATTTTGGTTTTAACATGTTGTTTTTTTAAGTTACGCATCTTATAGTGTGACCTACATATTTGTTTAAAGTTATACATATAGAGGAGAGGCTACAGTATCGAATTAGGTTACCCTGTAATGATACATGAATGTATTGATAAATAAATATTTTATTAAATGCTATACATAAGTAAGTGGCTATTATATTTCGCTTTCGACACCGGAGTCTCGGGTTCAATTCCCGGTCGGGACAAACTTTGTGTGAAGACAGATACGTTTGTACCGAAGTCTGGATGTTTCTTATGTATAATATGTATGTATTTACAAAAAATATGTATATAAGTATTTATATCAGTTTATCTAGTACTCATATCACAAGCTCTGCTTAGTTTGAGACTGGATGAGCGTTGTGTGAATTGACAATTAGTTAGGACCTTTTAGTTCAACTCAATTTTTAAGTAGTTGAACTAATTGTTTTTTATTTTCCAAAAGTTTAAAGTTCAAATACCAATGAGTTCAAGTATTACAATTTTCAACATGACTAAAAAAAATAAGCGAAAAAAGTTTAATTAGTTCAACTAGTTGAACTAAAAGAGAAATAAGTATTAATGACATGATTTCTTTAGTTGAATGAAATCATAGTTAATAGTGAAAGTATTAAAATTAGTATGAGCAAAATTTGTATGGGCATTTGAACTGGTCTGATCGAGGTTTGCCTGGACAGATCGCGCTAACCTAACTAACTGATCAAGGATAAGTATCGCCATCCAACGTGACAACACACCCAGCATTCTGGGAACCTTCCCAGTCGGTATGTTGTAATGTAAATATTTTTAGAATATAATTATGTATATTGTAATTCTTATTGTAAATAAAACTTGTCGTCATCACAAAAAAAAATAAAACTAACTGATCTCAATGTTGATACAGGGTTCTTTAACCAACTTCAAAAAAGGAAGAGATTCTCAATTCGACTGTCTTTCTTTTTTTTTTGTTGTTACTGTGTAATTATTTTGAAATTTACTTTATTTCAATGCTGTTGCCTCGCCATGTCGTCCCATTTCAATTTGGTCCCATACCTACAATATTAAAATGTTTACTTTGGTGCTGGGATAACGAAATATCGAGATCTGCCCAGGCAAATCTCGATCAGCCCAGACATTGTAATTAAATAATCGTTCAATAAACACAAAATGTATAAAAAGATTATTATAATTTATGTCTGTACTATATTATAAAGAGGTTAAGTTTATGTGTATGACTTCAGGCCTTAGATAAGACCGAATACTGAAAAGTCACTTAAATATTTAAGTGCTGTTTAAATGCTTAAGCCGCCACTGCCGAACGATAGTGGCCTGGAACGCCCTGCCTGTGCACGTGTTTCCTCCCACATATAACCCTGGGTTCTTTAAGCGGAGCGTGAAGAGGCACATCAGTAGGTCGTCAAGTTGAGGGCCACTCTCTATAGTATTGTGTGCTGTGAGAGTGGCCCACAATCGCTAGACGTCGTCACGACTTACCACCAGGCGGGCGGCCTCAATTTGGCGAACCCAATATAAAAAAAAAAAGCAGCACTTAACTTTTTTTCATACGAAAACGTCACTAAGTATAATTTATGCTTTCGATTGTCGGCACTTGGTGGAACATATAGTACTCCTAATACATTATGAAATAAACTCACTTCTACACATGCTCCACAATTTTTATTTCCAACACTTGACCGGTTTCGCCCTACGGCATTATCAAAGGTGAAAAGAGAACGGAAACTACTTTGTTTTATGGTATGATTAAACAAAGTACCTTTGTCGCCGTGTAAGTTTGCGATGAACTTAGAATTTACTAAACGGATTTTCATGCAGTTTTCACTAATCTATAGAGCGTTTCTGAGAAAGGTTTACGTCTATTTTACCGTAAAACCGAAGCGAAGCAAGAAGGGGAACATAGTATTACATTCTATAAGTTGATCTCAATATAAATGAACTACCTATGTAATCTAGTTATTATTAGACATTATGTATTATTATTTTAAATATTAAGATGGAAATTATAAATAAATCACAAAAATTGATATGTCAGTGGAAGGGCTCGAACCCACGGCCTTACACTTACAGGGAGAATGCATTTCTTCTTTTTCTAAAAACGTGGCTCCATTGATATTCATCAATGATTTCCCCAATGTCAAGTTAATGCTTGATTTTTCCCGCACAGAAGAACTAGTTACTCTGAACTAGTACGCGGTGCGGGACAAGGAAACGTTATTCGGTATTGCAATTGAGCGTTTGAGCCTGGTTTTTGCCCAGCGCCAGAGGTAACCTAAAGGCAACCAGCCACTCGCTTTATAATTTCTATTTAATATTATGTATTATAATAATGTGTATTCTATGTTATTATAAACGGTATGTGCAATTTTATACTGTAGATTCTACAATTTTATAGTGTATATCAATATAAAATGTATATTTATGAAAATAAAATCATATTGTAGCGATAGTATGTATGTATTATGGTGTTGTTTTATTTGGTTCGTGTAAAAGTATTTAATTGTAGGCTTTAGATTATCAATTAGCGGATTAGGGAACTGTCTAGGGGTTCCGTAGCGAGATGAGAACTAAATTAATTGTCCAAAAAACTGGCCAAGTGCGATTCGGATTCGCGCATAAAGGGAGTTTTTTTTATGGGAGTACCCCTAAATGATGATTTTATTTTTTAGAATTTGTTGGTATAAAGGCAACAGAAATATATCTGTGAAAATTTTAACTTTCTAACTATCACGGTTCATGAGATACAGCCCAAGACAGACGGACGAGACAGCGAAGTCTTGATAATAGGGTTACCGTTTCACCCTTTGGTTACGGAGCTCTGTGAAACGAGAGAAACGAATTGCCTATATTTATTTTCTTTATACATGGAAGTGTAGGTACAATGGAGGATTTAATCCCAGTAGGATTATACTTTGCCCTAAATTACTAAGATTCAACGGTATTATAGTTAATCTGAAGCCCAAGTCAATCTCACCTGCAAATGGTGCACCTGCCCATCAACAGAGACGAGGCTTTGAATATCATAAAAGTGCATTAATATAACGACACTGGCCTACCTGTTCGGGGAAATGCGCGTGATAGTACCATCAGGTAAGACCAACTATGGGTAGTGTGAGCCCTGGAAGATATCTGACTGTCTAACTACGGAACTTCTTAATTACTAGTACGGTGTCTTGCGCGGTGCTTCGCGCCGCACCACGTCATAGGTTTGGCCTATAACTTTAGCTTGTTTTCAGATCGAGGGCTAGGTATCCATAGAGGGGTCAACCATCATTGGAGCATAATCATTTCTCGAGAGCTAAGGGGGACATTCCCCATTTCTATATATAGATATCCATCACCAATAGGTTAGGAAGGTCTTACGTAGTATTGTATTCTCTTTGGTCAGATGGCTTAGTTGGACAGACTGGAAAGCCGACTCTAAAATAATCTTGTTTCGCTTATTCAGAAACAAAATTTGCAAAGCGTAAATGCCAACGTCCATACCATGTTGAATACACCGGTTCTCGTCCGATCACCGAAGTTAAGCAACATCGGGCGTGGTTAGTACTTGGATGGGTGACCGCCTGGGAATACCACGTGATGTTGGCTTTTTGCTATTTTTTTTAAATATAATTTATGAGACTACTAGTTGATTTTCAACTAGCAACCCTTAGCGCAAACTGCGCAAGTAATAATTTTTTTTTTTTTTACTTTTTGTCAATTTCTAATCTTATCGCACCACTTGAGACCACGACCTTTCCAACGGTGTGCCACACTTGACTTGACTTGACGTTGGCGTATTATATATATAGATAAGAATTACAATATACATAATTATACCTATACTAAAAATATTTACATTATAAAATATCGTTTAAAAAATCCTCCGCGTCATTGCCGACTGGGAAGGTTCCCAGAATGCTGGCTGTGTTGCCACGTTGGATGGCGATACTTATTCTTTGGGCCAGAAAATATGCTAACCTAGCCGGTGATTACATATTTGAGCTGTTTGGGGTTGAGACACTGGGGTCATGGGGTCCGAGTGCTCGCCGCCTTTATAGAGACATTGCTAAACACTTAATCGATGCTTCTCAGGACCAGAAGGCTGGCTATTTTCTGGCCCAAGGAATATAATTTTGAGTTTATATTTTTTTATACACGCTGATTTTATCACCGTCAGCAGTCGAAAGGGTTCGCTCTCGGAATGTGCGCATAATGGGATAATTATAATAACTACATAACTACAATGATTGTAGTTCTTACAATTTGAAGTCGAGTAAATAATATAGGTAGTATAGTATTCTTATATCTGTCAATCTGTGGTAATTTTTGAGAATGCTACTGCCGCGAGCCGTGATCATTACAGCTTGAAGTCTACGGTAATTATACCTAATAATAAACTGGCGCTCATTGATTTCACTATCTTTCTAAGCATTCGTAATTATTACGTAAGTAAAAGAATGTCTACCATTGAGTAATAATTGAGGATATCGGATTTTGTCCCCGCACGGTGCCTATAATCCTATAATAGTCATCTCGTATCAGACATTTCATGAATATATACAAAAAACAGGAAAATGAAATTAAGAAAAATTTAAACAAACTAAAAGTAAAATAAATATGTAAAGCAGGGAGTCTTAGGCAGAGTGCCCATAACACAGGCAGCATACCCGCCAATCTCGTATGTATCCAAAACATTCTTAATTCTTATATCTGTGCCTATACTAAGAAAATGAGTTGTTCTCCATTATGCGTGGAGCCATCCTGGTGGACTTACTCCACTTTGCAGTGGAGACAAAATAATTCAAAACCTCGTTAAACCCATTAATGGAACCAACAGACATAAACCCAAGCCCTAGCCACTGTTAATTACATAAAATTCACGATACCTAAGTCCCTACCTACCTACCTAGTGCAGGCGCGTCTTGTAGCACATTGGCATGAACGTTCCAAAGGGAACTGACTCTGGTTCGAGTTTATAAACATGGTGTATTGTAGTACACACACATATCACGCCTGTATCCCCGAAGGGGTAGCCAAAGGTGCATTACACGCCCACATTTTGCCAGTATTTTTAGTCCCACGTAATAGGGTGCAAGCCTATTGCCGTCATCGGGCACTCTAGAAGGTAGGTTATGTCCAAAATAGCTGAATTAATTTAATAAAATAAGCAGCTATATTATAATTTAGAAAATTGAAACCTGAAACCTTGCGATGAAATGTTGATGAAAGGCAACAAATATTACGTGTCAGCCGCTGTGGCACAGCCAATTAAAGCCCTGGGCGTCTCGGACTCAAGTGTAGTGTGTGTAGTTCCAAATAATAATAAAAGGCGGAAGGCTAAAGGCCTCAAACTGCGTAAATATGCTAACCTAGCAGGTGATTACATAATATTTGAGCCGTTTAGGGTTGATACGAGTACACTGGGGTCAGGAGGACCGAACTCTCGCCGCCTTTATAGAGACATTGCGAAACGCTTAATCGATGCTTCTCAGGACCTTTTGGCTAGCAATTTTTTGGCCCAAAGAATAAGTATCGCCATCCAACGTGGCAACACAGCCAGCATTCTGGGAACCTTCCCAGTCGGCAATGACAAGGAGGATTTTTTATACGATATTTTGTAATGTAAATATTGATTATGTGTATTTTAATGCTCTTTATACTGTCGATGGACGGCACTTGGTGGAATCTGCTACACATATTGCACAAAAACACATATACTTTTCCACTGTTATGATTTTAATTTCATTGACCGGTTTCACCTCACGGCATCATTTGAGATTCATACCAAATATAGTTTTAATTCACATAAAAATGTCCGTATGATAAGTGTTTTGAAGTCCGTATGAATATGTAGTTATCCCGGCGAACTTTGTATCGCCTCAAATATAAAAATTAAAAAAATAATAATAATAATAATATTTTAATATTTCATGCAAATGTATGTATTATTAATTATAATTGAAAAAACGCGACTGACGGACAGACAGACAAATTGTCGTATTAAATATATAGATTTTGTATGAATCTCTGATGATGCCGTGAGGTGAAACCGGTCAGTGAAATTAAAATCATAACAGTGGAAAAGTACCTATATGTGTTTTTGTGCAATATATATTGGAATGCTCATTGTAAATAATATAAGGTATGAATAATATTAGCAAATCCTATCGAAAAAAGCAATCTAGCACAAAATTACAATCCAAGTCACGAAGTCTGCATTGACGGAAGCAAATACCCTCTCCTCGTACGTGAGTGACAGTGGGTTTCTAATCGATGGTGACTCGTTGTTTTGGAAAGGATTGACAAAAATTTTTACGATTGTTATGTGATTATTAGAAAATATTTTTGTTTCAATTCAATATTAATTTTAGCGCCATCTGTTGTCGGATAGCATAAACTTATCCTAATCCTTCATCTTCACTTATGCTACTATACATACTGATGTCAAGTTAGATATACATACTGATGTCAAGTTAGATTTTTACAAGTTTTATGTTTTCATATTAGTGTCTTTTATTTTACAGCAAGCTTCAAACAATTTTGAAAAAAAAAATCAGTTAAGTTCATTTCTACGTAGATAGATGTCGCTAGCGCACAACAGTGCTGATAATTTTTACTAATTGCAACCATAGAGCAAAGTATAAATATACTCTTGCAACCATGTTTACTTTAGTTGTATGACCAAAAACTTCCTCTCAACCACTCCTATCTCCCAACACGTGTGACCGAAAGTGTTGGGAGATTGAATGGGTTCATATCAACAGTGTGTCTAGTGGTCGATCGAGGATCGAATTCACGTCGCCGTCAAGACCACTCAACAAGACCGACACCGTTGCCGTCCGTCAACTACCTACCATTCGTTGATACTCAACTCATGAAGTAGGCTTTGGAAGCACGAACGTAGTTAGTCCTTCAAGTTTTGAGGCATTGTCAAATGCAAAGTTTGATAATATGTAAGTAAGTGTGACACAATAAGATATAATAAGACAACAAACATCAAAATTCTGCGCAGGCTACGGCACGGCCCACACACATAGTAGGTACACATACATGCACAGGAATTCCTTTCGAGGCCACCGCATTTCTTCTGAGGTGATCAAGTTATGTCGACATAACTTGGCAATAAAGTCTCTATTACGAGGTTTGAAAGGTCTAAATATCTCTCAAAATATTTCTCATTCATGTAGTAAACATAAATCTTAGTCAACCAGACTCGTAATATGAATTTATATTATAGCAATCGCGTCAACAACTTTAAGAAATCAATACGTTGCAAACCAATTTTGAATCTTAATCTCAAGGTGTTAAACTCTATTTTTTGATAAAGAAAATAAGAAACAAATTTATTACTCGGATATATTAAGAATGTATTATGAATACACCTTATTAAGAACAGCTGGTAACCTTTCTTAGTTATTCGTATTACATCCAATCTTTGGAGAATGCAACTCGTCGATTGGCTCAGTTTGCTCAAACAGTGGCACAGACGCCGTTGGAACGGATGTTTCTATCGCGCATGCGTTCCGAACGGAGTGAACGGTTGTTTATTTTAAACAAAAAAAACTTTGTGTTGTGTGTAAAAATGTACATTGAGATATAAATTAATACTATTAAGGATAAATAATAGTGACATAATTTAGTTGGATGTTATTCAGTGCATTTTGTCAAGTATTTCGTGTGCCCTAACAGGTTTGAGTCCAAGTTTGTTAGAACTTTGAGACTATTTTGTAATCGAGGTTCGAGAATATTTTAGTTATTTGTGTACGTTTTCTAACTAAATACTTCTTGTTGGATTCCATACAAAAAAGAGGTAAGTGTTCTTTTCTTATTAAAACATTAACATAGAGCTAGAAAGTAAAATTTAAATTCATAATTTTATTTAAAGTAATATGAAAGTGTATGTATGTATTACTTTACTTTAATTAATTAGATTTTACTTTTCTACACAAATGAGACTGCCTATTGTCTGTTATTTTGCAATAAAATTAGTTTTTTAAATAAGATGAGTGACTGATCTTTATTACAATAAAAAAACATAGTTACAATCGAATTGAGAACCTCCTCCTTTTTTGGAAGTCGGTTCAAAATACCTAACTTAGGGAATTAAATAGATTAAAAATACGAATGTTTAGTATGTACCGTTAAACCGAAATTTTGTCGAAAATAAATCGCCAAATTATGAAATCTGAAATCCCTCATCCTTGAAAATAAAATTTGAATGAATTGCGCCATGAATTAAAATAAATAGGTAAGTTAGAAAGGGAAACGGGTGACCATGAATTCCTATAATTAATGCAAGATATCGCAGGCGAAATCTATTTTAGGATGTGACAAAAATATAGTTAGGTTAAGGCTTAGTGCAAAAGGTTTATTTACGAAATTTCTCCAGTATGTTCGTTACTCAATCACGCGAAAACTGTTTAACAGATGTATACGAAAATTAGCACATGGATAGATCATTTTCTGAACTGGGACATGGACTACTTTAATAACATAATGAAAGATAAGAATACACGTCCAACATTCACACAAAAACCGCCTTCAAATTACCAGAATGGGCAAAATAATTTCATAATTGGTTCACCCATTTCACCCAATCGCAAGATAGGAGGTAACAATCATAAAAAGCTACCGTCGAGTTGAGAACCTCCTTCTTTTATATGAAGTTCCCGATCCACATGTGTTTTGGAATAAAAAGTAGACTAGTCTAACCCTTTTTTTATTCCGCGGCCCATGACGGCGGCCGCTGTTACGTCCATGGCCGGTCCTCTCTGGTTCACACAGAAGGTATTTTCCAGTGGCTCCTGACGTTTCCAGTGGCATCTGGAGACTAGTCTAACTCTAAACTAAATTTTATCAAGTTTTACGGGATGCCTTTTGTAAAGAGCAATTTTCTGAATCTATTTAGTAGTTTCTAAGTTCAAAAGTTAAAAAGATTCGATTGTCTGTTTAAATTGTATACTCTCCGAAACTATAGTGATAACTCTTTCACTATTATGTTACACTATACCTATTTGAGTATATATAAATGGGGAATGTCCCCCTTAGGTCTTGAGAACTGCTTATGCTCCAATGATGGTTGACCCCTCTATGGATAGCCCTCGATCTGGAAGGAAGCCAAAAAATCGAAAATTTGATCTAGCCCTAAGGGGTCAAAAGTTATAGGCCAAAACCTATGGTGTGGTGCGACGCGAAGCACTGCGCAAGACACCGTACTAGTGTATAAGAGTTTACGTGGGAATTAGGGAACGAGAAACTATACAAGTTACTAGAAAATGAGGAGATCCTTATGACAGTTGAGGAAGCGAAAGCAGTATACCGGTATCGTAGTAAGACGCAATCCGTGGTCTTTCCCTAGACCAGTGAGAAAGAGGCGCGATTTTAATAATAATTAAAAGAGCAGCAGAGAACAGCTGTTCTCTTTGAGACAGTCTTGAGAATGCCTCGTGAGTAGGTGAAACATATGTTGACGTTTATAATGTCTTCTATTTAGCGAAATTAGTGCAATTATATAAAAATTCAACATCTTACCCGTTTTATCATGGACTTTCGCCAGGTAACGCCTGATTCCATTCAATAATTAAAACATTTATTTGACATAACATGTATGTATGTAGAAAATGACTGTATTTATATAAACTAAGAATTGAGTAAGTATATAAAACATTCACGAATTACGAATAGGTAGATTGTGATAATCCAATCAATCACTTCTCTAACCAGCGAGGATAGAACTGATTAAAATTCATATTTCTTTACAAGTAAGATTAAGTTTACTCAACTTTATCAATATTTATTAACTAAGAGCCTTATTTTGTGCACAACTGAACACAATTACGTAATATCTCATAAATAACTTCACCTGTGAATCATACATTATTGATATTCACTCATGTGTAATAATAACATAAGCTTATATTCAGTGTTTTTATACTGGATTATGTTCATTATACAAAGTTCGTAACAGTTTATAAGAGGCGAGTGAGGCTCTGGCAAATATGCTCCTCGGTAACGTGAACGAATTGTCGAAATGTGGGCGTTAAAAGCGCTTACTCTTTCGGGAATAAACACGTAATTTATGTCTGTCCCTCCAAGATCGTACGGTTCCAAGCCAACCTTACCTACAACTGATGTAAGGTGATCAACGAACTTATTAACTTTGTCATTATTTCATTTGCTAGTAAAATGGATTCTTTCATTTGCTAGTAAAATGGATTGCTAGTAAAATGGACTCGATGTTTTTTTTTAAATTCCGCAGCCCATGATGATTAGAATCCTGCGTCGTTGGGGTAGGGTTTTATCCCGCATTGGTGAGTGAATCCTGTGGGGCAAAGGCCCCGCAGCACGCAAATCACTCGATGGTAAGAAAAACCTTGGCAATGTGGATATGGCTCAATCTAGTGGTCCATTATCCGTTCTACGAGTGTTCATTCGGTAATTTACTAATTACCACTAAGTTGACCATGTAATAATTTACCACCTTGGTAATTTACCACCTTGGTAATTTAAAAGGAAATGAAAGTATGTAATTATTTTTTTTCCATATTAATAGCGACATTCTTGTAATTTTTGTTACTCAATTGGTGTTCTACAGTTTTTGACATTACTTGTGATCTTTTTTATTTTTTCATTTAAACTTAGGTAAGTGCTGGAATATTGGTATCTCTGCCTACTCTTTGTGGTCTACTTACATACGTTAATATTTGGGATTAATCTTTAATTACAGTCATAAAAACATCGATCAAATATGTTTTCATATCATAGCATATTATAAAACAAAGTCCCTTCTGTTCCCTGTGTATGCTTAGATCTACAAAACTACCCAACAGATTTTGATGTGGTTTTCCCTAATAGATAGAGTAGTTCTCGAGAAAGGTTTTTGTATATAATTGGTCACGGGGCCGTCCGCTAGTTGCTTATATAAAAATAAACTAAAAAGAAACGAAATTTAATTGTTTTAAATTTCGAATTGCCAAACACATACTTACTTAAATGCCGAATCTTGTGATAAATATTTTAATTGCACTTCAAAAGAAATAATTTATACGGAACTTCTTAAATGGACAACCGTCAAAACGACAATCATTTCGTGACGCTAGTGTAGTCCATCAAAATGTGAGAAATATTTCCTTAAGTTTAGAAACTTTGACCATTTAGTTACTATAAACATTCTTTTATTTAGCTAACAGCACGTGTAAATTTTTCCTATTCTTAGCGACTTTCACTTACAACGTAATACTTAGTAGTTTTATGTAAATCTGAGTCTCGCGGTAAATCTCTTCTCGCCACGCCTGGCGCACCAAGCCACCTGCGATGATATCATTTACTATAGCCAGATAGGGTACCGTAGATTAAAAAAATACACAAATCACGCCTATATCCCCGAAGGGATGGGCAGAGGTGCATTAAAACTCACAATTTGCCAGTATTTTTAGTCCCACGTAATAGGGAGCAAGCCTATTGCCGTCACCGGGCACATTTATAACGGGTTATGTCCAAAATGGCCGAATGAGTTTAACAGAAAGTAGCAGCTATATTGTAATATTGAAAATTTTGGAAATTTAAAAAATAACGTTAAAAAATAATAATTGAAAATGTATTTTTGCTCGCATTTTACTCAATTAAAGTCAGCAAAAATAAACAAACAACAAATTAAGTAAGTACATACTTTACAATCGCCTATAATATCCTCCGCGTCTTTGCTGACTGGGAATATTCTCAAAATGCTGACTAACTTGCCACGTTGAATGACGAATTCTGGTTATGAGAAACATCAAAAAGGCATTAAGTGAAATCTAAAACAAGAAAAATCTATATTACCAAAATATAATTTACTCTACGGGACCATAAATCCAACAGCATTACTCCATAGTGAATATACGTCGTGAGGCAATCTGTTAAGAAGCTATGTGTGTGCGACTAGGCCTAGATATTTTTTTATGATAAATTGTTGATTGTATTGCCATGAGAAATTGTCTGAGAATTTTGTGAGATGACAAAATCTTTATCTTTTTGTGAATTGTGTTGCCAGTAATCGGTCTAAAATTCTTCCTGGATTTTATTCGATAGGGACAAAATTAAAGGCATAGATAGGAGAACTGATGATTTTTAAAAACATATATATATATATATATATATATATATATATATATATATATAATTATTCCTTTTTCCCTGAAGAGGTACGCAGAGGCATGTTATACTCCGACTGTTTCGCCGGTAACTTTGTTGGCTCTACATTACGAGAAATAGTCTATTGTTGCTTGTTATTTCATTATTATTTAATTTCATTGGTGCAAATTCGATACACTAATTACGGTTTACGAAATTTAAAATTTAACGGCGTCCTATGGCCTATCTTATAAATGGTCACCCTACGTTTAAGCAACATTATAAGAGTTTGTTGATTTGAACACGGTAATCACATGAACTACTAGTTCAAATTTAAAAAATCTTTTTGTGTCGAACAGTGCATTAATCGAGGTATACTATAGGTTATCTAACAACTCGCTGCGCTTAATAGGATAGCAGTAGCAACGACTAATGTCACAAAAACCGTCAAAAAATATCCTCTTTCAAGAAATTATATTACGTTGATTACGTTATCAAGTTAAAATTACGTAAAAATTTACTGGCAGACATACACTACGGACATTATTACGGAGACATACATTCAGAGCTGCGGAAATCCTAGTCGGTACCTAGATACTTCACCCACCTTATCTAACTCCGGGCGTTACTGGAAATACCTTCTGGGGTCACCAGAGACGGCCGCAGTAATGGACATGGAAGCGGCCGCGGTCTCGCGGAGTTGAAAAAAAAACCTATGTTAGAGCTTTAAAACTACGCAACAGATATTGTTGCGGTTTTCACCAATGGATAGAGTGGTTCTCGAGTAACGTTTTTGTGTATAAAATTTGTCGAGCCTCAGAGAGCACGTTAAGCAGGTCCCGGTTGTCATACAAACATCTATGACAGTCAATACGAGTGTTTGGAGCCCTAAATCAAAAAACCGATGGGTTTAACTACAGAACTTCGATATCGCTTATAGGTTGTGGAGGTCAGATAGCAGTCGCTTTACGGAAAATATCGAAGTTCAGCCGCGCGGTGGGAAAAGGCTCGGTGGATGAAGAATTTGTCGAGAGGGTAAAACCACAGACGTCCACTAGTCTATTATAATTTGTGGTGTGGTCGCGAGGGATAAGCTGAGCTTTGCATTTGTGTGAATGCAGTGTACGTGAACGTATATGTGACCTCATTTACACACACATGTGTTGTACACACAGCTACACAAAGAGTTTTTACTTTACTTTTTGTGGTCACTAACACAAATGCAAAGCTCCGCTTACGCCTCTCAACCTGTACCTACTAGGGAACGCTCGCGGTTTCGTCCGCGGGTAAGTTTACATTGCTACTCTGCTCCTATTAATCGTAGCGTGATGTTATATAGCGTAAGTCACTCGCTAATAATGTAGCTTTATGTAGGTAAAAGATTTTTTAAATCAGTACCGATATTGTGGAGCCTATTCAATGCAAACGCTACTAGCGGACGCCCGCGGTTTTGCCCGCTTAACAAATTATGTAAGTAAACAAAAACCTTCCTCAAGAACCTCTCTAGCCATTGGTGAGAACCGCATCAAAATCCGTTGCGTAGTTTTAAAGATTTAAGCATACATACACGGAAGCGACTGTTTTATACTATGTTATGAATCTGTTATTGAGCGAAGTGAGCGAAGCGAAAAAATTGAAAATCGGACATACCATTGAGGAATAATCACCGAAAAAAACAATGGTCCATTTGAAAATAATGTAAAACTGTTGTCGTTCGATAATGTAACACTTCGCTCAGTTTTTTGCAACAGCAGCATGCATTGCATACATACTCGTAGTATGTTTTATAATAACAGTCAAACTGATCAACCAATTCTGATGCGGGCTTTTTTGTTCAAAAGCCGATATTATCGTTATTCTCTGCCTATCTTCTAGGGAAACAAGCGTGATCATATGTATAATAATAATTAGATAGAATGAGGAAGGATTACGTGTTAAGTGTAAGCTTTGTTAGAGTTTTAACTACCGAGAACGTAACAACGTAACTCGTAATTAACGAGTCATTTGATGGCTCTTACTCTTAACGGAGTCTAAACGGAAAAGAACTTATAAATTACTCGTAGAATAGCGAGAACCCGCGACTGCGTTCGCGTGGAATTTCAATACAATTCAATTCAAAAACACTTTATTGTACACAACATAGAACATACAAAAACTCCATATAACTTAAGAAGAGTACAAATGTCGGTCTTATCGCTAAAAGCGATCTCTTCCAGACAACCTTTGGATGGATAGCGAGTTTAAGAATTTAAATGGGTTGTGTACAACTATCACTCTATCAAGTCTAGGAGAAAGAAGAATAAAGCTTAGTAGAATTTCTTTCTCAATTAAAATACCTTACCGATAAAATGTACTCATCATTCCCTGGGCCTTTTCCCAACCCAGTTGGGGTCGGCTTTCCAGTCTAACTGCGAAGTGGCTTTGATATTTTTCCGTGCAGCGACTGCCATCTGACTTCTGCAACCCATTAGCGAAGTGCAGTTAGACCAGTCGGATATTTTTCGGGCTCAAAGTCTCCAAAAACCCGTAACGACTGCCATAGATGTTCGTATGACAACCGGAACCGACGGCTTAACGTGCTCTCCGAAGCACGGAGGGGTTACAAAGTCTCAATGTCTTAATCCTTTCGTTTTTAGGTTCCGTACCCAAAGGGTGACACGGGAACCCTATTACTGAGATTTCGCTGTCCGTCCGTCAGTCTGTCTACAGGGTGTATCGCATGTACCTTGATAGTGAGACAGTTGGAGTTCTCATTAATGATGTATTTCTGTTGAATTTAGAATTTAATAAATATTTAGGGGGTATTCCATACAACTAACGTGATTTTTTTTGGTGTTATTAATGTATTGATAGATGATGGTGCGGAACCCTTCGAGTGCGAGGCCGACTCGCACTTGACCAGTTTTGCTATCTATACTACTATTATAAACAGGAAAGATTTGTATTTTTGTGTGTATGTTTGTAATGAATAAACTCAAAACTACTGTGCCGATTTCCAAAATTCTTTCACCATTGGAAAGCTACATTCACCCTTAGTAATATAGGCTACTTTTTATCCCGGTAATGTGTTCCCACGGGAACGAGTAAACTAAATCACGCGGGCGGAGCTGCTGCGATCAGCTAGTTTATAATGAAAGATAGATAGACCTTCTAACGAACTGTCGAGTTGAAAAGTTATTACGAAGTACTACAATACTCATTGTTCCCATGCATTGAACCGATCTCTTATAGCTACGAATTGATTGTATTGCAACAAGCAAAAAAAGCTAAGGAATCCCGTTACTATAGGCCATTAAAATACTAGTCCGAAACGCCCAGAACATTAATTGGCTGTGCCATAGCGGCTGCCACGTAAGATTTTGTTGCCTTTCATCGCAAGGCAACGGGTTTCAATTTTTTTTCAAAATTACCATATTTTTACTAAATTAATTCGGCCATTTTGGACATAATCCATTATAAATGTGCCCGGTGGGGACAATAGGCTTGCCCCCTATTACATGGGACTAAAAATCCTGACAAATTGTGGGTGTGTAATGCACCTCTGCCTACCCCTTCGGGGATATAGGTGGATATAGGCGTGATAATAGCGAATATTTCCCTAGAAGCCTCACGCGCCCCTAGTATAACTCGTGTATGATAACTTGAGATCTGAGCGCTGTGATATTGGTTCGAGTACTTCACTCGTCACGCACGAGGAGTGGCGAGGCAAGTGAGTGTCCACACTCCACAAGATGTTCCTTGCTATTTGCCTTGCTACTCGTCGAGTCGTGTGGTTTGTCGACGTAGCTACCTGGTAAGAACGTCCGCGAACACGTGTAATAGTTTTCCAATTCCAAAGGTACCATCTAGTTGTGCTCTAGTGCTCAGAAAATATCTAGTTAAGTAGTCTAGGTACATATTAGTCAAAGAATTTTTAAATCGGTTCAGTAGTTTCTTCTCTTTCCTGTTAATAATAAGAGAAGAAGAAAATTAGCATCTGTGAGCGCTACGCTCCAAAATTGAGCATGCTCGAAATTAGCATGCTTATTACTAGCAATGTTTCAACACACATGCTATTAGGTAGCAAATGCTACTTAGTAGCATGCTTTCGTGCCACTAATAAGCATGTGTAACCGTACCATAAGAGTCGGCACAATCGCTAGACGTCGTCACGACTTACCATCAGGCGGGCGGCGACAATTTGGCGAACCTAGTATAAAAAAAGTGGAATTTCATAGTCTCTGCCTGCCTACCCTAACAGGTAAGAGGCGTGATCCCTGATATAGGGTACTTACTATTTACCTCTTTCCCGTGGGAATTGCAAATGAGAAAAATATCTATTGAGTAAAGAGCTGACCGCTGACCTTTGAGTTGCAAATTCCACATAATTCATGATTAGAAATCGATATTCGATTTGAAATGTGGTAGGATCATCATTTGAAATTGTAAATAAGCCTACGGCACGTGTCACTTTGACTCCTGAGTTAGGTGGATAAAGCTGGGTGCTTATTGCTAGCGGGTAGCATATAAGCGATTTACGAAAACTATTTTTAATGGTTCAAAACATTTTTATACGCCTACATTCGGTTCCCGGAAACTACCGAAGCCATGCGTATTGACGTGTATGTGAGGATGCCTAAGTTATGAGATCCCGATATAACGATATTTGCAAGGAGGCAAGCTTTTTTTATAACAATGGTGTTTGTAACCCAAATGGGGTCAAAACATTTTATCTGAAAGGGAATGGTCGTTCTGGTTCAAATTCAGTCTTAAGATATTTACCGACATTTTTTTACATAGCGACATCTATCCCATAGTAAGTTAATATAAGCTCGTATTATGGGAGCTAGATAAGCCATAAACATACTAGAGTATAATTTTTATTTACATAATACGCATTTAAAATTAATATTTACATTCATAAAAATCTTAAAACTAAATTAGAAACTAGGTATAATATAATATGAAATTAATTCTAAATTTTATTTATATTTTAAAAAAAGTGTAAAAAGTTTGGACCCCGCGGTAGGGTGCCCATCATGGCGGCGGCATTCCCGCGTTGTATGGCGATGCTTATCCGCTGCGCGAGAAAGCCGCCGGCACGTAAGTCTCCTAAAGAATAAACATACTTATATCACGAGGCACTTAATTTGCAAACTAAGTGCAGTTTGCAGTTTAATTTTTATTGTAAAAAGTAAATAGATAGGCGTCTTCTTGATAGTGTGTTTTCGTGTAGGTATTCGGTACTCGCCAATCGCTTGCAGTGAGACCATATCTTTTTATGTATGGCGAATCACGTATTAGATAATGAGACGCAAGGCGTGAGAGAACGTGCAATTTCTCATGTCCGTGTATCATTGCGTGGTTGACGTCGGCCATTTTGAAATTGTTGGTGAATTGCAATGTAATCACGCTTACTTTAGTGGCTTAGACCAGTTTCTGAGATTCGAATTCGACCCAGGTTCGAATTTCACCCAGGACTTGTGTGATGGGTTTGTGTGATGAGTAGGTACGATGGTATCTATACAGTATTCTACTTTATCATCATAATATAGTATAAAACGCTGTCTCTTCCGTGCCCTATGTATGCTTAGATCTTTAAAACTACGCAACGGGTTTTGATGTAATTTTCACTAATAGATAGAGTGGTTCTCGAGGAAAGTTCTTATGTAGATGAGTCTGCGGCGCCCTCGCCGCTGACTTCGGAACTCGGCGGGGAGGGTACGCTCCCTCTTCCTCTCGGCCGCCTCCTTCGCGAGCATGACCTGGACGCAGGACACGGCCGCGTTCAACGCACTCCTGCTGGAGACCATGGCTTGAAGCATGGTCTCCAACGAGAGGGTATCCACACCCAGACCCACACTGAGGTCCCGGCGCTGACTCGCCCATGCTCCTGGAATGCACTAGGTTATCTTCACTAATAGGTATTTATTATTTAAGTACCTATAAAGTATAAAAGATTTGCATTTTACGAATGAACTCAAAAACTGCTTGACTAATTTCAAAAAATCTTTCACCTATATAAAGCTACATCGTTAGCCAATAACATAGACTATATAACATCACGCTACGGTCAATAGGAGCGGAGTAGCAATGAAAAATATTACAAACCCCACGTGATGAATTCGCGAGATATTCCTCGATGGTCACAGCTTTTAAACGTCATCCAAACGAGTCGCCCCAAGTGTCCTTTACGTCATGAGAGGTGACGTTCATTTAAAATTTTAATATTACTAGGTATGCAATGCATGCTGCTGTAGCAAAAAACTGAGCGAAGTGTTAAATTTTCGAACGACAACGATTTTTTTTTTTATTTTGATTTTTTTGTGATTATACCTCGATCGAAATCGATCGTACAGTGAAGCACAGAATTGACGCAGATTGGGTGAAATGGTGGCAGGTCAAAGGCACTATTTACGACCCTCTATTCCCCCCTAAACTTAAAGGGAAAATTTACAAGACTGTCGTCAGACCTGCCGTCCTGTATGGACTGTCATGTTTGGCCTTAAAAGCGACGGATGAAAGACAACTGCATGTAGCGGAGATGCGAATGTTAAGATGAAGGTGTGGTGTGACAAGAATGGATAGGGTAAGGAACGAGTATATTAGAGGAAGTTTGAAAGTTGCACCAGTGAACGAAAAATTGAGAAGCGAACGGCTGTCATGGTATGGACATGTTATGAGAAGAGAGGAAAGCAATGTCGTTAGAAAGGTGCAAAGTATGACTGTAGAGGGTTTAATAAGTAGAGGTAGGCCAAAGAAAAGATGGATGGAATGTGTGAAAGAGGATATGACAAATAGAGGAGTTACTGAAGAGATGACGTCTGACAGGGATGTGTGGAGGAGAAAGACTTGTTGCGCCGACCGCCGATTTTATTTTTATTTTATTTTATAAAACCGTAATTGTACAAACTATCCTATAGTAAATAAATAAATTCAAAAGAAAGTAATAACAATGCACTATTGTTAGCTATTATACCATAGACTACACAGACAATCAATTGTTTATGACTGACGTGTCGTAGTTCGTAATAAGTAGTTGTAGTTTACAAGAACTGG
Organism: Nudaria mundana; assembly: GCA_963556515.1. Taxonomy (NCBI): domain Eukaryota; kingdom Metazoa; phylum Arthropoda; class Insecta; order Lepidoptera; family Erebidae; genus Nudaria; species Nudaria mundana. Next base: position 12,106,484 of record OY748311.1, read on the forward strand.
ATGCTATTCATACTTTTACTATTTTGACTTCGCACACCTGCTATTGTTTTAATACCTCTCACTCCACACTGCCATTACACACTCATTACACACGTCAAAATGAGATAGTTCGGTAGAATTCCGGTAGGGGAATCCAAACTAATTAGCTCGTTCTGTACTTAATATTGTAATTTCATAGGTACTATTAGAAAAGAGTGGCCGTGAGTTTTGTTGCCAGGTTCTTTTTCTCAGGCTCTACTTATAGTTTTGCGAATCTGGCAGTAAGTGTAAGTTTAGAAGCAATTTAGACTTTAATTGTAACCTTTATAACTGACTGGCTTTCAAAAGTGTTAACTTGTAACCCACTTAAATAAACATATTTTTCATTATCATTTTCCAACGCGCGATCTAGAAATTATACTCTTAATATGAAGCAACGATTGGATGATGTCGGTATTGGTCATCGTAGCTCAGTGGTCAGAGCATTCCTCTTGATAGGGAAACGCCGTAGGTTCGAAGTCTACCGATAACATTTCAGTTTTTGTGATTTATAATTACTTTCTTAATATAAAATACAATATGAATCACAGAAACTAGTCTTAGGCTGGACTCGAACCTGATCGAAGAAGGAACTGATCCCTTTCCAGGAGGAATCCTACTAATATTATAAACGCGAAAGTTTGTGAGTATGTATGTATGTATGGATGGATGGATGTTTGTTACTCTTTCACGTAAAAACTACTGAATGGATTTTAATGACACTTTACAATAATATAGCTTATACATCAGAATAACACATAGGCTACAATTTATAAAGATATTGTGTGAATTGTTCAAAATATGACGCGGCGCGACGGGAACGGGAAAAAATCCAAATTACCACGCGGACGAAGTCGCGGGCGACAACTAGTGTTCTATATAAGTGGTGACTTGGTCAGTTGGTAGAACGTAAAACGTATTGTAAAATAAAAGTTAGCATACTTCACTGCTTATAAAATATATTAATTCTTTCTTAATATTAAAAAAATGAGAAGGTTTCATTTGCACCAGACCCTGGAGTAAATTAATAAATTTCTATGTAAGTTGCGCATTGTTCTTTGAGCGTATCACGCAATTACCCTGTAAAATAGATGCACCTCTACCTACCTCTTTAGGGATATAGGCGTGCTATCTATCAAACAAGATATCTTCACGGTGATTATGACTTATTAGAGTTCGACACACGCATTGCAAGAACTCGAAATTAATGAGTGTTGGCCCCCTCGCAAACCTGTTCCGCGCATACCAGAGATTCTAAGATAGGTTGCGTCACCGCGCATGCGCCAGCTTAGAAAAAAAATGGCGGACCAATGATCAAGTGTCGAGTTCTTATGAAATAAGTTACGAGAAAAATAACCGTATTGAATATAAAATGTTTGTTCCGTATTTTTATTATTAGTTGGAGCCCTAATAATAATCTGATTAGTCTATCTAGTCCGAGACGCCCTGGACTTTAGTTGGCTGTGCCATAACGGCTGGCAAAAAAGATTTTGTTGCCTTTCATCAACATTATTAGAAGAATTTCGAAATAGCTTGAGAGAGAAGTATGAGAATATGGATGAAGAAGATGATTTTGAAAAGTTATGGGTGCAGTTAAAGGAAGGACTTGTGCAAGTAGCTGTGAAAGTATGTGGTGTCAGCAAAAGGAAAAAAGGACGTATGGTCAAAAGAATGAGTGTAGAGGCACAAATGGTTGTAGCGGGCAAGAAGAAAGCGTGGCTGGACTGGTTGGCAATCAAAGCCAATCACAGAATGAATAAGGCGACAGATGAGGATGTCTCAATAGCAAAAGAGGAATACAAGAAGCGTAAAAGAGAAGTAAAGAAGGTGATAGCTAAAGAGAAAGAGAATGAAAGGGATGAATTTGATAGGAGGTTATCTGACAACTTCCAGGAAAATGTTAAACTTTTCTGGAAGTCTATAAGAACAGCCAGGGGCACTATCCAATCCTCGCAACTGGACAAAGTCAGAAACCACGATGGAAGCTCTCTGATTGGGGAAGAAAGTGTTTTAAAGAGATGGAAGGAATATTTTGAAAGTCTGTTTGAGAAAGAGGATGCGCAAGTGGAATCTCGTATAGAGGACAAGAATAAAAGTGGGAATGAAGAGGAGAATGAAATAAGTGTGAAAGAGATTATGGATGCACTGAATGGCATGAAAGCTGGAAAGGCAGCAGGATATGACAGGATCTCGACCGAGATGCTGAAAGCAGGACAAGGCGTAGTATCAAGTCAGCTGTACCGCCTTTTTAACCTTTGTTGGAGAAGCGGTAGTGTACCAGGAGACTGGTGCAAAGCCGTCATTGTGCCGCTGTACAAAGGGAAAGGGTCACAGCGAGACTGCAAAAACTACCGCGGGATAAGTCTGCTCAGCGTCGTCGGCAAGTTATATGCAAGGGTTCTGATTACTAGATTGACGAATGACACTGATGACAAAATGTGGGATGTGCAAGCTGGATTTAGGAAAGGAAGAGGATGCATGGATCAGGTCTTCTCTTTACGCAGCATTGCCGAAAAGTTCCTGGCAAAAAGACAAAAGGTCTACTGCGCTTTTGTAGACTTAGAGAAGGCCTATGATAGAGTGGTGAGGAGCGAATTGTGGTCAGCGCTGTCCATGTATGGAGTAAGCAGCAATCTAATACGAGCACTGCAATCACTTTATGAGGGTTCCAGTGCTTGTGTCCGCATAAACGGGACTTACACGGACTGGTTCGGTATCGAACGAGGCGTCAGGCAGGGCTGTGTAGCGTCACCAATGCTGTTTAACCTATACATGGATAACTGTCTGAAAGATCTGAAAGCGAGTGTGTGTGGTTTAAGAATGGATGAATTGACCATCAAGTGCCTCTTATATGCTGATGACCAGGTAATACTTGCGTCATCGGCGGAGGAGTTGCAGGTGATGGTTGATATTTTGAATGACTCTTTGAAAAGGAAGGAAATGAAAGTGAACGCAAGTAAGACGAAAGTAATGGTATTTGAACGAGACGAAAGCATGTCGAACTGTGCGATTGTTATTGAAGGAGAAAGAGTGGAGCAAGTGAAAGAGTTTGTGTATTTAGGGTCCAAGTTTACAAGGGATGGAAGATGTGACGACGACATTGAAAGAAGAGTTATGGCAGGAAATCAAGTGAATGGGGCTCTGCATAACTTTATGAACAGTCAGAAGATTTCCCGGAGGGCTAGGCTGGCTGTTCATAGAGGAGTGCTGGTTCCTACACTTATGTATGGAAGTGAATGTTGGGTTTGGCAGAAGAAGCATGAAAGTAAAATAAATGCAGTGGAAATGAGAAGTTTGAGAAGTATGACTGGGGTGACATTGGTTGAGAAAGTGAGGAACAGTGAGATACGAGAACTTTGCGGTGTATCAGAAGAGGTAGTGAGTAAGATAGAAAAAGGGATGCTTAGATGGTTCGGGCACGTAGAAAGGATGGATGAAAGAAGATTGACGAAACAGATACATAAGGCGGGCGTGAATGGACAGGCAGGTAAGGGTCGACCTAGGCGAACGTACTTCGACCAAATCGGAGATGTTTTGAACAAAGGCCAGGTCAAGAGCACCCAGAACCGGAGAGCGTGCATGAAGATAGTTATGAAAGTGGAAGAAGCGAAAGAAGTATGCCAGGACCGTAGCAAGTGGAATTCCATAGTCTCTGCCTACCCCAATGGGAAAGAGGCGTGACCATATGTATGTATGTATGTATGTATGTCATCAACATTTCATCACAAGGCCACGGGTTTCAATTTTTTTTTCAAAATTACAATATAGCTGCTACTTTTTATTAAATTCATTCGGCCATCTTGGACACAACCCATTATATGTGTGCCCGGAGACGGCAATAGGCTTGCCCCCTATTACGTGGGACTAAAAATACTGGCAAATTGTAGGTGTGTAATGCGTCTCTGCCTACCCCTTCGGGATCTAGGCGTGATATGTGTGTGTGGTCTAGTCTATCTATAGAATTTCGATATCGTCAATGGGTTGTGGAGGTCCGATGGCAGTCGCTTCACGGACAATATCGAAGTCAACCACTTAGCGCTGACTGGGTTGGGATAAGGTTCAGTGAATTTTGATTTCAATTTTAAGATTATTATTCGAAGACACGAAAAACACTGTTCTGTCACGAAAAACACTATAGCTAATTTTCTTAAAAAAAAAACATCGTCTTATGAGATGAGAAATGATCATTTTCTCCGCATTTCTTCCCCATTTTCCCACCATTTTTCCCCCAATTGAAAAATCCCATTTTCTAATTTACCTCGCAATTGTCTTGAGATTTTCTATAACGAAATCCTTTTACCTACTTATCAATAAATAAACCGGTCGTGTGAGTCGGACTCGCACACATAGGGTTCACGTTTGTTGTCACGAAATAAATCACGTTTGTTGTATGGGAGCTCCCTTAAATATTTATTATATTCTGTTATGCAGTATTGGGTGTTATAGAGGCAACAGAAATACATCATCTGTGAAAATGTCAACTTTCTAACTATCACGGTTCATGAGATACAGCGTGGAGACAGACGGACGTAAAACGAAGTGTCAGTAATAGGGTTCCCGTTTTACCCTTTGGGTACGGAACCCTAAAAAGAAATAGCAAAATTGACCCGGTCGTTATGCCTGAAGCCATGACCGAGGGAAACATTTTTATAGACGACCTCTGCCTTTATTGGCTAACCTCTTTACTAATACATGCCAATAAGGTCATACAGACCTCATACAGGGTCAAAGGGTTCGACATTATAACATTAATGTTTCTTTTATATAGAGTCATTAAGTTGAAGATGAATATAATTAAAAGGTTAACGTAGATACTTCTATTGTACCACGAATCTACATAAAATATGAAACAAAAGATATGGAAATCTACTTACAAAGCTGTTACAAATCTATTTCACCACATCATTCATGTATTCGAATTGAATTACGAAGTCTTCAACGAGCTTGTGTACGCAAGTGGATTGAGTAAAAGTTCAATAGATAGATAAATTAATGTTAATTTGAAGAAACAAGTACCTGATTTAATGAAATATTAATAGAATAGACGTATTTACTTATAATAATGTTAAGATAAATGTGTGGGCTGTGGATTACGGATTTTAATGCGGGTTTTCCCATCGTGTGGGGTATCATTAGATAGGAATTTTTAAAATAATGGGAGGTTTCTAAGACAATTTTTTTGATTAAGGAGTCCGTTTGCGATATATTCAACTTTAAAGCGCATTTTTTTTGTTAAACAGTGTCCCCCCCTTTAAAATCTAAACAGCTTGCTCGAAGAATCTGAAAAAAATCATGATGGTAGTCCATATGATGAACTCTGAAGGAAAACTATAACGGACCAGATGAATTTGTTAGTTTAGTTATAGAGCCTTATGAGAAGAGAGGTAAAAATGTGGTTAGAAATGTGCTAAGTTCATACTTAGCACCTTTCTAACAACATTATTCCTTTATATTCATATGTAAAAGGCTATAGAAGCAGTCAGTAGGTCCAAGAATAGATAGATGGAATGTGTGAAAGAGGATATGACAAGGTAGGGAGCGACTGAGGAGATGATGTCTGACAGGGAAGTGTAGAGAAGGAGTAAGGAGTACATGTTGCACTGACTACAAGTAGGAGTTCGATTTTTGCTGAGCGCGTGGCTGGTGGCTTTTTAGGTTACCTTTGGCGTTCCGCAAAAATCGGGCTCCCAGACCCTCAATTGCAATACCGAACAACGTTTCTTTGTCCCGCACCGCGAACTAGTTCAATAATTAGTTCTTCTATGCGGGAAATATCAAGCATTACCTTGGGGAAATCATCGATGTACATCGATGGAACCACGTTTTTTATAAAAGAAGAACACTTTTTTTTTTTTTTTTTTTTTTGTTAATTCCGCGGCCTGAGGCCGCGGCCGCTCTAACGTCCGTTGCCGGGCGTCTCTGGTTACTAGAAGAGGGTATGTCCAGTGGCGCCCGGCGGACTTTGACCACCTCTGTGGTCTCTTCGGGTGTTGGGTCGGGACGAGAATCCCGCGTCGTTGGGGGAAGGGTTTTATCCCGCGTCAGTGAGTGAATCTGGTTGCGTGCTATGGGGCAAAGGCCCTGCAGCACGCAACCCTTCTAGCCTGCTTCTGTAAGGACGGCGGATGGCGATCCCGCCGTCCTCAGGCCCCGATCATGGAGGTCGATAGTCTTGGGCGTAGTCGCGGAGTCTGGGGCGCCCTGGCCGCCGACTACGGAACTCGGCGGGGAGGGTACGCTCCCTCTGCCTCCCGGCCGCCTTCTGCCTCCCGGCCGCCTAAAAGAAGAACACTACAAATAATTGGGGTAAGGGCAGGTAGATGTGGCAAAGTGTGTGGCAAATGATGACGAATTTAATGTGAATAGTAAATATTCATGAACATTTTATGGTTTAAAATACGATTCTGTGAAGCAAAACATAATTTATTTATTCCGTAAGGTCGTGTTAAAGTAAAATTACGTCAAAATGATCTACGACACACGATGTCAGTTGGAATTTTATTACCTTTAAACTGCAATACCAATAATTTCCAGATTTTCTCAACTCAGTTGGGGTCGGCTTTCCAGTCTCACCGCGATGCGACTGAACTTCGATACTTATATTTTTTCCGTGAAGCGACAACCATCTGACCTCCACTAACCCATGGGCGATAGCGAAGTTCTGTAGTTAGACCGTAAATAACATACAATACCTACCTACATAAAATCATTTCTGTACCCTTAAAGGGTACGCAGAGGCATGTTAAAGGTACACCCACTTATCGCTTGTAAGTTTCTTAGTCCCACGTAATAGGGGGCGAGCCTATTGCCGCTTATCGAGAACTTGTGGTTGTTGAGGAAGTTTTTGTGAATAGGTAAAAGAAGTATTTACAATAAGAATTAAAATATACATAATTAAATACTAAAAATATTTACATTACAAAATATCGTTTAAACAATCCTCCGCGTCATTGCCGACTGGGAAGTTTCCCAGAATGCTGGGTGTGTTGCCACGTTGGATGGCGATACTTATTCTTTGGGCCAGAAAATAGCTAGCCTTCTGGTCCTGAGAAGTATCTATTAAGCGTTTAGCAATGTCTCTATACGCGGCGGGGAGCACTTGGACCCCATGACCCCAGTGTCTCAACCCCAAACGGCTCAAATATGTAATCAGCTGCAAGATTAGCATATTTACGTCGTTCGAGGCCTTCAGCCGATGCAGCAGCAGCGCTGCCACATCCGGATGTGCTTGGAAGGTGTGAAGATGCTAAGGCGTCAACGCATGTAGCGTCCCACACCAAAGGCCTTACCATCTTCCACTCCCATCTTTGTGACGTCCGCTAGTATAAGTATATTGGATGGCTATACCTTCGAGAGCGTGCCGTTATCGAGGTACCCGTATATCATAAATAGTGGCCATCTGGGGAGTTATTTCTCTGAGCTAGGAAATTCTTTTATATCTCGGCTTAAATACCCAAAGTATAATTAAATAGCGTAAGATTTAGTAATACGATTACGCCATGAGAATGCCCAGTATTACCTAGTAATGAGATAAAGAATTGTGTCAGCATTTTAATTAGTCTACTTGATTCTGAGTTACGCAGGCGCAGACGAACGTGTTTGTGTTTGCAATAGGGTCAACAAATAATTGTAGTGTTAAATAAAGAAATCCCAAAGAGATACGAATAAAATTGGCCAAGTGCGAGTCGGATTCGCGCGCAAAGGGTTCCGTACCATAACGCCAAAAAAATCACGTTTGTTGTATGGTAGCCCTCTTAAATATTTATTACATTCTATATTTTAGTATTTGTTGTTATTTATAGAAGCAACAAAAATACATCGTGTGTGTGAAAATTTTAACTTTCTAATTATCACGGTTTATGAGATATATGCCCAAGACTGGCCAAGACAGACGGACGGACAGAGAAGTCTCAGTAATAGGGTTCCCATATTACCATTTAGGTACGGAACCCTAATTATGGGGGGAATGGGGTCAAAAACTCAAATAGGTAAAGTTTTTAATGTTTAATGACGATACCCCTGTGCTCGCGAGGTGAAGCATGAGTCTACTATTTTTAACCGACACGAAGGAGGAGGAGTACGACTGTTTTTTTTTATTATTATCATCTTAGATGAACTATATACTAGATGGCGCGTCTCCAAGCAATCACTACAATATAGAAACAGTTCAGCTTACGCATGCTAGTGTGCGTGAGCGTATTGTCATACACCCGCCTTGTTTGACGTTGTGTGGGTGTATAATGGTGCCAGCTAAAGAAACTTTTCCTATTTTCCCATTTTATTTAGGAGAAAAAATAAATTAAAAAGTTGTAAATAAAAAGTTAACAAGTTGCGTCCAACTTTTTATTTTTAATATTTAACTTTGACTTTTAACTTTTAACTTTTTATTTTAACTTTTAATGTTTATTTTTAACTTTTATTTTTAACTTTTTATTTTTAATTTTTAATTTTTAACTTTTATTTTAACTTTTAATTTTTTAATTTTTCATTTCTAACTTCTTTAATTTAACTTTTTTTTACCTTTTATTTTAAATTTTTAACTTTTTAATTTTAACGTAATTTAATTTTAATTTAATTTTAATTTTTATTTAATTTTAACGTAATTTTTAATATTTTTAATTTTTATTTTTAACTTTTATTTTCAACTTTTTATTTTTGGCAGCCATATTGGATTGCGAAATGGACACGAAATTCTTACTTAACATACCAAAAACCTTGCCCGACAGTTGACCGGTTTTTATTGGATAAACTTAACTTAACTTAACTTACATCTGTTCTAGGTACATCACTATACACTCGCTACTACATATCCACGACTCACTCTTGACCATTTTCAAATTATTTATTTTATGTATCTGTATTTTCTAATGACTTGTCCAACACCTATTTCTACTAATATAAATCGGGGAATTTTGAATTCGAAACTGGCAATACCAACAAAACTGACAATTATAAATTACACATTATTTAAATATTGATATAATTATACATATATAATTATGATGAACTATGAGTTACTTACAGATGGTAGATGACTTTGCTGGTTGTTTTTAATCGTCCTGTAAGCGTCCTGTGTAGTTTCTGCAAACTTTTATTGCACATTTAGAAATATTTAATAGGTAGGCATAAGTAACCCTTGACAACAAAATTGTCAATAAAGAGCGGGAAGCAGTTTACTTACGGTAGAACCGTTCACCTTGTATTTTTTTTAATACATTTCTGACACAGAGGTTCCCTCTATAGTATATAACACGTCACTGATTATCACTTATATATATTGGGTGAACCGATTTTGGAAATATTTTTTTAAATTAAAAGCTGTTGCTTCCCTTTTTTTGGCAATTATTTGGTCAAATTCCTGTAATTTGAAGTCGGTTATTGTGACAATGTTTGAAGTGTTTTTTATTTGAGTAGGTTAATAAACACAGATAGGTACACGAGTTACCCGTCATTTTCCGTCAAGGGTTGAAAATGTAATGAACTGAACTTCGACCATCAGTGACGATTCCGTTCGGTAATATTGTTCGGCGCATTCGAATTTTGAATACTTAATTCTATTTTTAAAACTCGCCAGGAAATTGTCACTGGCCGTTTATTTAAGGAGAATAATATTTGTTTTGTTTGACACTGTTTGAACATTTTGTTTTCTAACATAGAAAAAAATCAATACATACATAACTAGGTATGCAATACATTCTGCTGTTGCAATAATTGAGCTGAGTTTGTCGATCCGGGTCGAACTCCTAAACGACTAGACCGATGTTTATGAATTCAGATATATGCACTCACGGTGATGGTCACTATGACCGTGCCAAATTACAAAAAGATCGGTCCAGTCGTTTAGGAGGATTTCGATCACGAACGAAATACAAGAGTCGCCTAAGAAAGAGCTTCGTAAACTCAGCCCAATAATAAAACTGAAACGGTCTGTACATCAAAGATATAATAGAGAAACTTTTGTAGGGATTTATAAGCGCAATAGAATCCAAAACAATGGTTTTTAGAATTTTTGTCTGTTTGTCTGAATGTTTGAACACGCTAATCTCAGAAACGGCTAAACCGATTTAAATGCGGGTCAGTAATACGTTGTGGTTTATTCAACTTAACATTTAAGGTTGTTTTATTTCAATCGGTGCATAAATAAAAAAGTTATGTCGATCTAAAGTAACACGCCGTAGCTGCGTACAACAGCTAGTTAACAATAAATCTGTTTAAAGTTTTTATTTAACATTCAAAAGATGTAAAATGTTGGTAAGTGGTGCACCTGTCGCGTCAAAACGACTGGTGGAACTTGAGGGTTTAAAATGCCTCTGTAGTAACTACTCAACACCACACAAGTCTATTTATAGCAAGAAGAAAAAAAAAGACGTGTGGCACTCGGAGACTGCATTGCATAGTTGCAAAAAAAAAAAGAAAAAAGTAGGTAATAATAATAATAGTGTCATTTGGCATTTCTACACAATTTGTTGAAAATTAATAAGATAAAGTCTTGTATTGGTGAATACCTATTTTTGGGTACTTAGTTAGCAAGATCTGAGGTTTCTACCCACATTAGTTATTGTGAAAAAATCCTACATCGCGATAATGAAATTTGCACACGTTTACTTATAAGCAAATAATTATGTTCTAACCACAAATTTTGCTGTTCTCTCTGAGACAGTCTTGATAATGCTTCTTGATAATGGAGCTGTGTAATGGCAAGGACTCGGTGTCGGTTTCACGCAGATCGGGTGTTTATTTGCTGAGTTGTGATGGATGTGATATGAAGTATGTGGGGCAGACGGGCAGGTCCTTTGAGATCAGATATAAGGAGCATATGGCGGCGTTCCGCAACGGTTGTCCTGAGAAGTCCCTCTTCGCGAAGCACCTCCTTGACACTGGTCACCCCTTGAACAATAGTAACACCTTTAAAGTTTTACGTTTATGTGAGAAAGGGTTCAAGCTGAGTGTTTGGGAAAGGCTAGAAATAGTTAGAAGAGATGCGGACACCTTACTCAATGAACAAATAGATTTTCACACGTCTCCCTTACTTAATCTGGTTGTAAACAGACAGACACATTAGTTGGTTGTTGGTTTGTATGTGTCATTTGGCATTTCTACACAATTTGTTGAAAATTAATAAGATAAAGTCTTGTATTGGTGAATACCTATTTTTGGGTACTTAGCAAGATCTGAGGTTTCTACCCACGTTAGTTATTGTGAAAAAATCCTACATCGCGATAATGAAATTTGCACACGTTTACTTGTAAGCAAATATGTTCTAACCACAAATTTTGCTGTTCTCTCTGAGACAGTCTTGATAATGCTTCGTTTAGAGGCGAAATAATTGTCGACGTTTTGTTGTCTTTTTAATCCTGCGAAAAATAGTGCTATTAAGAAATTTAAAATAAGTTTAAAACGTTTTTTTTGAAATATTTTACTTACCATTGCTTTATAATAATAATAGTAACAAAAAAAAAATTATTATTATTATTTCGTTTATTCACTTACATTCTTATTTTATACATTTTTAAATGGATTTATAAAAAACACAAATACATTTAAAAATATAAAAAATAGTGACCCACCAGTAGCGGAGTAGGACCCAAACTACCGGCGGTGGAGGCTACAGAGTGAGAAACCTCCTAACAATACGGCACGTGTCGAGGATAACAGCCTTCTGAATCTGACTCTTGATCCAACAATCTAACGAGAGTCTCTTGAGATGTTGATCGAGACTCTTCGCTATTAATCCGTTTGCCGAAACGACCACCGGGACAATGATCGTCGAGTCTACGTCCCACATGGCGGTTATCTCGAAGGACAGATCAAGATACTTACTAAGTTTGTCCTTCTCTGCCTTCACGAGATTTTCGTCATGGGGGACGGCGATATCGACGAGCACTGCCCGACGCTGGGTCCGATCAACCAACACGATATCGGGCCTATTGGCAACAATAGTCCTGTCCGTGATGATTGATCGGTCCCAGTAGAGCAATGCACGACCATTCTCAAGAACTGGCACTGGTGTGTATTTATAGTACGGTACTTCAAACTCAATAAGGCCATATTGAAGAGCAAGTTGCTGGTGGATGATCCTGGCTACTTGATTGTGCCTATGCAAGTACTCGGTGTTAGCAAGATACGAACAACCGGAAATAATATGGCGAAGTGATTCACCAGGACGGTGGCATGCTCGACAAATGTCGACCGTACCGTCCTTCATAATGTATTTCCGATAGTTGTTCGTCTTGATAACCTCATCTGCAATTGCACAGGCAAAACCTTCAGTTTCCCCAAAGAGGTCCCCAAAACGCAGCCAGTTCACCGATGCGAGCAGGTCTACATCGGGTCCTGTTAAGACTCGGTAGAACCGCCCGTGTAGCTCCTTGCTCTTCCATACGTCCTTACGGTCTTCGGTACTTAACACCTTTGGTTTACGCCAGTTCTCGTTAGCCAAGGAAAGAGGTGTCAGGCCCTTGTCAACCTTCACGACATCGCAATGAATGTCACACCCGTTCTGTAGAAAGTAATCTCTCAGACTGCACACTTCACGGTTGTGGAGGTTCTTGGCATTTAAAAAGCCTCGACCCCCACACTTCCGCGGAATGTACAGTCTCATGACAGATGATCGTGGGTGTAACATTCGATGCAATGTCAGTTGTTGACGGACTCGCCTATCCAGGGCGTCTAGTTCCGTTTGAGTCCACCTAAGTATGCCAAAGGAGTATAACAATAAAGGTATCACCCAACCATTGAAAGCCCGCATTTTGTTACCACCGGACAAAGAGCTGTTAAGAACTTTTGTCAGGCGGCCAAAAAAACGTTCTTTCACCGATTTCTTAATATCCTCTACCACTATACCCAATGACTCTGACATACCTAGGTATCTGTATGTTTCGGTCTCAGTGAGAGATCTGAGAGTTATTATCTCAGAAAGTTGTAAATTCGGTGAATTTACAACCTTCCCCCGCTGTACATGCATAACCGCACACTTTTCAACACCGAACTCCATCTTAATGTCATTACTAAAAACTTCCGTAGTTTTTAATAATGTCACTAAATCTTGGTGCTTTAGTGTGAAGAGTTTGAGGTCATCCATATACATCAGGTGAGAAATAACCTCACCCCCTCTACGAAACCGATAGCCTAGCCCTGAATCCTTCAGCAATGTGCTAAGTGGATTCAGTGCTAGACAAAACCACAATGGACTCAAACTGTCGCCCTGGAATATACCACGCTCAATCCTTATCAAGTCATGCGGACCAGAAGCGCACTCACCACTACCTGGTTGACGAAGGACTGTGGCCCACTGCCCCATGCACGAGACTAAGAAGTATTTACGAGTCGGATTAATTTTATACAACTCTAAAATCCTCCTCAGCCATGAATGAGGCACCGAATCATAGGCCTTCTTGTAGTCAATCCAGGCAGTAGAGAGGGTGCCCCTACTACGCTTGACCTGTTGGCTAATGGCCATGTCTATAAGGAGTAGCTCCTTAGTACCACGTGACCCAGCCCTACATCCATTCTTAGCGCTATCTAAAATGTTGTTCGATATTATATGTGAATTTAATTTACTTCTCAGAATAGATGTAAGGAGCTTGTAGATGGTAGGTAAGCAAGTGATAGGTCTATAGTTTTTAGGTTCCGTGGTACTACCTGATTTGTGGAGCAGGAAGGTGATGCCAGTGGTCATACAAGCGGGTAAGGAACCAGACTCGAGGGTTTCTTGATACTGTGTAGCCAAGCGTTCATGCGAGCTCTGGACCCACTTTATCCAAAAGTTGTGCAATCCATCCGGCCCAGGACTTTTCCAGTTCGGGGCCGTACGAATTGCACAACTAACGTCTTTGGAGTCTATGGTGATAGACTCCATGGGTTCAATAGTGTTGCATTCACGCTCGACGACACGAATCCAATCGCCCTCCGAATGTTCGACGGACACCGACCATATGTCACGCCAAAATTTATTCATGGTGTGAGAATCTGGCAGCTGCCCGTCACTCAAACGTTGTCTAGTTCCCTCCCACTCTCGATACACCTTCCTTTGATCACTTTGGAAGATACGATTCTGCCAGTATCTGTCCACACGCTCTCTGTAACGCCGGATACGGCCCGCCCATGCATACACTTTCTGTTTCAGAAAGTCAATACGTTCCGTGACATTGGCTACGTATTGCTGGGGGCCAATACCAGTCCCAGCAAATGCCTGAGTCACGAAACGCATGACCCGGGGACGGTTATTTCCCCGACTGAAACAGATAAGCTTTGCAATGAGAGTCCTAAATGTGCCGATACGTCGCTCGATTCTTGCCTGCCATACGGGAACACCATCCGGTCGTGGTGCACGGTTAATTTCGGGGAACTTAACGCGTGCAACACGACAAGCGGCAACAGCTCCACAGTAAAGAATCGAGTGAGTATCGAGCACATCATTACTAGTCCGTAAATACGGAGCTAGCAATGTATTCAGGGCTCCCATCAACGCCAGATTTCGCTTATGCATGGGCAAGCGTGGTAGCCGTGGTCTAGAGTTAGTTGCAAACCTATACTGCGAGATCGCATCCTCCAAAGTACTCCTTATTTGCTCGCTTACCTGGATAGATATATCACTCGTGTCATCTCCCGTTTCGGGTGCGGGCTCGGCTAAGATTGCACTTGTTGCAACCGTCTGTATCTCAGGTGACGGTGCTCTCGTTGACACTGGAGCTGTACGAGTAGATAATACTTCCAGGCGTAGTCGATCAAGAACAGATTGATCCAGCAACTTACATCGTTGGATAGCCCGCACTTGATCCGATAGTCGTTGGACGGCAACGGTCATTGCTGGTTCAAGAGCCTGAAACAAAGGAAGCATCCTTGAACGGTACGCAGTCAGGTTGGTTTCCCCATCTGTAGCCTCATAATATGCCCGCATGACGTTTACATTGATGGATGAGGTCCATCGCATGCAGTGCACAATACCGCCGGTAGTGGGGACCCTACTCGAAGCTGGTACACTTCGGGGACCCAAACTGGTCGGCGGCCGGCCTCTTCCTCGTCGACGTACGGGTGTTGGCGACGTCGGCGGAGAAAAATACTCATCACTTGATGATGAGCTCGACGCCTCAGCAAGCACTTGTGTCGCAGGTGTGCGGTCCGGCGCTTGCGAGGCGGAGCTATGTGATGAGTCCGGGAGTGGTAGTTGCGCATGTTGTTTGCTCCTGGCTCTTGTTTGCATCGTTATTCATCATTTATATCCAATTTTACTTGTTGTAATATTATTTTTGTTGTTTTTGCCGATTGACACGTCAGATCGCTGTTTCATTTTTATAAAATTGGTTTATTGTTGTAATAACTGTTGTAGTATTTTATTTATAAACTTATTGGTTCTATTATTTAAAAATCTGTAAGTAATTGTATAAATTTCGGTAAGATATGTTGATAAAAAATTTAAAATATTTTACGGATAAAAATGACGTGTTAACAGATGTCGAGAGTTGCCAGGTGTTATAATTATTATTATTATTTAATTATTATAAAATTTGCACCAAAACAAATAAATTACAATATAAAACGATATGAAAGACGTCAGCCTGTCAGCCGTGTTTTTTTTGTGTTAGGGTGTTAGGTTATTTTTTCGTTACGGAATTTCTTGATACGGTCTCCACGCTCAAGGCCCGCGATAGAAGCTATGCAATAGCGTAAAAGAAAAGAAAAGAAAACATTTTTGCCGACAGTCAGCAGGTGAGATTAATCTGAGCCCCTGGAGATGTTGATTAACCTCTTTTGCAAACCAGTGTTCAAAATATATGGTTTATGCACGTTACCTAATTATTTTTGTTAACGTTATGATCTCACGAAGTTTAAAATTAAACCTTTTTGGTTAAGTCGCTTCTAAAACTATAAAGCGGTGATCTATGGTACATCATAGATCGTGACCTGTACGCAAGGCTGTGAACGCCGCCATTGCTGATAATTATAGAGCCTCTATATCATCATTACCTATGACTGTTTATGTCGAGATTGAGATGTCTGTAACCTTGAAGTACCGTAAATACTTATTTATGTATATTAATTCTAATGTCATGATGTAATTTTTTTATGTTTAAACTTTGGCTGCATCATTAGGAGTCTTTGCTAGTCTATGCATAAATAAACAGAAAACGTCTAGAAAGAATCGAATGTTTCTAGACAAAATAATGCTGATTTACAAATCATTTTAAATTTGGAACTTCAGATACTCCACCTACCCAAAAACGAAAATTTAAATTGAAAATTAGAACACTGACAGCAAGTTGTGTCCACTTCCGTATTTTAAAATCGTACTTTTATGTTCTTTTTTCAAGTCGTCAGTATAACTTTCAATGTCATCCTTCCCGTTGACATTAATGACACTTGCGTTTTACGTCACACACGTGATATGCTTGGCTGGTTTATCCTTGACCACAACCACACAACTGCATCGTAAACAGCTTTATTGTGCTATAATTACAATTTAAAATTCAGGCACGCGTATGGTAATCTTATACTTTTTTTGACTATTTACCTCAGTTTTTTAGGGTTCCGTGCCCAAAGGGTAAAAGCCGTCCGTGTCCATCTGTTTGTCCCCAGCTATGCTCTCAGGTATTATAATCCATGATTAAGTTAACTAAAGAGACCCCCATCTGACATGCTTTGTAACATTGCAACCACTTTAAAGATCACGTCACTGGTACAAATATACAATTTCTAATAGTTCTTATAGCATAGATAACAAATCGTTATAATCTGCTGTTTATGGCGGGATGTCGACCGTGACCGCTTAAGGGGTACCTACATTATACATTAAACACAAATAATACATCCATTATGTAGTTTACAACTATAATTGAGAAAATATCTTCTTGAATAGCTAATAGTGTAATGGTTTGGGTCAAATCTATGATCACCTGTATAAAGTTCACGGCCTATTTGATGGTAAATGGTTACCGTAACATAAAGACCCTTGTAAGACCATAGGAAAAAAGAAAAAAAAAGAAAAACTTTATAGGATCACTTTGTTGCCCGCCTGACTGTCAAGACCCTTTTTCTCAGGAACGCGTGGGGGATCAAGCTGAAATTTGTAACAAATACTCAAGTCTACTGTCCCTTTTTTTTTTTTTTTTTTTTTTTCTTATTTTTTTTTTATTTTTTTACTGTCCCTTGGAACTGTGAAAAAATCAAAGTTCTAAGCCAACCCAATCGAAAGATACAGTCGTTTATGCTGCAAATTTTCGACAGTCCCAAGTCTATCCAAACCTACATGGTACATGCCGTGAACTCATCTTCTCAATCTTGAAATTTGATACGAAGCAACGTCTTAAAGTACAGATAAAGAAAAATTGCGAATTGCATAAATTTTAGGTTTGTAAGGAACCCGCAGTGACCGAGTCCAACCTGCACTTGCCTGGTTTTTATCTTATTGATGCATCACAGCGATCACATGCCTTTTAATAATATTGCTTGACATGAAATTGTAAAATTTTGACATTCATAATGTGTGCTCTTTATGTGCCTAAACTGAATAAACGAAATTGATTCTTTGATTCTTTGACAGCATGTAAGTATCTTATTTCGTACACTACAAATTATTTACTGTCTATCGTCATGATGGTCACAAATTGCAAATTCTTACGTAGTTATTTTCTTCAATTAATTCTTCAGAAAAAATAACAAATTTATAAAAAAATAAATCAAGCTTTTATCATCATAATATTACATTGTCATGCGACTTACATACGCGGGCAAGGTTTCAGCAGGAAGTGTGTTACATTCAACTTGCAAGATTTGATTACACACGGATATATCAGGAAAGTAAATAAAAACTTGTCAAAAGTATTAGAAAGAAACTTACATAATCCAGATGTCTTTCCCAGATTCCTCCATAATGAGATTGCGCAAAACTTATTAAATTCGTTTATGTAACCGTCTGTAAGCTACGGGTTCTTGGGTGTTGGCGATTTAGTAGAAAAATCTTGTTGTATTGCACAAATTGGTCTATAAACTGAGCCATACATATGTGCAAGTATTACCGAGATAATTAGCGAGGCCTAAGCAACAAAAACTAGTAAAGTAAAGTATGCAGTACACCTTGCATTCTAATCTTTCGTATATAGTAACTTACTGACCTACTATGTACTCGTATTCTCTTGAATAAATGGTTAAGTTTCTTCAGACCTCACATTCAAACTGCTAGACCGGTATTGATGAACCTGGGCAGATATTACATACATACATACATATGGTCACGCCTCTTTCCCATTGGGGTAGGCAGAGACTATGGAATTCCACTTGCTACGGTCCTGGCATACTTCTTTCGCTTCTTCCACTTTCATAACTATCTTCATGCACGCTCTCCGGTTCTGGGTGCTCTTGACCTGACCTTTGTTCAAAACATCTCCGATTTGGTCGAAGTACGTTCGCCTAGGTCGACCCTTACCTGCCTGTCCATTCACGCCCGCCTTATGTATCTGTTTCGTCAATCTTCTTTCATCCATCCTTTCTACGTGCCCGAACCATCTAAGCATCCCTTTTTCTACCTTACTCACTACATCTTCTGATACACCGCAAAGTTCTTGTGTCTCGCTGTTCCTCACTTTCTCAACCAATGTCACCCCAGTCATACTTCTCAAACTTCTCATTTCCACTGCATTTATTTTACTTTCATGCTTCTTCTGCCAAACCCAACATTCACTTCCATACATAAGTGTAGGGACCAGCACTCCTCTATGAACAGCCAGCCTAGCCCTCCGGGAAATCTTCTGACTGTTCATAAAGTTATGCAGAGCCCCATTCACTTGATTTCCTGCCACAACTCTTCTTTCAATGTCGTCGTCACATCTTCCATCCCTTGTAAACTTGGACCCTAAATACACAAACTCTTTCACTTGCTCCACTCTTTCTCCTTCAATAACAATCGCACAGTTCGACATGCTTTCGTCTAGTTCAAATACCATTACTTTCGTCTTACTTGCGTTCACTTTCATTTCCTTCCTTTTCAAAGACTCATTCATAATATCAACCATCACCTGCAACTCCTCCGCCGATGACGCAAGTACTACCTGGTCATCAGCATATAAGAGGCACTTGATGGTCAATTCATCCATTCTTAAACCACACACACTCGCTTTCAGATCTTTCAGACAGTTATCCATGTATAGGTTAAACAGCATTGGTGACGCTACACAGCCCTGCCTGACGCCTCGTTCGATACCGAACCAGTCCGTGTAAGTCCCGTTTATGCGGACACAAGCACTGGAACCCTCATAAAGTGATTGCAGTGCTCGTATCAGATTTCTGCTTACTCCATACATGGACAGCGCTGACCACAATTCGCTCCTCACCACTCTATCATAGGCCTTCTCTAAGTCTACAAAAGCGCAGTAGACCTTTTGTCTTTTTGCCAGGAACTTTTCGGCAATGCTGCGCAAAGAGAAGACCTGATCCATGCATCCTCTTCCTTTCCTAAATCCAGCTTGCACATCCCACATTTTGTCATCAGTGTCATTCGTCAATCTAGTAATCAGAACCCTTGCATATAACTTGCCGACGACGCTGAGCAGACTTATCCCGCGGTAGTTTTTGCAGTCTCGCTGTGACCCTTTCCCTTTGTACAGCGGCACAATGACGGCTTTGCACCAGTCTCCTGGTACACTACCGCTTCTCCAACAAAGGTTAAAAAGGCGGTACAGCTTACTTGATACTACGCCTTGTCCTGCTTTCAGCATCACTGTCGAGATCCTGTCATATCCTGCTGCCTTTCCAGCTTTCATGCCATTCAGTGCATCCATAATCTCTTTCCAACTTATTTCATTCTCCTCTTCATTCCCACTTTTATTCTTGTCCTCTATACGAGATTCCGCTTGCGCATCCTCTTTCTCAAACAGACTTTCAAAATATTCCTTCCATCTCTTTAAAACACTTTCTTCCCCACTCAGAGAGCTTCCATCGTGGTTTCTGACTTTGTCCAGTTGCGAGGATTGGATAGTGCCCCTGGCTGTTCTTATAGACTTCCAGAAAAGTTTAACATTTTCCTGCAAGTTGTCAGATAACCTCCTATCAAATTCATCCCTTGCATTCTCTTTCTCTTTAGCTATCACCTTCTTTACTTCTCTTTTACGCTTCTTGTATTCCTCTTTTGCTATTGAGACATCCTCATCTGTCGCCTTATTCATTCTGTGATTGGCTTTGATTGCCAACCAGTCCAGCCACGCTTTCTTCTTGCACGCTACAACCATTTGTGCCTCTACACTCATTCTTTTGACCATACGTCCTTTTTTCCTTTTGCTGACACCACATACTTTCACAGCTACTTGCACAAGTCCTTCCTTTAACTGCACCCATAACTTTTCAATATCATCTTCTTCATCCATATTCTCATACTTCTCTCTCAAGCTATTTCGAAATTCTTCTCTTTTATTCCTTTCTTGCAAGCTTTCTACTTTTATCCGTTCAAGCTCGGTCCCAGACTCATGGGCGTAGTGTCACCACCGTTTAAATAAACCTCTTAACCGGCTTACAACCATATAGTGGTCTGTGTCGACACCAGTGCCACGATAAGCCCGGGTATCCATCACTGTCTTTCTCAATCTGTCGTCCACAATCACAAAATCTATCATACTTCTCTGTTCTCCTTCTTGTCTAGTATACATGTGGATATCTTTGTGGTTAAACAGAGTGTTTGTTACCACAAGATTCCACTCCAAACATACTTCAAGCAAACTTTTTCCATTCTCAGTCACTCTATCGAAACCATTACCCAAAACACTTTCATATCCATCACGCTCCACTCCCACCCGACTATTAAAATCCCCTAACATTATGATTCTTTCATTCGGCTTGCACTTACAGATATTATGTCGTAATTATCCCAATAATACATTATGGTTTATAGGATTCGATTCAGCGATAGTTTTATTACACCCACAATTTGCCAGTATTTTTAGTCCCACGTAATAGGGGGCCGTATTGCCGTTTAATAAAAAGTAGCAGCTATATCGTCATTTTGAAAAAAAATTAAACCCGTTGCCTTGCGATGAAATGTTGAGTAAAGGCAACAAAATCTTACGTGCCAGCCGCTACGGCACAGCCAATTACTAATTAAGACAGACACACATCACGCCTATATCCCCGAAGGGGTAGGCAGAGGCGCATTACACACCCACTTTACTAGTACTTTTGTTGATCTAAGCTACTAGTATAGTATTCATATATCTGTGGTCTAATTAACGTAATAAGGGCAAGACTATTGCCGTAACCACGCATTATAGAAAATCTATAACCAGACTGTTATTCAAACCAAAATTCCAACAGCTAGTTAATGTCATTCATTCACCGAGCTTTTTCCCAACTCACTTAGGGTCGGCTTTCCAGTCTAAATACGGCTGAACTTCGATATTTTCCGTGAAGCGACTGCCATCTGACCTGCACAACCCATGGGCGATATCGAAGTTCTGTAGTTAGACCGCGAGGATTTTTGATTTAGGACTCCAACTACCTCTAACGACTGCCATAGATGTTCGTATGACAACCCATGCTAAGACCGGCCTGACTAGATGTTGCTTAACATTTTCATTGTGTTAACATTGTCGGTTACCACTAGACCACGAGCCCCTCCACTAGACAGGTCTCTAGTTAATGTACTTAGCCAACATAGGCGGCATTCGGTACCCTTTCTGAGAAAACTGCAGGAATTCACATCACTAAATCTTCTATAATTCTTACTGCTAACTATTCCGGCAATCCTATTTCCCAACCATAATGTACACACGAGCAAAGTGTCAAATGAAAACTATAGAGCCATTAGTATGTTTGTAAAAGAGCATTGCAGTAATCGATTGACAAAACTCGAGCACTCGACCCACTTGCGTGCGAGTTAGCAGTTACGACACTATTTACATAAACTAACGCCATCTCTCGAAGGACTTTTGAATTACGTGTGTGAATTTTGATGAAAATAAAATAATAATAAATTATTTAGTTTTTTTTCCACAGAGCTAGCTAGCACATCGTAAGTTAATAATATAAGCTTGAGTTTTGTGGAACGTGGATCTGATAATCAAATTTAGTATTTTTCTGTTTGTTCTAAATGGAATTCGAACCCGAAGCGGGAATATTCAATATCAAAGTAACAGTTGTACAACAAAATGTTTATAATGAATACGGGATTCTGACGTTTTCCCTTGTCGCGAAAACTCAGCAACATAGCGTGATCGACTTCGCAATAAGTGCGGTCCTCAACACAATGACAGCAACTCGGCAACATGTTTATACTTAAACAAATGTTTACTTAAAATGAATTTCCAGCCTTAGGCGTTGTTTTTAGGGTTCCGTACCCAAATAGTAAAACGGGAACCCTATTACTGAGACTTCACTGTCCGTCCGTCTGTCTTGAGCTGTATTCATGAATCGTGATAGTTAGAAAGTTGAAATTTTCACAGATGATGTATTTCTGTTGCCTATACGAGTATAACAAGAAATACTAAAAAACATGGTAAAATAAATATTTAGGGAGTATATTTTATACATACAAGAAACGTGATTTTTTTGCCGTTTTGGTACCTACGGCCGCTTTTATTAACCACTAAGACTACACAGATTGGCAATAATACGAGTATCAAGTTGATAGCTTAAGTTCATTAACATGTAAAGAATGTTGGCAGATGTCTCTAACAGCCAACTGACACTGGTTTGTTATAGTGTGGGCTTTGGGCTTACAGTTTTCACATTTAAATTCCTTATTCGCTTTAAACTGGTTTCCATTTAGATAATTATATCATAAACAATATTAAACTTCGACGTCGCCAATGGGTTATAAATAAATTTTGGACATTCTTACACGACGTCAGCTAGCCCAAATTAAGCTAAATTAAGCTAATATAACAAAATAATATACTCCGAAACAAACATTTGTGGATCACACAAATAATTTGATTCGACCCGGAATCGAACCTGGGACCTCAGGGACGGCAGTTGCATACTCATACCACTGCGCCACCGAGGCAGTCAAAATTCTTTTATGGAAGTCAGACGGCAGTCGTTTCATGGAAAATATCTAATTTTACTGCATTGCAGTTAGACTGGAAAGCCAGCCCTAACTGGGTTGGGAAAAGTTCAGTGGATATTGATGAATGTGAAAAATATACAAGGATGGGCGTTTTCACATTGCACGATATCGTCACGATTCACGATTATTTACATTCTTACCTCAAAGTTACTGCTGCTACTTACGATATCGTCACGATATCATAGACGATATCGTGTGTCGTTGTCGTGCAATGTGAAAACGTCCAATAACTGCAAGAAAATCCGTTTTCATTGGAGATTAGGGCGTAGATACATTCGAGAATGTCACCTTCACTCTTTGCCTACCTTAGATCAAAAATACCTAGATTACCGATCAGTGCGTTAAAAACGGCACCACTTCACCTCGGTCATTGCACACCTGCGCGCTTCAACCGCTTCCGTACTAAATTCCTATTCCGCTTGCTGACTCTCGAGGGATGCGATAACGGCGCTGTACATTAATGATTTTAAATGTACAAGCAAATACACAAGTTCTAAAGATTTATTATATGAACTCTTGGCAGAGGGGTCGTGGCTGCCGATGGATTAGGATGACCCGTCACTCCCCTCGGCAAAAGTTGGCTGCACGTCGAGCAATGTGCCTCCACTTCTATCTTTGACTTGCACTGCGAGCACTTTCCACCGCGTTTGATTGCGTAGTGGATCTGATGAGGTCAATCCAGCGGTTTGGGGACCGACCCCGTGGCCGTGTGCCCTACACGCGCCCTTGCACGACCAACTTCTCCATACAGGTCTCCTTTCTAGTAATGTGTCCAAAGAACTTTAATATTCGTAGCTGCACAGTCGACGATAATCTATTTTTATCTAAAGCTCATTGAGGATGGACTTGTTTTTGCGGAACGCAGTCCAGGGTATTCTTAGCATGCGTCTCCAGCACCACATCTCTAATGCATTTATCTAATTATTCTATGCATAAATAATCCAATACTAATAACCATGACTATTAGCACCGCTGTTAAGGATTTGGGTTTATATATTGATGACACGTTGTCATGGGGGCCACAATTGCGTGAGGTCAGTCGTAGGCTGTTCGCGGCTGCGGGATCTATGCGTAGACTTCGTAACTTTCTTCCAACGGCTACCAAAACTGTACTTGCTCAATCTCTCCTTCTTCCCCTCCTAGACTATCTCAATGTCACTGAAGAGCAACTTGACAAACTTGAGCGACTTCAAAATTTCTGCATTAGATTCATATTTGGCTTACGTAAATATGATCATGTCTCAGAATTTCGCAACCAGCTCAAGTGGCTCCCCATTCGACTTCGACGGAATGCTCACATTCTTTCCTTGTTGTATGCTATTCTTTTCAATCCCACTACCCCCAGTTATTTAAAAGAACGTTTTGTGTTCCTCAGTGACACACATTCAAGATCTTTGAGGTCGTCGGTATCCCTGGAATTGGCAGTCCCTACTCATTCCACTAATTTTTATGATAAGTCTTTTACTGTACAAGCTGTTAGGTTGCGGAATGCATTGCCGGTTGCAATTAGAAGGGCACAATCCCTAGCTGTTTTTAAGAGACTGGTCAAGGAACACTATAAATATAAATATAAATATAAATATGTTAGGACAATCCACACAACGCCATCTAGTCTCAAACTAAGCAGAGCTTGTGATATGAGTACTAGATAAACTGATATAAATACTTATATACATTTTTTTTTGTAAATACATACATATTATACATAGGAAACATCCAGACTTCGGTACAAACGTATGTGTCATCACACAAAGTTTGTCCCGACCGGGAATCGAACCCGAGACTCCGGCGAACACTACCTAGGTCCTTAACTGGTGTCCCTTGTATTCCCATAGGTACCGTTTTTATTTTTTTGCGTTAAACGCAAAAAATAAAAACGGTAGTCACTCATCTCACTCATATTTTCCACTTAGTTCTTATTTATTTCTATATAGCTTATATAACGTACCTGCATATTATATGTATTTACAATGCTTTATACCATAAATGGCGTATAATATTATATCTACTTACATCATTAATGTATCATTAAGTAAGTATAATCTTCTATTATCCTGTTCATGTGTATCTGTTACTTTGTATTTGTTTCTATATTTCGACACCAATAATATTTACCCACCTTAAAACTTTTCTATTTCAATAAATGTCCACCCTAAGGTTGCCTGTAAGACATTGCTCTTTAGCGATAAGGCCGCCCTTTGTACATCGGATAATTTTTTTTTTTTCTGTAATTTCTTATTGGTGTACAATAAAGATTATTCTAATCTAATCTAATAATTAGATAAGTATTAATAAATATAAAATATTATTAAATATTAGAATAGTATACAATTAATACATGAATACATACAATAGTCCGAGACGCCCAGGACTTTAATTGGGTGTGCCATAGCGGCTGGCACGTAAGATTTTGTTCCCTTTAATCAACATTTCATCGCAATTCAACGGGTTTAATTTTTTTTTCCAAAATTACAATATAAATATAGCTGCTACTTTTTATTAAATTCATTCGGCCATTTTGGACATAACCCACTATAAATGTGCTCGGGGACGGCAATAGGTTTGCCTCCTGTTACGTGGGACTAAAATACTGACAAATTGTGGGTGTGTAATGCACCTCTGTCTACCCCTTTGGGGATATAGGCATGATATGTGTGTGTGTGTTAATACAATTATGACGGTTTGTTCTGAGTCAGGGTGTAATTGAGCGGAGCGAAGCGTAGCATATCTTAGACGACAAGTGTAAATCGTTTGTGTGGCCAACTCCTCCGAAACGGCCGAAATTGACCAAATTTTGCATGCTGGTCGACATCATACCCGGGAGTGCATATCTCTGAAATCATGAAAATAGAGCATAAAAAAATGAAGAAAATTTGATCCGCTCAACATTTGCAATTAGTAGCATGCATTGCATACCTAGTTTAGATTATATAAGTAATGTGTACTATATGAATTTAGAAGTATTTTTGTATGTTTATCAGTTATTATGATGATCTCGAACCACAAGTTTAGTTTAGCTTACTTTGTGATAGATGGTGCTGTGTAAAACTGTCATAAAATACATTTTATATGGCAAAATAACAAGTTTGCCGACTCAGCTTTATTTATGACTCAACGGTTTGTAATATTTTAAAGCTTTATTTATTTTAATACGACCAGTTTCGATGATTACGTTGTCGTAATAAATTTGCATATTTTAAATTAGTACCTTATGTAAAAAGTTGTAGAATTTATTTATCTAATAGTAATAAGAAGTACCTATTCATTTCTTGTCCTCATTTTGTGAAATAATTCCAATTTCGATACTATTCTTGTTCAATTTCGATACTATCAAGTTTTATCTGCAATATTTACTTATTCTCCTCACTATCACATCTTTAAATACCTGTCCATCCTAAGGTTGCCTGTAAGATATTGCTTTTAGCGATAAGGCTGCCCTTTGTTCATTCTGGTGATTTTTAATTGGTGTACAATTAAGTTTATTCTAATCTAATCTAATCTAATCACGACGTGGACAATGAGCGCGGTCGGTGAGCGTCAATTAGTGAAAATTATAAAAATGAAAAGTAACCTATCATCTGTACCACATTTCCTCAAAATCAGTTCAGTGAATTTTACGTGTTTGTTCCCATGACATGAAATTTACTTCCATGTGATTCTACGCAAGCACAACCGCAGAAATCAACTATTTGTACTTATCTGTAAATTCCTCAGTCGTGTCCATTTCTGAGAAGTTTTTAAACAAGTCACGTATTAAGAAAATATTATTTGAACGCCCACACGTCGCTAACGACAGTTTCGACCTAAACTAAATGCCTAATGACCATAATGTTTAGATAATATGCGTTCATAACACGGGTTTTTGTTCGGATTCTCACGTAAATTGATCTATCGAGATTCAAACATATAATAGGCTGGGTTCACACGACATTATCCTGCACGTTTTCTTTGTATTTCTTTTTCAACAGACTTCCAAAAAAGAAGGTCCTATTCCGACAATTATTTAGTTAGTACCATTTTGTTAATTTTAATTTGAAGAATAAGTATCGCCATCCAACGTGGCAACACAGCCAGCATTCTGGGAACCTTCCCAGTCGGCAATGACGCAGAGGATTTTTTAAACGATATTTTGTAATGTAAATATGTTTAGTACATAATTATGTATATTGTAATTCTTATTGTAAATAAATACTCAATTATAGTTTGAAGTCGGTTTTTGTGTCAATTTTCGACATGTTTTTTTAACGTACCCGGGTCACCCGGGTGTTCATTCATATGGTAGATTTTCATTCGTGCAAAGCTGCAGTTTCTTCGGCAGTGTCTTCACACAATTATTGTCACAGTGAGTAGACAATACAAGCGATGGATACACACTTGGTTACTGTATGAAACTATCGTTAGAATGTAGAAAGATGTATTTTCCTTAATTTTACATTATCGAGTTTTGTACTCTTTCAAAAATAAGCAAGATATGTGACTGATGATGCGTGACTGCTGCTGCGAAATACACATGCTGCACAAAGATCTACTACCTACTCTACAGTTTACCCACTCCTGCAGCATAAACATGGCATCGGATATCGCAGAAAATCTCGATGACGTTGACCTAAGCCACCCATTTTTTAAATTTCCTTCCTTATTTGGTTTTCGATATACTCTTCCTACCGCCATGTTTGTCGTGCTGGAGTAGGATGCTCGTTGAGCCGAATAAAGGGGAAAATGGGGTCTTGAATGAAAAATAACAACGGCTACAAACTTTTGTGTTTTGTGAAAATAATCCCAAGTATTCATTGCAAATGCACAAAAAAAATGACGACCTCGCCTGCAATTGTTCCACTTGCTGATCAACGAACGAGGTTCTGACAAAGGTTGCCATCGGGAACTACAATGCAACAATAAGTTCAATTTTGTCTGCCAGGGCCGATGTCATACAATCTCAGCAGTTCGGGCACTTTGTACAATTTCATAATAATATGAAGAGATGAATCAAGTTTATCATAATCAGTAGTACAGGTGTGGCACCCTATTACATTCTATGGCTCTCGCTCTCGCTAACCTCCTCCACTTTTCTGATGATTAAGTACCATGCTACATGGTTATGTAATCGGTACTCGTATTCGTAGATTCGAATCTTTTTGTTTGAATTATTGAATGAAATTTAAATTAAATGAAATTTAAATAAAAAACATTAAACTCGAAAAATTTTTTTACGTCTACATTACGTTAGCCATTTTATTGGTTTGGTATCATGTAGCAGGAGCCAGGAGGAAAGGAGTCTCTCCCGGGATGGTTCCGGGAATTATTATTTACGACGCATACGAAGTCGCGGACAGATGTTAGCTTGAAACAATATTTATTAACAAGGAATTAGATCAGCCTATCAAATACTTTCTAACCGATAAAAGTCTACGCAAGAAGGTTGGTTAGTACTTGTAAAAACAAAAGCGTTTATGAACGGTAAAGAAGATGGCCGATGGAGAAAGCGCGCGCAAATGTGTGCTATCGAACGTTCGTAATTTAAATTATTGACTTCTTTCATTGAAGCTATGTACCATAGACAGCTATGTAATTTGTTATTATGATGCAATGCGTGTTTACTGCTACGTCAGAATGCGCTGTACGAATTAAGTTACGGTTTTGCCATTCCAGTAATATTTTTTTTACATAAAGCCATGTCAGACGAAATATACTAGTGCCTAATATGCAGGTAATTAGGTAGGTATAATTATGTGTAGTAAAAACATAATAAGGTAAGCGTTATTATGTTCAGTCATAGGTAATAAATAGGTACCTATAGGTTTTTTTATACTGAAATTCAGAAGTACACTGTCCCGCAAACTTGTTGTAAGTACACTGCCAAAGTCCCGAAAAGATCTCAAGCCGCAAGCCAATCTCATCTGAAAGTGGTACACAGTACACAGTACAGACGAAGATTTGACAAACCTAAACGAGGCTTGTCTCCTGTAGGACCAACTACCTAAGTTACTGGCGAATAGTGGGCTTCGAATTCTCCAAAGACAGGAAGAGACAATACTTTATATCTCTTTAGAGAAATAATGGTGATTGTATAATAATGTATATGTCTGTGGTAGAAATTGTTTACATTTTCATGTCATCATAATCTTAACATAACATAAAAATCGCAAGTTATCACTAATTTGGACATTTTTCCCATAAGCCTCGGTAGCGCAGTAGGCAGCGCGTAAGTCTCATAATCTTAAGGTCGTGAGTTCGATCCTCACCCGGGGCATATCTTTTTGCATTTTTTATGACCATTGTATTTTTTAAGTTCCGATATTTATCACATATTTTTCACATTCACGAGATCATAAGAACCTGTTTAAAGTTATTATAAATGTAACCAACCTATACGCACCTGGCGTTACTTGCGAAATCATAACTTGTATGGTAATGTCATCCGCTTAAACAATGAACTATCTTTATAAACCCACGTTCATATCATAGTATTGACGATTGTTTGCATTCATAAATAGTAATAAGACAAGTAATTAAGTAGCTACTACATTTCACAACTTGCATTCACAATGCGTGGCGATAATGAATTCGTAAAATGTATTACAGCGCCACCTACTGACGACTAGCAATAATTAACATGTAATGTATGTCATGTGTCAAAGGAGAACCAACATTCTTTTTGCCGCCATTTATCACAATTTTGATGATATTTTTTTGTGATCTCATATACATACTAATACCTAATAATAGATAATAAGTTCTTAATATTTATGTACATATAAAAACCAATATTTATATGAAGAGATGTCATCACTAAAATATAACTACTTTTTTTATTACAGATTTGATTTGGCACGAGCGTTTTGGATAAGGATGTAAGTGCAAATTTGCTCATTTCGTCATCATCCAATTAATAACCAAAACAATGGCTTATCGAGTAGGTCATCTTAACAATTTTATAGGCGGTGTGTTTGCCTGTTTTTGTAATAGATAAGTACTTTTAAAAGTACCTTTTTAAGTAAATAGCTTCTATTCTATGATTCTTGAAATAAGATTGAAAATCCAATGCGTTTTATTTATGCAAATGAATTTAACGAAGTCGGTGCAGCTTAAAGGTATCGAAACTGTATTTTGTAAACTTTTAAGGCCGAATAGGCCTTGGTTGGATGAGTCGGATTGTGACGCGAATATGAAACTGTTTTTTTGTGTTTATTCGACGTAAGATGCATATAAAATAAGCGCAAGTTACTTAATGGTATTTGCTATTTAGAAATAGACCGGATATCAAAGTCGGGGATTGATCCTTGGGTTGTGTTTTTCTATTAGATAGCAATTTTTTTTATCCACGGCCCTAGGTCACGGCCGCATTCACGTCTATTGCCGAGCGCCTCCGGTAAGCACTAGAAGAATTCCCATAGGCGCCCGGCGGACCATGGCCACCTGTGTGGCCGCTACGTGGTAGTCGTGTTACCCCGCATATTTGGGGTCGGATTTTATCCCGCGTCGGTGAGTGAAGGCGTGCGTGGATTTTTTAGACCTAGGTACAATTTAGTACATTTTAGGTACATTTTTTTGGTAAGTGGTACAACATGATTCGCAATGGTACACCCGCCACTTTGACTCTCATGGTTAAGCCCCCAGCAAGCAGCCCTTCTAGAGAGTTTCTGTAAGGACAGTGGGTTACTTATCCATCGTCCTCAGGCTTCGATCATAGAGGTCGATGGTCCCGCGCGTAGTCACGTCTGCGGCGCCTACACTACGGAATTCATCGGGGAGGGTACGCTCCCTCACCCTACCGGCCGCCTCGTTCACGAGCATAGCATTCGTTACTAGATAGCATCCCTTTAGTCGATCAACTTAACTAAATGATATCACTTGACTCGAGACTTTCGATTTTCTAATTTCGACGCCGGTCCTAGTGCTTAAGCCCTTTACGCCATTGTTGGCCAATAAAATTAGAACTTCACACGCTATCTTTTACGGTGATTAACTTTTTATTAAATAATCTTTGGTATTGACAAACAACAATGATTATAAGGTTAAAAAATATTATTGTACTAGTAGACACTCACGGGTATGCTCGCGTGAAATAGCCGCGCTGTTTTTGGACAAACCACAATAACTACGAAACATAAAAAATCTTGTTTTTCTGTTCCGTTATAATAACTATGTTAGGACATTTAACACCACGAGAAAAACGTGCCTTTTTATTTATCTGATATCTTCAAATTCAAATCAGCATTCAGAAGAGATCGAGAGATAAATATTAAAGTTCCTCCGGTGATACGCTGTGTATCTACGATTCCGAAAAGCAAGATAACTTTATTTTAACTAATTTATCACGATGTCGTTCAAATGGTATTTAAGTTCTAAATGCTTTATTTTTTATCTAGTAGATGACGGCGGCTTCGCCCGCAATATAATAATACAATTTATATACTAAAACCTTCCTCGAGGACCACTCTATCCATTGGTGAAAACCGCATCAAAATCCGTTGCGTTGTTTAAGGATCTAAACTTACATAGGACAGAAAGCGGAAGCGACTTTGTGTTATACCATGTTATGTATGATAGTAGACTCCCACCTGAATCACTTTAGTCCATTATTTCAGATCTTCACGGGAACTTATTATCTATATCTCATATCCGTAAAAAATACACATGCTGACAACAGCTCAATACTATTTTTTTCACTTAAAATTTTCAGACATAAACGGGACCACGTGTAGATCGTTGCTCAAATTTGCATGAAATTTGCAAGCAATCTGGTAATGTGATCCCTTGGGAATAATATACGAGAACATTATTCCTCGTGGACCAACGTTTATTTACACAAAGATCACAGTTGGTTTCATGTTAACGTTACTTCACTTGTCTCTGTCGTTTCAAAACGTACAGTTTCATCATTATACGAACCTGTTGATATGTTTTGGTAAGACCTCAATTTCACTACGACCGACCAGTTAAACAACTCTGTACTTGCAAAGGTTAACATCTTGATAATATCTCGAGATATTTGAAAAAAATAAATACCAAAAACACTCACGGTACTTACTGTTTGCGAAATTTATTTTATAATAGATGTAAAAGATAAATATAAATACTGTAACGCCATCTCGTAGCGAGTAATAAGACTACCAAACTCAGCGCCATCTAGTAGCAAATCGCAGTACTACTACGTAACGTCTTTCGGGAATGTTCTGTCAAGGTACTTCTATGTAACGTGTTATCTAGAAGCATCTCGAAGGTGTGGAATGTTCGCGATAATTCTTCCGTGAAGATTCTAGAGTAATCTAGAGTAATGACCGTACTATAAAGGCGGAGCACTTCGGTGGCGGGGGATCAGTATTTCCAGAGCGATAATACGAGTTATACCTGCGAGTTCAAGTGCGATTAAAAGTGTTTAGTGAAGCTTTATAGTGAAGTGTAAATTAGTGGTGTAATAAATAAAGTGTTTTGTGGTAGTTTGATCGGCATTTTCCATTCCGTAGAACCCCGGCTCGTAACAATTGGTGTCAGAATTGGGGATTTGGACAATGCCGGTGTTACCGAAAGAAGACACAGAGGGCGTCCGTACCAGGGGTCAGCGCCAGCAGGAGTTGGACAGCAGGCGCTTCGGAGGTAATACGCCGGAGAGGTTGGGTGGTCAGGAGCAGCCAACGGTGGAAGCAGGCCCGCCCACGGTATCTCCAGCGCCAGCACCTCCAGACTTTGCTGCGCTGATGGCGATGCTACAGGAGCAAGCCCGTCGCCAGGAGGAGCAGGCCCGCCACCAGGAGGAGCAAGCCCGCCGGTTGGAAGAACAGCTGCTGCGGGACAAGGAGGAGCAGGCACGCCGCCAGGAGGAGCAGGCCCGCCGGTTGGAAGAACAGCTACTGCGTGACAAGGAGGAGCAGGCACGCCGCCAGGAGGAGCAGGCACGCCGCCAGGAGGACCAGGCCCGCCGGTTGGAAGAACAGCTGCTGCGTGACAAGGAGGAGCAGGCACGCCGCCAGGAGGAACAGACGCTCCTCATGAAAGATCTTCGAGCGACTTTTGGCAAGGAGATGAATGTGATGAAGGATCAAGTTCATCATGTTGAGAACCGCATCACGGAAGCCGAAACTCGGATTGAAGATGTAAAAAACCAGATTACAGATGTGAGGAAAGAGCTGGGAAATCTGAAAGCTGGAGATGGGATTGCGACTTCCTTACCTGCCGTACCTTCAGCGCGTGGATTTAAAGTACCGCCATTCGATGGGACATCTTCATGGTCAGCCTATAAAAAGCAGTTTGAAGCCGTTAAGAAGGCAAACGGGTGGAGCAAAGCCCAGGCCATGACTGCGCTTACATTGGGTTTGCGAGACAAGGCGTTAACCATCCTAGAAGCTCTCGGAGACGATGTTTCCTACGAGCAGCTACTAGAAGCCTTGGAAACCAGATACGGTGACGCTCACCTGGAACACGTGTATCGTGCGCAGCTGAAGGATCGTGTCCAGCGCTCTGGTGAAAACTTGCAACAGTGGGCCCTGGAAGTTGAGAAGCTGGTACGGAAGGCATACCAGTCGGTACCTGCGCTCATCGATGGGAATCTGGTGCAAGTATTCATCGACGGCATCCACGACCTGGAAGTCAGGGCCGCTGTCAGACTCGGGCACCATGAGACTCTCAAAGACGCCTTGGCTCATGCTTTGGAGGTCGAAGCCGTACGGAAGGATCATCGATCTCACCGTGTCAGGGAAGTTGTAGCATCACCGGCTCGCGACCGTTTCACGAGGTATAGCCCTAGGTGCTACACATGTGGTGAGAGGGGCCACCTTCGATCCAGTTGCCCAAAGCGGACTGCTGAAAGAGAAGAAAGTCGTTCCCAAGAGGATAGGGTGGCTAATGTCACCGCCCAGCAACAGGAGGGAAACGAATAAATGCCAGGACTGCGGGGCGGGTGCTGGCTGATTTTAGAAGAGCCCCAAGGGTTTCGATCTCACAAACCCAGGATGGGAACAGCCTGATCATCAAGGGCGAGGTAAATGGAACACCATGCAAGCTGACAATAGATACTGGAGCATCTCGCACGGTTGTCAGTTCCCGACTTGCAAATCGGTTCCTTGGGGACTCTGCAAACCGTGACCGCATCAACTTGGTAACGGCCACGGGTCAGCGCATACCCGTCCGAGGAGAGAAAGAGATGCAGTTAAAGTTGGGCAATGGAATTTACCTGCATAATGTCATCGTGGCTGACATAATGGACGACTGCATACTGGGCTTAGACTTTATGAGGAAGAACTCTTGTGAGATCGACGTCAAGCAAGGAGCGATGAAATGTGGTCAAGAGGAACTTTTCATGGAAGGAGCGTTATCAGGAAAAGTGTACAGCTTGAAGAAGGTCGTGCTTCCTGCCAGATCAGAAACGACTGTACCAGTTAGTCTCCCTCAGAATTCTGGGCGAACACATCGATGTGTACTCATAGAAGGGATATACAATGAACTTCCATGGAAAATGGCCCGAACTCTGGTAAGAGCCAATGAAGCCTCAGTGGTACGTGTGCTGAACCTTAGTGATAAGGAACACGTGATAGAAAAGAGCACATTGATTGGCACTTGCGAAGAAGTAGATTGGATGCGCCGATGCCAAGAGTTGAGTACTGGGAACATCGTCAACAAGGACGCTAGAAACAACGTGTTGACACTTTTAGAAGACTGTCGTAACATCTTAACGAAGAATGAAATGGACAAGGCTAAGAAGATGTTACTCAAGTACGCCGATATTTTCTCTTCGAGTGATGCTGACATTGGGAAGACTGGATTGGTTCAGCATAGAATCAATACAGGAAATGAGGCACCCATCCGTCAGCGACCAAGGAGACTGCCAGTAGCACGAGAAAAGGAAGTTGAGACCATGATTGAAGGAATGGTAAAAGATGGTGTGATAGAACCATCGTCAAGTCCATGGTGCTCACCTGTAGTGCTGGTGAGGAAGAAAGATGGCAGTATGCGGTTTTGTGTCGACTATCGTCGTCTGAACGACGTTACGAAAAAGGACAGCTACCCTTTACCAAGGATCGATGACACGTTGGACATGCTGACAGGGGTGAAGTGGTTTAGCACGCTAGACCTGAAAAGTGGCTACTGGCAAGTTGAAATCGATCCGAAGGATAAAGAGAAGACTGCATTTTCCACAGGAAAGGGTTTGTGGCAGTTTAAAGTTATGCCATTTGGTTTATGCAACGCCCCGGCTACTTTTGAAAGATTAATGGAAATTGTACTCGCCGGATTGACTGGGGACGCCTGTCTTGTCTATCTAGATGACATTATCATCGTGGGCCGTACGTTAGAAGAGCATCTTCAAAACCTGGAACGCGTGCTTGTAAAGATCCGAAGCGCGAACCTGAAGCTCAGCCCGAAGAAGTGCTCATTCCTCAAACGGCAAGTAAGCTTCCTAGGCTACGTAGTGTCTGAAGATGGTATCCGCACGGATCCAGAGAAAATCATCGCCGTCAAGGATTGGCCGGTTCCAAAGGATAAGACGCAGGTCAGAGCATTTTTGGGTTTGTGCTCATACTACCGGCGATTCGTCCAGAACTTTGCGGATATTGCCAAGCCCTTACACAAGCTCACGGAGGAGAAGCGACAATTCTGCTGGGACGGAAGCTGCGGCATCGCATTCCAGGAGCTAAAGAATCGTCTGTGCAATACACCTATTTTGGGTTATCCTGATGCGGAAAATGAATTTATAGTTGACACAGACGCAAGTGATATCGGACTCGGAGGTGTGTTATCTCAAAGGAAAGGAGATCGAGAGGTCGTTATAGCCTACTTCAGCAAATCCTTATCGAAACCTGAAAGGAATTATTGCGTCACGAGGAGAGAATTACTCGCCGTGGTAAAGACATTGCAGCATTTCAGCAAATATTTACTAGGGCGAAAATTCCTTATACGTACCGACCATGCTGC
Source organism: Nudaria mundana (assembly GCA_963556515.1). Classification (NCBI taxonomy): domain Eukaryota; kingdom Metazoa; phylum Arthropoda; class Insecta; order Lepidoptera; family Erebidae; genus Nudaria; species Nudaria mundana. The sequence continues at coordinate 12,142,455 of OY748311.1, forward strand.
ATTGAAGTGGCTATTACAATTTAAGAATCCAGAAGGACAAGTCGCCAGATGGATTGAGCTATTACAGGAATATGACTTTGTAATCGAACATCGCAGTGGGAGATCCCATGGCAACGCAGACGCATTGTCAAGAAGACCTTGCCCTGAAGACTGTAAGCACTGTGCCAAACAGGAGATAAAGGAAGCCATACCTGTGAAGATGCTTAAAACGGATCTGAGCGACGAATGGAAAGAAAGCCTACAACATGCTCAACAGGACGATGCAGACATCAAGCCAATATTTGAGTGGATTAAAGCAAGTGCTCCTAAACCCATGTGGAGTGACGTCGCTTCAATGAGTTCAATCACAAAAAGTTATTGGGCGCAATGGGACAGTTTAGTTATTCAGGATGGAGTTTTGTGCCGCAAATGGGAAAATGCTCGAGGAGACAGCTGTCATTTGCAAATGGTCGTCCCTAAAGTTAAGGTCCCAGATGTGCTACAGCTCTACCATAATGGATGTTCAGGGGGCCATATGGGAGTAAAAAGGACTCTGTTGAAGATACGTGAGCGGTTTTACTGGATCCACTGTCGCGACGACGTTGAGGACTGGTGTCGCAAATGTACGAGTTGTGCTGCTGTGAAAGGACCTCATACACGGAGCAGAGGTGCACTGAAACTGTATAACGTTGGGGCACCATGGGAAAGGATAGCCCTAGATGTTGCGGGACCGTTTCCTGAAAGTGAAAGCGGAAACAAGTACTTCATGGTTGTGATGGATTATTTCACGAAGTGGCCAGAAGTCTTCGCTATACCTAATCAAGAAGCTACTACGGTCGCAGATAAATTAGTTCACGAAGTCTTCTGTCGTTTCGGGGTGCCTCTAGAAATCCATAGCGATCAAGGAAGAAATTTTGAATCTCAGGTGTTCCAGGAAATGTGTCGGGTCATGGGTACTCACAAAACCAGAACGACCTCTTACCACCCGCAGTCAGATGGAATGGTGGAGCGATTTAATCAGACATTGGAGAGATATCTGGCAAAAGTTGTGGAAAGCAGGCAAAAAGATTGGGACAAGCACATCCAACCGTTTCTTTTGTCTTACCGAAGTGCGGTTCATGAAAGCACGTCAGTGACACCAGCTTATGCGAACTTTGGAAGAGAATTACGGTTGCCTGCCGACTTAATAACCGGTATACCACCTGACGCTCCACGCAATATCACCGATTATGCGAATGACTTGCGCAGCAGGATGAATGACATTTATGAGCATGTCAGACAATCAGGTCAACAAATGTCTGAAAAGATGAAGACCCGTTACGACCGAAAGACAAACAATAAGAGCTTCGATGAAGGTTCGTTAGTGTGGTTACATAACCCAGTCCGCAGTAAAGGGAAGTCTCCTAAGCTGCAAGCTAAATGGGATGGACCATACCGAGTTGTGACCAAGATTAACGATGTCACTTACCGAATACGGAAGAGTCCAAGAAGTGCGCCAAAGATAGTTCATGTGGATCGATTGGCGCGATATTATGGGCCTGACAATGCTCGGGACGAGCATGTCTTAGGAGGGGGCAGTGTAACGCCATCTCGTAGCGAGTAATAAGACTACCAAACTCAGCGCCATCTAGTAGCAAATCGCAGTACTACTACGTAACGTCTTTCGGGAATGTTCTGTCAAGGTACTTCTATGTAACGTGTTATCTAGAAGCATCTCGAAGGTGTGGAATGTTCGCGATAATTCTTCCGTGAAGATTCTAGAGTAATCTAGAGTAATGACCGTACTATAAAGGCGGAGCACTTCGGTGGCGGGGGATCAGTATTTCCAGAGCGATAATACGAGTTATACCTGCGAGTTCAAGTGCGATTAAAAGTGTTTAGTGAAGCTTTATAGTGAAGTGTAAATTAGTGGTGTAATAAATAAAGTGTTTTGTGGTAGTTTGATCGGCATTTTCCATTCCGTAGAACCCCGGCTCGTAACAATACTCTTTCATACATAACAGTTGTAATACATTTATTTACAATAAGAATTACAATATACATAATTTTATACTAACAACTTACAAAATATTGTTTAAAAAATCCTCCGCGTCATTGCCGACTGAGAAGGTTCCTAGAATGCTGGCTGTATTGCCACGTTGGATGGCGATACTTATTCTTTGGGCCAGAAATTAGCCAGCCTTCTGGTCCTGAGAAGCAGTCCTCTTTAATTGTACACTAGCTGATTCTCGTTCCCGATACCCGTGGGAACAAATTTCCCGGATAAAAAGTAGGCTATGTTACTCAGGGATAATGTAGCTACATATCAGTGAGAGAATTTTTAAAATCGGATCTGTAGTTACGGAGCCTATTCGCTTCAAACATACGAGTACAATCAAATATTTCCTCTTTATAAAATTAGTATAGACAAAATTCCAAAATATGTTACATATGCCTCCAAAATAATGTACAATAGGATAGGCGGCATATTATATATACATCATCAATGAATACATACAATAAAATTATAAGCGATGTCTGTACATCGAAGATATAATAGAGAAACTCTGGTAGGGGGCTTTATGAACGCAATAGAACCCAAAACAATGGTTTTTAGAGTTTTTGTCTGTTTGTCTGAATGTGAACCGATTTGAATACTGTTTTCAGTAATGCGTTGTGGTTTATTCAACTTAATATTTAAGGTTTGTTTTATTTCGATCGGTTCATAAATAAAAATGTTATGTCGATCTAAAGTACGCAGGCGGAGCTGCGGGCAACAGCTATACAAAATAAATCAGTAACTAATGATCAAGAAAACTATAAAATGCAGGCGGAGCTGCAGGCAACAGCTTGTATATAATATAGTACTTAATTTGATCGAAGTAACTATGATCTTATATTCAGAAGGGTTTATAGAAACGTTGAAAGGAAGAATTAAGCCGAGGCGGTCTTGGGGTGATCAGTAATTTGATATAAGTTTCAAATACAATAGACAACATTTATTTGTTTTCTCTTAACATTTTGATACATAAACCCACGAGGATAAAGACCTTACTACGACGTATGTTTGTAAGTGCAACAATGACCTGCAAAACTGCATGTGGGATGACCATTGTTTAGAATTAAACACCTACTCCACCCACTGGCAGTACATAATAACCTTCAATTAGTATTATTATTTGGCTATTGCCGACATTTATTGAGTAAGCGACATATATTTCATTTCCATGTAAAAGTTTTTCCAAAAAATCCTCTCTTTATGCTTCATAGAAAATTATTTCGTAATTCGCTCACGCAACGCATGCAACAGATTCAGAAGCTCTCATAAATGCTCCTTCTTTCCTATCCTTCAAAATTTTTCAATGTTTTATTAAATACTGGCAATACTGCCGGACTATACGATTTATTGTAAATTTAACATAATTGATAAAGGATTTTTCTTAATTTAATGTTAAGAATATTTTTTTTGTATTTTTCTTAATATTAAGACAAACTAGTAAGGGCCTACGCGACCTAGAAGAACTTATGGGAACCAAATCGCAGAGGTTTTGAATAACCTCCTGGCGCCCAATGTGCTCACTAAAGAACTTAATACTAAACTGATTAAAACCCAACTGTAAAATACGAATAGAAGCCCTAATGACCCAATGTTCGTGCTTGGGAACATAACACTATTTTATTGATATTTTAAATTTTGGCCATCGCCATTTTTTTTAGCAATGTCGGATTGGTCAATGACATTACATATACATACATAGACATAGACTACATTTTTTAGTATCAATTAGGTGCAACCAATCGGAGTAATTTTATCAAATTACGTCAAAAAGTCAAACATGGAGCATACGCACGCGTAGGAGAGGTAAGTTAGAATCTTTAAAAATCAATAGATTTAAACAGATATTCAGTTTTAAAGCATAGTTAGACGTTAGTTAAATACATTGTTAAGGCCGTGTTTATATTATTTTTATGTTTTGTTGCTTTTTAAGATGGGATACGTGGCTTCTAATTATTATGTTCCTGTACGAGTACATTCGGCGTTAATTCCAATTGTTGGTAGTAATGTTATGTTCTGATAGAAGAACATTGGGTATTTATGCTTAATTATTGTACTTCAGATTTGCGGGATAGAGACATAGCATCTTTGTTGGAAAACTCGGATTTGGAAGATTTTTTACCATCTTATGAAGATGTAGGAGATTCTACATTCATTTTACCCGAAATCCCAATAAGTAGCTCTGAAGATGAAAACTACCTTATGGAGGATGATTCCCTGGGTAATGAAAGTGGCAGTCGTTGTATAAGCCGAGGGTACGAGGTGCGAGGGAGGCGAGGTAATACCAGGGGACGACGTGGTAATGCCAGGGGAGGACGAGGTAATACCAGGGGAGGTCGAGGTAGGGCCAGAAGAGGAAGGACAATATTATCACGTGGTAGCAGCAGACCAGAAGAGGATGAAGAAGAAGGAATAATAGTAGGGTTACTGGCATAGCGATTTTATAGCAAAAGAGATGGTACTAGCCGAGCCTTCATATTTACCTTTGGATACAAATAACTTTAATAATATGGATTATTTTTATCAATATGTAGATGTTGACCTAAATCTTAATAGACTAGATAATGACACTTATCGTTAATAAGACTAATCAGACTGCGGTTAAATTAACTGGATGTAGCCTAAATTTTAATGTAAAGGCATTCCTTTATATTCATATTGGGATTACATTAATCATGGCACAATTTGTTAATGATTACGAGTATTATAATTAGTTATATAAGCTCCCATCGCCCAACATTGGTGCAATGTTGGACGACACAACCTTCCGCATTGCCACTTGCCTTCGGCTGGGTACACCTTGTGTATCTCCGCATCATTGCACCTGTGGAGTAGCCGTCGATAATCCGGGACACCATGGCCTATCTTGTAGCAGAAGCGCAGGTCGTATACCTCGGCACACTATCCTAAACGACATAATTCGTAGGGCTCTTTCCACCGCAGGTCTTCCGGCCGTACGTGAACCAAATGGTTTAGCAAGAAGCGATGGAAAGAGACCGGACGGTATGTCGTTGCTACCGTGGAAGATGGGAAGGCCTTTGGTGTGGGACGCTACATGCGTTGACACCTTAGCACCTTCACACCTTCCAAGCACATCCGGATGTGCCGGTACTGCATCGGCTGGAGGCCCCAAACGGCGTAAATATGCTAACCTAGCAGGTGATTACATTTTTGAGCCGTTTGGGGTTGAGACACTGGGGTCATGGGGTCCGAGTGCTCGCCGCCTTTATAGAGACATTGCTAAACGCTTAATCGATGCTTCTCAGGACCAGAAGGCTGGCTATTTTCTGGCCCAAAGAATAAGTATCGCCATCCAACGTGGCAACACAGCCAGCATTCTGGGAACCTTCCCAGTCGGCAATGACGCGGAGAATTTTTTAAACGATATTTTGTAATGTAAATATTTTTAGTACCTATATAATTATGTATATTAGAAATTCATTTTATATTTTTTATTTTATCTTACTTAATCAGACTTAGATATGTTTTTTTAGATTCTAAATGAAACTTTGATCTCTGATTGTATTATTTTTCTAGAGTTTATTTTTTATTTAGTTAAATTTTTTGTTAGTAAGCAGGTTAAAAAGAAGTCTTAATTTTTTAATGACTTGAAATTGTATGATTATTTGGATACATGTAGTTTTATTTGCCTGACAACCCATTGTTCTCCTCAAAGTATACAGAATAGTTACCTAAACTTGTACTTATGACCCGATGTACTTCCACAAGAACTTAAAATTTTATAATTAAATCTATGAAAATAGGTTCCTTTCCATCTCAATATGTCATACAAAAGAGGTTTTAAAAAGATGTATCCTATATCACTCGTTTTTTGACTTTTTTATGCTTGGGCTTTTAGCCTGTATAAAATTTTGTTCTTATGGAAGAACACTGGGTAATTATCGGTTATAGTCCGTTTTTAGCTTGGGCGCCAGGAGGATATAGGCCAAGTTAAAAGCACCCATAACCGGCGAGCAAGCATGAACACATTAATGAAAGTTGAGGAAACGAAAGAAGTATGTCAGGATCGTAGCAAGTGGAAGTTCGTGGTCTCTGCCTACCCCACTGGGAAAGAGGCGTAAGTTTATGTATGTATGTATGTATTAAGACTTGGTCCTTTATTATCTTTATTTTCCGTTAAATAAACTGTTGTTGTTGCAGTTCTCAATTTGCAGAATTAAAAAATATAACTTGAGTGCTCACAAAAGCGTGAGGGTCAATGAATGAATGAATGAAAGTTAGTATTTCTTTAGACTTACGTAAGTCTACGCAAGTAAACAGTCATTACGTTCAGAATGCGGTTTGCTTGATGCGTAATTTTTATCTAAAGATTATTTTACGGTCCAAATCGGTAACAACTGATGTGAAATACACGGAAAGCACGCATTGGTCCTAGAATTCTATGGGGTAATCAATAATTGTTAGAAATCGCTAGCGAAATTGTGTGTTAAATAATTAATTGGTGTATTTATCTAATATTTAAAAAAATATTTACACGCAAGAAAAGTAAATGTTTGACGGTGAAATTATTTACTTAATTTAACTATTACAGTTAACAATAAGGAGAAACTTTAGTTTTTCTTGAATATGTCTGGAAATTTGCACACATTGCATCATGAAAATCAGGTAATCGAAAAATACATGCTTTGTATGCATAGAACAACACCGAAACTCTATTACAAACATTTTCGAATCACACAAAATGTTATTCCGACCAGAGAGCTAAACACGAGATTTCTGCGCCACAGGTTTAATTTATTTCCTACTAAGCCACAGAAACAGTCATTATCAAAGGAAATTTTATCGTAATTTCGTCGTGTTCCGGTACAGTTGTTAATTGTTGAAAACGATATTTAAAGAGTCGAATAAATATCATTACCTTCACATTTTTTTATCGATGAAATTCTTCATGACATAATGATGAATTAACAAATTAATCACATACGAGTTACCTTTAAAAATACCTCTATGTAGCAAAGTGAAAGTTGGCTATAATTAACACTGATACCTACCATTGTTGAACTGAGACCGCCTGTGCTTTTTGTTATCCTTTTTTTTGTAAATACTAGCAACCGCAAACACGTACCAGTGATCCACCTCGCATTCCACTTAAAACTATCGACCTCCATGATCGGGGCCTGAGAATGGCGGGATAGCCACCCGCCGTCCTTACAGAAGCAGGCTAGAAGGTCGTGCTGCGGAACCTCAGCCCCACAGCACGCAACCAGATTCACTCACCGACGCGGAATAATATCCAACCCCAACGAAGCGGGATGCAAAGCCCCGAAGAGGCTTTAGGCCGCGGCTGAAACTACGTCCATTGCCGAGCGCCTCCGGTAAGCAATGAAAGACCCAGTGGCGCCCGGTGAACCCTAGGGGCTGCTAGCTCGGAACACACATACTGACAGACGAAAGCAATATTGTGCAGTATGGTCACAGAGTAGAGAGATAGCTTGTGCGGTCAAATATAGTAAAGATAGACTTGAGTGATATTAGAACGCTATTCTCAACACTCTGATGACGATGACGACCTATCGTTCAAACGATGACACTCCCATAATGTATTACGTCATAATTTTCTTAATTTGCATATTGTGTTACTTATAAATATTACGTCATATGAGTCGAAGGTAAATTACGTTACTCCGGTATTTAAGAAGCACAAAATAAGCTGAATACGGAAGCTCTTTAAAGGAATCGCGGAGGATTTTTTAAACGATATTTTGTAATGTAAATATTCTTAGTATTCGTATATAAAAATAAATTATGTACGAGTATATTGTAATTCTTATTGTAAATAAATGTACACCTGAGAGTACCCAACAAAAAATATAATAAAAAGTATTTGTTTATTTGAAAATAATATAATATAGTAAAATATATGTAGATAGAATATTCGCCAGAACTAAGCGTTTCAAGAGATCGTTCTTCTGTAGAACGATCGAGGCCTGGAACCCCCTGCCCGCGCACGTATTTCCTCCTACTTACGACCCAGGGTTCTTCAAGCGGAGCGTGAAGAGGAACATCACTAGGTTGCTAAGTTAAGGGCCACTTTTAATAGTACATATTGCGTACTATGAGAGTCGCCCACAATCGCCAGACGTCGCAATTTCATTCAGGCGTGTGGCGTCAATTTGGCGATCTGATATAAAAAGAAATATATACGTAAACAAAGAAATCTTTGCTTAACAATATTTACAGAGATTCGTGTTAAAATGCCATAAATAAAATATAAATATTAAGTACCTTTTTCTTTTTAATCCGCGGCCTCCAGCCGCGGCCACACCTACGTCCATTGCCGAGCGCCTCCGGTAGACACTGAAAGAATTCCCAGTGGCGCCCGGCGGACCTTGGCCACTTGCGTGGTGGTCGGGTGTTACCCCGCATCTTTAGGGTCGAGTTTTATCCCGCGTCGGTGAGTGAAGGCGTGCATGGGGTGAAGCCCCACATCACGAAGCCCTTTTAGCCTGCTTCTGTAAGGACGGTGGGTTACTAATCCATCGTCCTCAGGCCCCGATCATGGAGGTCGATGGTCCTGGGCGTAGTCACGTCTGCGGCGCCCTCGCCGCACACTTCAGAACTCAGCGGGGAGGGTACGCTCCCTCACCCTACCGGCCGCCTCCTTCACGAGCATTACCTGCTCGCAGAAGGAAACGCCGCGTTCCACTGGCTCCCGCTAGAAACCATGGCTCGTAGCATGGTCTCCAGCGAGAGCGTATCTACGCCCAGGCCCACAACGAGGACCCGGCGCTGACTCGCCCACGCTGAGCATTCCACCAACGTGTGGAATGCCGTGTCCTCGCCGGAATCCTCGCAGTGTTGACACGCGGGTGTGACCTCACGATGCATGCGAAACAGATACTCACCGAAGTTTCCGTGCCCGGTGATGATCTATGTCGCACGGTACTTGAGGCCACCGTGGTGCCTCTGCAGCCACTCCTCCATGATCGGTCTCACCGCCGCGATGGTGGTGGTTCCTCACCTTGGTTGCTCAAGTCGCACCATCGACGTTCCATGACTCCATGAGATCCTAGCGGAGCTGGGACCGCTGGTGCTCGATTTCTCGAGACACAGGCCTGTGGTCCCGCTCCAGCGCCTCCTTGTGCCATTGAAACAATGACGCAAGGGCTCTCGCTTCCAGGTCCCATGGAGGGGTCGCGGCTAGGAGACGTGCAGCCTCTAGGGAGATCGTGCGGTACCCCCTTATTGTCCTGACGGCCAAGGTCCTCAACGATCTGTGTAAAATAGCAGCGTTGTTGGCCGTCAGTCTCGCCGCCCATACGGGAGCCCGTACACGGCCATGCTCCGCACGATCCCCAGGTACAGTCTCCTGCAGGAAGCGTTGGGTCCCTTTAAGTTGGGTATCAGTCGCGAGAGCGCGGCTGCTGCCCCCCCTTCACTTTGGAAATATTAAGTACCTAGTTATTTTTACTGTTGCCTCCTTTTAAATACTTAAACAGCGTCGTCAACTTTCACATATATGTATTTTCAGTGCGACAACAACAATACGTTCGCGATAAAATCACGAACCATTTTATGTAATTAGATGTAACATCGTGGCACCTATTGAAAGATTTAGGTTAGATCATTTGTAATATTAATTACCAGATACGGGTTTGGGAAATACTGGGAATTATACAGTTAAAGTTGTTTGTAACGTCTCTTTGCGTTATTGTCCTTAATATTTCGGCCTATCATATATCGTGACAAAAATATTTCTCTGACTCAAAGTCTGTTGCAGTCTTCTTATCTTATCATCTTATCATTATCTCTTATAATACGAGTATCTTAACATTTTTAAACTTATTAAAATTGTTATATTTATTTATTTAAACAGTTTTTGTCCATCTCTTTTTGTAACTCTCACTTATATATTTTCTAACAACCAAAATGCGTAAAAAAATTGACACTAAACTTTAAAACACTTTTCATTTCATTAACTCACGTACGCCCCACTTTGCAGGTAGCGTGTGTCGCTTTCCAATCGCAAGAAAAGTTCTTATCAAAATTTGTCACAGCGACATCTCTCATTGAGCAGTAAGCAACAACCTTTAGTCTGCAAATTTCCGAAGGTTGATCCAAGATGCCGTTTGTTATGGAAAGACGATGAATTTTCACAATGGCGTTTTCACGAAGACGCCCAGAACTGTAATTGGCTATGCCACAGAGCGGCTGGCACGTAAGATTTTGTTGCCTTTCATCAACATTTCATCGCAAGGCAACGTGTTTAAATTTTTTTCAAAATTACAGTCTAGCTGTTACGTTTTATTAAATTCATTCGGCCATTTTGGACATAACCCATGCCCGGTGACGGCAATAGGCTTGCCACCTATTACGTGGAACTAAAAGTACTGGCAAATTGGGGGCGTAGCACCTCTAGGCGTGATATGTGTGTGCGTTTTCACGAAGAACGGGAAATAAATTCCTTGGTCGCTCTCTTTAACAAACTAAAAATATTTTTTACTATTTATGGTGCAAATAAATGCCTATGCGTCGAAATCTAAGCAACTTAACACCAGTCTCATAAATAGTTTCAAAATTTAATTCGCGCATAGCTATGGAATGTAAGGACTTCTAATTTACATATTATACTCGTAGATATCACTATGCGGCTCGCTTACCCATAGGGAAAGTTTGTTTGTACTATTGGTTATAGCTTAACTCTGTAATGGATACGCAATATTACATAGTGGTTTCGTAATATTTATTTTGGAGTTTACATGACATTTAATATTCGACTTGACATTCTTATATTAAATTTTTTTTTGACACACAACGTCATCTAGCCCAAACTAAGCTATGCTTATGCTATGGGGTCTAGACTACTGATAAAGATGCTTATATATTTCGAAATACATATATAATATACATAGAAAACACCCAAACTCCGAAACAAACATTTGTGAATCACACAAATATTTGATTCAACCCGGGAATCGAACCCGAGACTACCGACCACGCCACCGAAGCAGTTAATTCTTATATAACAATCTTAAATAATAACCATGCCTGTTTCCCTAAAGGGGTGGGCAGAGCCATATTATTCGCCCAGTTTTTGTCAATAACTTTCCCACGCACTATATTGCAAGCCTATTGCCGCTAGCCTGGCATTTTCATGATTCATTATTATTGTAAATTGGATTCTTTTAAGATCTTGTTGTTACCGGTACCACTATACTAATCGATTGATTTATTCTCATGTTCGTCGAGTGAATTCACATAGGCCATGTGTTATTTATTGTGTTGTATTAATGTATAGTTCGTTTATTTTTAATATATTAGATATAAGTTAGAGGTATTTTTGTACATCCATTGTATTGGGGGTTACCCTGTAAGGATGGATGTATTATGGAAAGAAATCTTGCGAAAAAAATATATTTTGAAAGTTTTTAACAACTTACTTACCATTACTTTGTCATGGATTTTCGCCAGGTAACGCCTGCTTCCATCCAATATTATGGAAATAATAAATAAAAAAAAACGTACTAATCCGTGTAAATCCACGGCATGGTTTGCAACCATGACTAACTTTTAGTATCACTGTTCCAAATTTCACAAGTTAACATGTTGAAACTAATGTTTACACCGTTAAAAAAGTAATAAATATCATAGATAAGTGTGAAAATTTTAATTAAAATTGAGAGTTGAGTATTGTTAATGTCACTAAACTTCTTGACCGCACTGAACATGGACCGAGAGAATGTCCGAGGTGGACTTCACTGCTTTTAATTAGTGTGATTTAAAAAGTGATATTTTTTGTGACTACACGCTAATCTCTGTACTATGTTCGCCAGTTATTTTGGAGACCCAATGTACCATGCATTATAATTTATAATGATTGCCAGAATCTCGTCCGTTAATCGCTCGGTGCACCGTCTATAGGTATGTTAGATAAGCCTATAAAGATCTGTTAATATACTCGTACATTATAAAATCACTCAATTTTACACATATTCCACTTTTTTTTATTACTAGGTAAAGCTACGCTGCTGTAATTTTTTTTTTTTGTATTTAAGTTAAATATTTGAGCTTCGTCACGACCTTAATTGAAATCAGCTATTAATTTAGGTGAATTTTTTTTTTATTATCGTTCAAGAGGTTGCTGAGCAACGAACATCCGAACATTTTACATTTAACATGCTCCATGGGAGCTCCGCTCGCCTTCGGCTCGCTTCGCTCAATAATACCTAACCGTTTTCGCCCTACGGAATTATCAAAGGTGTTTTACACAAATTCACTTCCATTAAACATAATAATATATTTGTAATATAATATCGATCTATTAAATTAATCAAATGGAATACATAAGATCGGTTAATAGTTATATATTTTCAATTGACAGTAACGTCAGCTATATTCACACCGGCCAAAAAGTTTCTATCTAAAGTATTAGAATAAAGTTGACCAACACCGTTACACCGATGCAAAACGATAGTTGACCAATCGGAGTCTGTTCAAAATTTAAATCAATCGACTATGTCACAATATAAAATGTTGCTAACCGTTATAAATTAATCTTACACTTATTTTTTTATATTGTTTATTGTATAAATTGTTGTATTGTTGTAATAACGTGTTGTATACAATACAACAATACAATTAAATAATAATATAATTATTATTGTATTAAATTTGTTGTACAAACTCAATAAAAAATAATAAGTTCTTGTATTAGAAACTTCTGTCATTGTTCATTTTTTATACGCAATAAGTAAGTATTGCTAATATTAATTAGGGCAGTACTTACCCTACTCTATGAACACCATAATTGTGAAAGATTTTTTTCAATTGCTACAACCTTTTTACCATAAGATTAGTGACCAATAAACTCTTAACTTATAGGCTTGTTTTCTTTTAGTTGGGATCAATATTATATTATATTAATAGACACATATCACGCCTATATCCCCGAAGGGGTAGGCAGAGTTGCATTACACACCCACAATTTGCCAATATTTTTAGTCCCAAGTTATTGGGGACAAGCCTATTGCCGTCACCGGGCTCATTTACAATGGGTTATGTCCAAAATGTCCGAATGAATTTAGTAAAAAGTAGCAGCTTTATTGTAATTTTGAAAAAATTTGAAACCCGTTGCGATGAAATGTTGATAAAAGGCAACAAAATCTTACGTGCCAGCCGCTATGGCACAGCCAATTACAGTCCTTAGCTTCTCGGACTTATATTAATAGATTTAAAAATATGCCTTTTGCATACTTCCTATGCCTCCTACCCCTATAACGTGGCGCTTATAAAGAATCTGGAGATAAGTAAATAACAGGCGTTAATTTCAACCGACTTCCAAAAAAGAGGGAGGTTCTCAATTTGACTCTGTTTTTTTAATGTTTTTTACCTTTGGACTGGATGAACCGAGTGGTCCCGTTTTAATTTGGTCCGATTCCGACAATAATTTGGTCCCATTCCGACAATAATTTGGTCCCATTTATATTTTTAAATTGGCTTTTAATGTCAATGTTTGACGTGTTTATTATGTACTCGTGTTTCGGATAAATAAGTGATTATCTCATGATTTCCGATGAAATCTGTTAATAAATAAAGCTTACGTACTAAGTTTACTTATCAAAGAAGGTAAAATCAACTAAACAATTGATTAGATCTTTGAATGTTACGAGATTGAATACACACGAATTACGGAACTACATTATTCACCGAGCCTTTTCCCAACTCAGTTGGGAAAAGGCTTACCAGTCTAAACTTCGATATTTTCTGTGAAACGACTGCCATCTGACCTTCACAACCACGAGGATTTTTGATTAAGGGCTTCAACTACCCCTAACGACTGCCATAGATGTTCGTATGACAACCGGGACCGACGCGACAACCGTTCCGGTTCATATAGACTAAATCCCATTACGTCATTTTCCTACATTATGTCTGAATCTCAGTTTGACTTAGCCCCAAAATGCCTGAAATCCAAAATAACTAATACGTGCTGTCCGAGCCACGGAGGGGTTCTTTTTGAATTGATTTTTTCCATCGCGCGCGTGTATTCCTTGACGAAACACGACGAACAAAATGTCATCTTACACGACATAATAGCATAAAATAAAGTGATGCATTTTATAAATCAAACCGGTGGTATTTATTGGTAACATGACGTATGTCCAATAAATACCACAAATAAGATTTGGTCAAGTTTATGTGGGCCGATCCCAGCGGCACTGCAATGCCGGGCCGACCCGCGACGGGAGTGGAGCGAGCCCCGAACATCCCGTCTGCTTACAAAAATCAGTTTAATATACTGGTCCCTCAGTGAGGGAACTTTCAGATATTAAGCTGAAAAGAACAGATACTACACTTTGATCTTAGCCAAAAGGCCGAGAAGCGATACCGTAGTAGTGAACTCGGAGGAAGGTCATTCTGTTGCGGAGAATTTTAACAGCGAAATGTAAAAGTGACGTCACTTGTACAGCGCCATCTAGTAGCTGGTTATACAAACAGAAAAAAACACGCACCCGAATTCTCTGAATTGGTCCTTTGCAATGTCTTAACATTGTCGGTTACCACTAGTCCACGAGCCCCTCGAATTACGGAACTACAGACTTCCTATTAAAAAGACAAGTTACAAAGGAAAATCTTCCTTATTATAAGCCTAGCGAACTTTGTATCGCTTCAAATATAAAAAAAAGAAAACCTTGCCTTATCTTCTACGAATATTTTAATATTCCATGCAAATGTATGTATTAATTATAATTGAAAAACGCGACGGACGGACAGACTAATTGTCGTATTAAATAAATAGATGTTAACAGCAAGAAACAACTTAATCGAAAACAGACTTAAATTAGAAGTATTAAAGATGATTATTAAAGTAATGTATCAGTAAAAGTCACTATGAAGGTGAGATTGATAGCGCAAATTGCTTCGTCACGACTATTGACAAGCTTCTTATTGACAATTTTACACTGTTTTCACTATTCATGATTGATGTATACATTACAGATATTAAATAAACCGTATAACCACACACATTAACAACATTATGTATAAGTATTGGACAAAAAGCTTGTACTTTTTACAACATCTATATATTTAATATATTTAATACGACAATTTGTCTCTGTCTTTCAATTCAATTTGTTTTTCAATTATAATTAATAATACATACATTTGCATGAAATATTAAAATATTCTTTATTTTTTTTTTAATATTTGAGGCGATACAAAGTTCGCTGGGATAACTAGTTTATACCGTACCGGTTTCGTCTTACGACTAGCTGTTGCCTGCAGCTCCGCCTGTGTATTATAGTTTTCTTGATCACCAGTTACTGATTATTATGTATATCTGTTGCCCGCAGTTCCGCCTGCGTGTTACTTTAGATCGACATAACATTCTTATTTACGAACCGATTGAAATAAAACAAACCTTAATGTTAAGTTAGTAACTATTTAGTAATCTGTGGTTAAGTTGAATAAACCACAACGCATTACTGAAAACCGCATCCAAATCGGTTTGGCCGTTTCTGAGTTTAGTGTGTTCAAACATTCAGACAAACAGACAAAAATTCTACAAACCATTGTTTTGGGTTCTATTGCTTTCATAAAGCCCCCCCTACAACAGTTTCTCTATTATATCTTCGATGTACAGACATCGACCGCAACTTTATTATATGATGTATTGATATTACTTAAGTGATTTTGTATCCGCCGGGCGCCACTGGAAATACGTTCTGCTTGTAACCAGAGACGCCCGGCAACGGACGTTAGAGCGGCCGCGGCATTAGGCCGCGGAATTAAAAAAAAAAAAAAAAGAATTATTTATTTTAATGAGATTTAGTAAGAGGATAGTTTGAGTGTTGAGGTAGATATTTGGCTATTTTTAGGGTTCCGTACCCAAAGGGTAAAACGGGAACCCTATTATTGAGACTTCACTGTCCATCCGTCCGTCTGTCTTGGGCTGTACCTCATGAACCGTGATAGTTGGAAAGTTAAAATTTTGACAGATGATGTATTTCTGTTGCCTCTATAACAACAAATACTAAAAAACAGAATATAATTAATATTTAAGGGGGCTACCATACAACAAACGTGATAATTTTACCGTTTTTTTATGGTACGGAACCCTTTGTGCGCGAGTCCGACTCGCACATGGTCGCTTTTTTTTAATTTCGATACTAGCTTCCCACGGAAACTTACATCTATATACCCGAATTGCGCAAAGGTTATTATTATATTTCGCTATTACTAATTAGGCGGCAAGGCTATTACCGCTTCCATGTACTTGGGGTTCCGTATAGTTTTATAAGTCTACAGCCTTCAAAGAATCAATCAAAGAATCAATTTCATTTATTCAGTTTAGGCACATAAAGAGCACATATGAATGTCAAAATTTTACAATTTTGTCAAGTAATATTATAAAAATACTAAATAACCATTAGAAAATGATTCTTTCGCATTTCTTCTTATGCATAAATCCTAAGATGGCTTATGTTTAGTGAGAAATACAGACTGATGTTAAACAGAACAGATGAAATACAGAACTTCGATATCGCCCATGGGTTGTGGAGGTCAGATGGCAGTCGCTTCACGGAACATATCGAAGTTCAGCCGAATCGCAGTTAGACTGGAAAGCCGACCCCAACTGAGTTGGGAAAAGGCTCGGTGAATGATGATGACAGACTGATGTTAAAATTAGGACAAATGTATTGTTTTTGTATTACATAATTAAAGTTCAAGAAATACTTTCTCACAAATGTGTCACGTGGGTAGTGTAATCGACATTACTATTATAAAGAGGAAAGTTTTGTATTTTTGTGTGTATGTTTGTAATGAATAAACTCAAGAACTACTGTGCTGATTTCAAAAAATCATACACCATTGGAAAGCTACATTCACCCTCAGTAACATAGGCTACTTTTTATCCCGGTAATGTGTTCCCACGGGAACCGGGAACGAGTAAACTAAATCGAGAACGAGTAAAATAATTTAGTTATCTCGTTCCCAGATCCCACGGGAACAAATTACCAAGATAAAAAGTACCCTATATCACTCAAAAATGATATAGCTACATATTAGTGAAAGAATTTTCAAA
This sequence comes from Nudaria mundana, assembly GCA_963556515.1. Taxonomy (NCBI): domain Eukaryota; kingdom Metazoa; phylum Arthropoda; class Insecta; order Lepidoptera; family Erebidae; genus Nudaria; species Nudaria mundana. The sequence goes on from OY748311.1 coordinate 12,159,518, forward strand.
ATCAGTTCAGTAGTTTTGGAGCTTATTCAATTCAAACTTGTAAGATAGTTGACGTTTCTTACTTTGAATCCTCACAGGAAAATGATATCAGTATCAGTAGCCTAATATATCCTCTGAATTTCCATCGACATTCGTACGACATAATTTAATTTATTTATTTACAATAAGAATTACAATATACATAATTATTTACTAATAATATTTACATTACAAAATATCGTTTAAAAAAATCCTCCGCGTCATTACCGACTGGGAATGTTCCCAGAATGCTGGCTGTGTTGCCACGTTGGATGGCGATGAAGATAGCCACTCTTCTGGTCCTGAGTAGCATCGATTAACCGTTTAATTTATATGTAGGTAATTTTAATTTATATGTAGCCTCAATTCTTGATTTAGAGATGTTGGTATCATTAGCAGTTGAGCCGGGCTTTGGCCTGTAAGATCTTGGATAGACTCTACACACGCCCTACACAAATGTTATAAATAACACATCATAAGAAAAAAACCTTTTTTTTTTAAATCGATTAACAAATTGTGAATATTTTGCAATTACCCTATGACATCATATCAGCGTCGAAGAACATTCAATCACGATTCAAATTTCTTGTTGCACTACTAGCCAATAGATGGCGTTACATAACCTTCCCAATATAATTCAATTACCCATTATAAACGCTCTGAGTATTCTATAACTTGTTATTTTGTTAAAAATCGTTTAACGTATTGTAATATTGTGAACAAAGCGATACTGTTATATAACTTGTTTCCATAATTTCATAAAACTAGTTAACTAGTAGCTCCTAGAGGGCGGTAGTGTCTACGTTACTTATTCAGCGTCTAGAGGAAATCGTCTAATATAATTCAATTACCCATTATAGACGCACTTAGTATTCTATACCTTGTTATTTTGTTAAAAATCGTTTAATGTATTGTAATATTGTGAACAAAGCGATACTGTTATATAACTTGTTTCCATAATTTCATAAAACTAGTAGCTCCTAGAGGGCGGTAGTGTCTACGTTACTTATTCAGCGTCGATCATAATAATGAACATACATGTAATCTAGTAATAAATACCTAGTTAGCTGATAAAAGTACAAAAGTCACGACTACGATGATATATTATTTTGAAGTAAAGCACCAAAAAGAATATTTCCGATACCGGGAATCGAACCCGAGCCTCCTGGGTGAGAGCCAGGTATCCTAGCCACTAGACCATATCGGATATTGGAATAGAGGACGAAATTTTTGATTATTACATTATACTACAATAGTAATTTGCGACACCTACTATGTGGGATTTGGCAGTTTTTTGTCATGACGACACAGCTTACCATATCCGTATCCCATAGAATTCGAATGGAAAATAGTTGTCTGTCTGGCATTGCGGCCTTTATTAGTAGCCATCTTGAAATATCAGATTGAGTCATTTGATTTGAGTTCGAATCATCGATAATCAGCAAATATCAATTGAAGAAAACAGCCCAATGTCATAATACGGGTTCCGTACCATAACATATTAAAAAAGTCGTTTCCGCTGTCTGTCCGTCCATATGTAGGCTTAAATCTTTAAAACTACGGTTTTGAATTTTGATGCGGTTTTTATTAAGTAGATAGTATTTCAGAGAAAGGTTCAGCTAGTAGATTATAGGTTACTAGCGGATGCCCGCGGTTTCGTCCGCTTGACACTATCCATTGGTGAAAACCGGACTAAAATTCGTTGCGTAGTTTTAAAGATCTAAGCAAGCATACATACAGATGGATGTGACTTTGTTTTATACTATGTTATGATTAAGTAATAGAAACTTCAACTACAATATATCTATATACTACTAATACATGATGAACAAACACACACACACACCTTTATAGCCATTTAAAAATAATAAAATATCTTTACTTAATGTGAGTAATTTTAAATTTACCCTGAAAAATAGGGAAATTTCTTCGTTCATAAATTATTCGTTCAAATTAATTATTGAATTTGCTTTAATATTACAAAATGTCAAATAAAATAAAAAATAAGAAATAATATTAAAATGTCAAAAGTAAAAAATTATAATAAATAAATCCGGTCTGGCAGTTCGGTAAAAATAAATCAAATAAAGTTCAAATATAAATATGTTAGGACAATTCACACAACGCCATCTAGTCTCAAACTAAGCAGAGCTTGTGATACGAGTACTAGATAAACTGATATAAATACTTATATACATTTTTTTGTAAATACATACATATTTATACACTAGCTGACTGATCGCCGCAGCTCCGCCCGCGTGATTTAGTTTACTAGTTCCTGGTCCCGTGGGAACACATTATCGGGATAAAAAGTAGCCTATGTTACTCAGGGTGAATGTAGCTTTCCAATGGTGAAAGAATTTTTGAAATCGGGACAGTAGTTTTTGAGTTTATTCATTACAAACATAAAAAAATACAAATCTTTCCTCTTTATAATAGTATCGATAGGAAACATCCAGACTTCGATACAAACGTATCTGTCTTAGCACAAAGTTTGTCCCGATCGGGCATCGAACCCGAGACTCCGGCGTCGAAAGCGGATGCAATACCGACCACGCCACCAGCAGTTGTGGAATAATTTACAAGAAGTAGGTTCCACCACAGTTCTACCAAGTGCCGACAATCGAAAGTATAAACTATATATAAATACTATGTTACTTAACTACAAACGATTAAGAAATACAAGTCATATTATTGTTTCCGTATTTGTAACTCGCACAATAGTGACTAGACACCATTGTGCTATGGGAATTATAACATAAAGTCGTGTTTAATGTTCTGTGGCACGGTGGGAAACGTTGGAGAATGCCTGTCATACCATTGGGAATTTATCTTTTGTAATAGTCATGTGAAAAAACTATACGATTAAACGATAGGCATGGGATTTTTCTAGAAGACATTACTATCACATACACACATAACACGCCCACAATTTGCCAGTATTTTAGTCCCATTTAATAGGGGGCAAGCCTATTGCCACATATAATTTGTTATGTCCAAAATGGCCGACTGAATGTAATAAAAAGTAGCAGTAATATCGTAATTTTGATTGAATCCCGTTGCCTTGCGATGGAATGTTGATTAAAGGCAACAAATCTTACGTGCCAGCCGCTATGGCACAGCCAATCTTGGACTAAACATAATATCCGGTTCCATAGTAGCCTCTAGAACTTCTGAACTAACAGAGTTATCTGATCCGTTATAGTTTTCCTTCAAAGTTCATTACAAGGACGATCATGATTTTCTTAGATTTTTCGAGCAGTAAGATCTGTGTAAAGTTACAACTTCTAGTACTAACCGTTTGTGAGATTAGGGTTCCGAAACTTAAACTACGGAACCCTAAAAAGGAGATATACCTACATACAGGATTCAGTAAGCGTGGTGCTATCGCTAAAAGCGATGTCTTCCATTCCAGACAATCTTTGGATGGATAGTGAGGTCACAACTTCAACAGTCACACTTAGGCTCAATATCCACACTGTCAAGTTTGATTGGCCAACCTTTTGTACGATATATTGCCGTCTAATAAACCCTGAATAACTAGAAACATACCTTAGATCTATCGTCCATTTAATTACAATACTCTCTCCTATTGTCTCAAGAGTACTTCACGTAATAAGGTACTGATTGAAAACAAAAGTACATGCTCTATGAATCGTGTTCGTCAGGCGAAAGTGTCGGCACTTTGGACTGTGACGGACGGCCGGATAAATTACCTTCTAGTAGGGTTGTCACATTACTGATAGACTTTTTTTTTAATTTTGAAGTACTCGTAATTAACGGTTACTCATTTTATAACAATATTAAAGTGACAACCTTTTTTTTTGATCTGTTTATAATTTCTATCTTAATATTTTAAGACTAGTTTAAGCAAACTCATTGCTTTGAAATATAAAAGAATAAATTAAAGTGGCAGTCGGATGTTTGCGGCATGCGGCACGCGACAGCTGCGACAAGGCGACATACAGTGACATCGCCAGTCTACTCGCTGTACAACGAGTCTCCTCGTTTCAAGGACGAAGTCTACTCTTTCTGCTCGTACGCACATAGACATTTTTACTAAGTAACCACAGTATACACAAATTATAGTAGACTCATAGACTGGTACCTTGTGTATACCTATAATTTACGTAAAACTCCCAACATAAATATGTTGTGTAGATTAACGGTCTTTCGCTTAGATCAAAAATACTTAGATATTGGTTTCAGTACAAACACAACGCGGAATCTTGGCACTCGAATACTACATAGGTAATTATTACAAATACCATCTATAAAATAAACAAGATTGTACATTGATGGTTGACATAGAAATAATTCGTAATAAATAATACAAAAGCATCAATGTACAGCGCTGTTGTCGCATCCCTCGAGAGTCAACAAGCGGAATAGGAACTTAGTACGGATTCCATACGCTAAGGTTATAAAATGGAATGTGGAGCCGACATTGCATAAACTTTTTTTTAATGAAATACGATGAGAAAGACAAACTTAAATTCACATATTTTTTTTTACATACTGAATGGGTAATTTATTTACAATAAGAATTACAATATACAAAATAAACATAATTATAGACTAAAAATACCTACATTACAAAATATCGAAGAGAAGCATCGATTAAACGCTTAGCAATGTCTCTGTATTCATTGGTGAAAACCGCATCAAAATCTGTTGCATGGTTTTAAAGATCTAATACACGGAATCGATTTTGTTTTATAATATATAGTGATATGTCTGTCTGTGTCCAAAACATATTATATTTTATGTTTTGATATTATAATTATTATTATCCGATTGATGCGAAATATTTTATGACAAGGCATCACACGGGTGCAATATGTCGATACTAATAATATGGGACTGTGTAGAGGTGTAAGAACATAAACCTAATCTTTTTAAAGATCTGCATACTGCATAATACATTTGCGCTTTCACAATACGTACATGCACCGATTTTACTGATATCAATATCAACGACATAGATTATAATGAAACAATTTTCTTATAATGCAAAGAAAATACAATTTGATATTGGAACGCTTGAACGCTCTCTTTCTATTCTATAACAAGACATGATTACAGCCTATAATCATATGAGATTACTCGTTCAGAAACCTGTATCAGATAATAAGATCTACTCCATTTATTTTCCAACAAATACTCGAATATAATCTTATTTTGCTTTGGAAAGTTCTGTATTGGTATAATTTAATTTGAGACATTGTTGTACGATTTCTCAATTAAATTGTCAACTACAATCATAAGTGTCGAAGTACAATCCCTAACATAATTAAAACAAGCAATCTTATATCTTAATTTATCAGTAATTTTAATCTTAATTAATACATTAGATTCTTATTGTGTAAAGCTTTGATCAAATAAACGATATTTTGCTGCCCCGCTTATCCTGTCATAAGTTTTTTCACCGCTTATCCTGTGATGACGTTGACATCGACACGCATTGCGGGTGAAATCAGCACGCTCTGGTGCGAATTTCGCCCGCAATGCGTGTCGATGTCAACGTCAAATCAGTTCACGACTATCAATTGGCGTGTTAGGCCCGCGCCACATAAAACGTATTTCAATAATGCATGAAATTTTGACATGGACATCGACACGCATTGCGGGCGAGATCCACACGCTGGTTGAAAAGCGCAGGAACCTTTGCCACACGCAATTAGTCCAATAGTGGTATTTATGTTCCATACAACATTTTGCACACAAACATAGAAACTCTTAACAGAATCTCAAATCACAAGTTACGGTTGGTTACCCGACTTAAACACAGTCACAGTGATTTGTTGTTTCCTTGAAACGTCTGATATATCCTGTCTTCAGTGAACGGTCTGTGCTCTGTATTTAAACAGTATTATGATCTGTGGTACATTGTCTTTATAGCCATAATATTCATTGTCTTTATAATTATAACATTTAGAGATCGATCGGGTGCTAAGGGGCGCTATCAACATCTTCAGGATCCAAGTCATACTCGCGGTGCGCCTGCTGACGAATCGCTGGCAAGAATTAAAGTCCACGAAAGCAGCAATAGACCAATATTAACAGGTGAAATGTGGGCATAATGAACGTCTTTGTCTGTCTGTTCGGGAATAAATACGTGATTTTGTGTTTTAAGTGCAAACTTCTCTATTTACGTTGTTCTATCTTCAAAGATTTGCTTATGTGGCAAGGAAGAGCGTCACACGCCATTTCGCATTTAAGTTAACAGCACTAACATTGTCTTACAAAAAATAACTTGGAAAATTTCTTCTACATAACACCACTGGGAGTCCATCCAAAAATTATAGTCATGTCTCCCAAATAATTACACCATATTAGATACCCCAATGTATATATACTGTGTCGAAAGACCGTTAATCTACATTACATCTATTTGGGAATTTTACGTAAATAACGTTGCTAGGATTTCCCTAACCGTAGCCCGTAATATTTATCCAAGTCTGCGTAACAACGGTCCTATTTCTATGTATTTTTTAAATTAAATCCCCGGTCGCATCTACGTCGATTGCCGAGTGCGTCTGGTAAGCACTAATAGAATTTCCAGTTCTTTGTATGGAATCAATAATACTGTTGGTATATTATTAATATTATTATTTTCTTATTGTTTCAGATAAATGAATATATCGTCAAATCCAGACCAAAACAGACAGTGTAATGATCAAGCCAGAATGCTGCGAAAAAATCTAATTGTGAACCAATCATGATTAGAACGTTCTAAATTCAAGTGGTGGCGGCAAATTAAAAAAAAGAGACACAAAAATGGCGTCTCCGTTTAATATTGTGTGTTGTGCTGTAATATTTAGTTTTATGTGGTTTGATGTGAAAGGACACGTTGCATTAACATATCCTCCGGCTCGGAAATATGATTTAGACTTTTTGGATAATTCTAGAACAAAACCGCCATGTGGAATGCCAAAGGGTAAGCTATATTTTTTACTAGATATTTTTTTAAGTTTACATTTTGTTATATTACTTCTGCCACCAGAGTCCATCGGAACAATAAACAAGGGATAGTAAATCATCGCGTCTGCCAAATAATTACATCCTATTAGATTTCCCAATGTATGTACGCAGACGTGTCAAAAGACCGTTAATCTACACTACATCTATTGGAAATTTCACGTAAATAATAGTCGGTGGTCGCTAGGGAAATAGCCGTAAAATGAATCTACGTAAGATCGGCCCTATTTCTTCTTATTCTTATATCTATGACATTATGAAGAATTAAAAAGTCACTTGCTTGCTTCAAATACAGTAACTATAGGCCTTGATCGCGGAAAAACTCATTCTTCGTCGATCATGGCGCTTGTAACAGCGTCGAAATATCGGAGACTCGATAAAATAATGTTACATGGTAAATATCCCGAACATTCTAATCGTAAAATAAAGTAACTATTTCAAAGTGATGAATTCTTCATAATACAGCTTAGAATGTGGCAGGTCGGTGTGTCTTACAGATAGTTTACATTACCGTAACATTACACAGTTTACCGTAATAGAAGAAAAAATAGTGTCGGTAATTTGAAAACAAATTTATTGAGTTTTAGATGTTTCATTCAAGATTACGGTGCTGACATTGAAATAAAATATAAAAGAAAGGGAGATCACCCACCCATATCTAATATCAAACTAAATCTATGCGTGTGCCAGTATTCCAAATAATGCGGCCGTGACCACAGCTAAATTAAAAAAATATAATTTAGGAATATTAATTGACCGCGAAATTATTTCGCTCCAAGTGGGTTTATTTAATTTCGAAATTTGTTTTGTTCAATTGCCGCCGTATTTGTTTTGGGGTACCTATTATGGTATTTGGAGTATGCACGCATTCAAAACAATCAATACTTATTGTAAGGATTTTGAACTAAATACAAATTAGGTGATATCGGTGGAGTCATCGTAGCTTAGTGGCAGAGAGTTTCTCTCGTTAGGGAAAGGCCGCAGGTTCAAGTCCTGTCGATGACATTCATTGTTATGATTTATAATTTCTATCTAAAAACATTGCATGAGAGGCTAAGGCCAACCGAGTACGTATTGATTGTACTGTAGAAAGTTATCAGATCTAATGGAGAGCCTAGCTCCTAACTCTACACGTCCTAACCTAACACTCCCTCATCTAAGCGTATGGGGGTTCCTAGTCCTGTGTAGTTTCTAGAAGTCCTAGTTTTAAGTTCTTAACAAACTCTACAACTTTGGCAACTGTGTGGTTTAGCTGTTTCGTTAAATTTGGACTTCCTAGCTCTATCCAGACCGAATCTATAAGGATACAAAAATACGACAAAACGCTCCGACAAAAAATAGGTAGTCCGCGCTTCGCTGTCTCGTTTGGCGGGGTCACTGCCGTGGCCTTAGATTGACCATTTAATTAACAGAAAAAGAATACTACCTATATCTACTATATATAATACAGATGCCCCATTCCAAACTAGAAATGGGGGCGTTCTTACGTAAAACTCCAATTACGGTTATTTCCCTAGCCTTTAATATTGGAAACTCGACAGCATAATAATACATGGTAAATATCCCGAATATATTTCCAAAGTTTATAATATTTCCCTAGCGACTGTTATTTACGTAAAATTCCGAATAGATGTAGTGTAGATTAACGGTCTTTTGACATAGCGTCTGTGTAGGAACCTCACTTACTACATTCATTGGGACAGATACCTACTAACACGATAATTTACTGCCCCGAAGGACCAGTTACTTAAGGACTAAATTGACGAAACTTGATAAACGGACATACGTCAAAACGACTAATAATAGCCGTTGCAGTAGTATACCTAACTACTTGTTTCTCTATTCTCTTATAATATACTTATAATTAATTACATATTTAAGAAAATAATGTGAGCCACTTTCGTTGTTTTAAAAAGAAAATGACTCGCGGAGAATCCGAAAGTGGTCTTAACGAGTGTTAGTTTTGTGTAGTTAATCATAATTACTCTGTATCTACCTACATAGTTTTCTTACTAATTGGCGCGGAAAGTTTATACATCGGACATCTTTACAGACGGACATAAATCATGTCTTTATCCCCGAAGGGGTGGACAGAGGCGCTCACGACGCCCACTCCAGGCACTTCGTGAGCCTCACCAAACAAAGCTCACGACATAAAAACAATGTTTTAAATCGGGTGGTATTTGACTACTAATCAAAAAACCTTCATTTTTGTACTAAAAAAAGAAAAATACAATAAAAAAGGTAAAACAAATAATTACCTCAAAATATATTAATTTTAGCATCAATTTAAGTTCGTGACGCATGACTATTTATTTAAGAATTCTAAGCTAACCTAACCTATCCAAGTCGGATTGATCTCTACCGGAGGCGCTCGGCAATGGACGTAGGTGCGGCCGCGACCTCTCGGGCCGGGGATTCAAAAAAAAAAAAATTCGATTAATCTAAGACTTTATTAAGTTTTGCTGCATAATCAGTATATTTTGATATTTATGCAAATCATATTTTTTGTACGTTAAACATCTTTTTTTGACGCATTTGAAGAAAAAATAATTGTAATAAATAAGGATACAAATTATAAATGTTTGTTTTTTTTTGTTGAATTATAACAGCTGGCATGGAAAACGTCTAATTGGAAGTAATATTATGTATTAAGCGGGATATTTCACAATAATATCATATGAAGTTACCAATTTTGTACACGACTGTACTCCATACAAATGTAGGGCAAACGAAAACTTTTTTTTTTCAAATTAAAGCAGCTCAAATTTATAGTAGTTTAAACGACAATTTTACGACTATTTTTTGGCATAAACTTTAAACCGAAAATCGCAGGCGTTCCGGAGAAAGTTGAAGTTTTCAAATGTTCAAGCCATAATCCTCATCAGGTTACCTTTATGTCTCTGGAACCCTTCAAGGACTATTTCTGAGATTTGCCATGTCGTTACGACTATTTCATGAGTATTTTTTGAAACCTAAACCAATTCGATAGGCTTTACCGTTTGCTTGCACCAGAGATGAGGATTACAGCTTGACGTTCAAGCCATAATCCTCACTAACTTATAGCTATAACGCCGAAACTGTTAATACGACTATTTTTTTTACAGGTACGAATATTTATGACTATTTCATGACTATTTTTTAGCGTTGTCAAAATTCGTTTTCATTGAGATTTCAAATATGAGGATTACAGCTTGAAGCACACGTTTTTTGCTGTGCATTTAAATTTACCCCTTAGCCGGTAAAGCCATCAAGTCATCCCAATGCACAAGTTAGGCCCGTTTTCAGAGAGGGCTTTTTATGCCATAATATGTGTAAAATTTCCATCAAGTGCCATCAATCGACAGCAAAAGTTGTTATTTTGTTTATTTATTATATTTATCATGTAAATTGCCTTTAGCAATAACAGTAGGTTAACCAAATAAGCCGGTCGGCGGCCATGTCTGACTCATCCAATACGACTTTGCGACGGTTTGCCCAAGGGCGTCTTTGCTTCGTCCTTTCTCTATTGTTTTGTTTCTTGTTTGTATACTTGTTCACTTTTATACTAGTTTACTGAGGGACCGAAGTCTCCGTTTCAACTTGCAGACTGGGGAGAATTTCTTTCGTCTGTACCTACCTCTACATCTACGGGTTCTGTCAGATCATGTTTGCGGCCGTATTTATCAACCGATTTTCATGAAACTTTACACACACACTCCTTGCTTACAATGAATAACATGTGAATGATATTTTTTGGATTGGATGAAAAATGAAAGAGTAATAAAGAAAATTTAAAAATAAATTTTGTAAACAAAGCCCTCGAAGTCTACGGTTCACAGAACCACTAGTAATTAATAGTATAAAAAGTAAGTGATTTGAATTGACAGTAATTTACTTGACATATTCAAAAACCAATGTAGGTACTTTTTCAGACATTTTACTTAGGTATTTTACACTGACACGAGTTTGCCATTGCCACACAGTATCATAAGAGACTTTTATTTGATGTTCTACGAGACTGGTGATACCGTGAAGCGAAATCGGTCAGTGTAAAATACCTATGTAAAATTAGTGAAAAAGTGTAGTGTTTCAGTTCAATACGTAAGTAAATTACTGTCAATTGAAATCACCGACCTTGTTTTCCTGTGCCATATGTATAGCAAGTTTCATAAAGTTCAATCAATAGGCAGTAATTTAACCTATTATCAACTAGCCAGTTACGAATGGGTAATTTACGAAAGGTGAGGTTAGAAATACATCGAACTCTTAGACCATAACCCTTGTCCCTTAGAAGTTATATGTAAATTTTAGAGATAAGTACGTAGCAGTCGTGGCCGAGTGGTTAAGGCGTCTGACTCGAAATCAGATTCCCTCTGGGAGCGTAGGTTCGAATCCTACCGGCTGCGAATCTTTTTGTTGTAAGTGGGATTTTATTTTTTAAGGATATATTTTTTGTTGATATATAATCCTCAAGTATAATATAGGCAACTGTTACTAGGTTAGTAGTTGCATCTATTCGAGAGACGTACACTGCAAAACCTATGTTTAATAATATTTCAATAGCTAATTATTGTTTATTAATAAAATATCAAAAACAAATAAGTTTCGTAGAAAAAATCTTTCGCATCATCGCTGATCGCCAACTGCAATTGCCAATGTTGCTGGATTATCAGAATACTGTCAGCAGAATACTCAGCATTGCCACTGTTAATGGCAATGCTAATTTTCTAAGTGGTCTTTTCAGTCTATAGCGTATTCATGACCTTTATGATATAAGCGTAACTTCAGGCTTCCCTTATTGGGATTAGACCAACAGGGCTGGGACAGCCGGCGTCGAGTTCGGTCGATAACCAATGATATGGCAGAACTCGGCAGAAAAGTTGACATTGCCATGGAGTTAGGGCTGGCGCTTTACGGTTTTTAAGCAAACTGAGTTGGGTCACCTGCGGCCTGGAGCCAAGCCGAAGTGATTCGAGGCCACATTTCTTTGACATAGGGTTTAAAGCATATATGAGTCCGCCAACTGAAAAAACTGCTCTTTTCCGAAAAACTCATGTTTCTCATGTCATGTTTTTCAAAAAAAGGCAAAAGGTATTGAAAAATCTCTGTGAAAATCTATGTCAAGTTACACTTAATTATTAAGGGAATAATAAAGTAGCGACACCTTCTAGTGTCACCAGAGACGCCCGCAGCAATGGACATGGGAGAGGCAGCGGTCTTACGGAATTAAAAAAAAAGAAGGTATAATTAAGTATTAAAACCAATTCTCACCAAAATGCTCATAAGCTGAAAAGTATTTTGTTTAGTTTTACGCGCTAATCATAGGAACTATTGGCTCGAATGCAAAAAAAAATAATTTGAATAGTGCATTCATATAGGAAGGCTATATCACGCTACGATCAATAGAAGCGAAACAGCTATGTAAAATATCGCAAATATTACTATTAAACAGGTGCAGAGCCATGGGCAAAAGCTAGTATTCTAGAAAAATGTATTACAAAACTCATAAATACTTCCAAAAAAGGAAAGGTACGACGAGGTACGACTGTCGAGGTACGACCGTGACAGGACTCGAACCTGCAATCTTCGGATCCGAAGTCCGACGCCTTATCCATTAGGCCACACGGTCCTTGTTAAAGGCTTCTTTAAAAGGGGATAAGTTCTAGTAAGATGCGCGCGCATCTGTTTCAGAAGGGTTGTCACATCAACATCTATGGCAGTCGTTAGGTGTTGGAGCACTAAATCAAAAATCCTCGCGGTCTAACTATAGAACTTCGATATCGCCCATGGAGGTCAGATGTCAGTCGCTTTACGGAAAATATCGAAGTTCAGCCGAATCGCAGTTAGACTGGAACGATCTCAACTGAGTTGGGAAAAGGTCTCCCTGATACACAAATCGATATACAGACATACATCACGCGTCTATCCCGAACGGGTAGATACCCACAATTTGCCAGTAATTCTCTTGATCCCACTTAGGGAGCAACAAATTGCTAGCAAAGATGCAACATGCCAATTGCCGTTATAGGACATTATAGAAAATCCATTACAACTCTGTAATTCAAACCAAAATTCTTAACAGCCAGGGCAGATGTAACATACCACTAATTAGAATCTCTGCTGACCGAGCGTATGTACAGCAAAAAAAAAATCTTTATTCATGTACTAACTGTCCTGGTTAACTTCGTACCGCATAAATTTTTCTAATGATCCGCTAAAGATTTTTTTCTCCATAAGAACCTTCTGATAGTAACGACACAACAAAAAAAGAATTTGCGAAATCGGTTCAGCTGCTCTGAAGATTTGCGCTTAGCAACACATTCAGCGATTAAATTTTATCTATCTATATAATAGAAATGGGGAATGTACCCCCCTTAGCTCTCGAGAACTGTTTATGCTCCAATGATGGTTGACCCCTCTATGGAAAGCCCTCGATCTGGAGGCAAGCCGAAAAATCGAAAATTTGACCTAGCCCTAAGGGGTCAAAAGTTATAGGCCAAAACCTATGGCGTGGTGCGGCGCGAAGCACCGCGAAAGACACCCTACTAGTATTATAGATTTAGGCACTGCCATATTTGTAAGGCAGTAGGTAATAAAGCCAGTGAAAAAAGAACCTGGCCAGAAACCGCCACTATCACCACTGCTTCTAATCGCCAACCGATGCTTAAAATCATGAAGGAACCAAAGGCACCCCTTTTTTCGGCCTTTGGCCACCTATCCTTCCGACAAGGTGGGGTGTAATTCCGCATCTTTGGGAGTCGAGTTTTATCCCGCTTCGGTGAATGAAAGCTTGCATAGGCGGAAATTCCACAGCACGCCACCCCTCTGGCCTGCATCTGTAAGGACGGTGGATTCTCAACCTAAATCCTCAGGCCCCAATTGTAGGGGTTTTGGCGCTAAATTAAAGTCTGCAGTGCCCCCGACGCAGACTTTATAATTCAGGGGAGGGTTCTAGCTTCCCCGGCCGCCTCCTTCGCGAGCGTGAAGGACACGGTCTCGTTCCACTTCCTCGTAGAAGCCTTGCGGCACCTCACCGGGGATACGCCACAGATATTTACCGAAGCACCCATGCCCGGTAATCATCTGAGACGCGTGATACGTGAGGTCACCTTTTCGCATATGCAGCCAGCCTCCATGACCTGTCTTACCGCTGCGGTGGTGGTGTTTCCCAATCTTGTTTGTGGTCCCGCTCCAGCGCCTCCTTGACCCATTGACACAATGACGCAAAGGCCCTCGCTTTCAGTCCCATGAAGGGGTCGCGGCTAAGAGACATGCAGGCTCTACGGAGATCGTGCCTTAAACCAGGCCTCCGTCACTCGTTCAAGGCCGCGCGCTATATACCTACCGCTCGGCGTACTTTCGAGAGTACAAACTGGCAGAGGGTTGCCGATTGCCGAACGCCCGCCTGAGCGCTCGCATCGCACCGCACTGCACGTTTCCCGCGCTTACGCTTCGAAATGCAGAAACCACGTAATTATTATGCGGATTATAGTAGGTATGCAAATGGTATGGCACTATTTTAATAATAACAAAATGCATTTTTAACTTGGGTTTCATTTACTTATATTTCCTTTTGTTTTTCGTGCACCGGGATTACGTTATGTTTGGCTAACAAAAAAACCGGCCAAGTGCGAGTCGGACTCGCCCATGAAGGGTTCTGTAGCAGCAAGTAACATAATATTTAAATTTTTACGATTTATGGCGTATTAAAAAAAAAACTACTTACTAGATCTCGTTCAAACCAATTTTCGGTAGAAGTTGGCATGGTAATGTACAACATATATATTTTTGGTTTTATCATTCTCTTATTTTAGAAGTTAGAGGGGGTGGGGGGGGGGGACACATTTTACCACTTTGGAAGGGTCTCTCGCGCAAACTATTCAGTTTAGAAAAAAAAATATTAGAAACCTCAATATCATTTTTGATGAGCTATTCATAGATATTATTTATTTTCTTTTTAGGACTCCGTACCCAAAGGGGAAATACAGAACCCTATTACTAAGACTTCACTGTCCGTCTGTCTGTCTGTCTGTCTGTCCGTCCGTCCGTCTGTCACCAGGCTGTATTTCATGAACCGTGATAATTAGTATACCTTGAACCGTAACATAGTAAATAATGTATTTATGTTGCCGCTATAACAACAAATACTAAAAACCAGAATAAAATTAATATTTTAAGGTACAACCCATACAACAAACGTGATTTTTTGCCGTTTTTATTTATTGATCAATAAAAAAATATAAATCATTATATAAAACTAAAACATATTGGATTGACTAATAAAAAAAATGGTTGATTCGTAACATTCGTATTATTACAATAATCACCATAGGTACAACCCTAGCGCATTCTTACGATGGCGTCACTCGCACGGCGGGCAACACAGTCTCGAGTTCTCGACTCTATGTTGTAGGTTAATATAGAGTAGGTATTTTCGCTTTTGTATGGGAGTGATGTATCTGTTACGTAGTAACTATTTATTAATCTGTGCTTAAACTTTTATTTACTCTGAAGGCCAAGGTCGTCAACGGTTTGTTTTAAATAGACACGTTTAGGCTCATGCTCCGCACGATCCCCAGATAGGTACAGAGGTACAGTCCAGTACCGTCTTAGTCAGTCACAATAATATCTAAGTACATTTCATTTGCGATCATTGAAATTATCAGAATGAATAGGTTAGGAATAATATTGAGGAAGTAACATTCAAAAATGTTTATTTTTCTTGGGGCGCCATGGGACCCCTAGACGATGCGGGGCCCCATGAGGTACTCCCACTACTTGTACATACTATATTCTGTGGTACTGGTACTAGTAAGTAGGTACTCGTATTATACATAGAAGACACCCAAACTTCGAAACAAACTGGCTCACACAAATAATTTGATACGACCCGGAATTGAACCTGGGACCTCAGGGACGGCAGTCGCATACTCATACCACTGCGCCACTGTCGTATATTTACTTACCAAAGAATGAAACGAATAAAAATATGAGCAATAAATTATCATCATTACAGAAGACTGCATTGTTTCATTTGAGTATTTTAATGTTAAATGACCTCGCACGTAACAGTTTATAAAACTAATACATTTTAGAAATGTGAGCTTAAAGAAATACATTTCAATCAAATTATTATTAACCTACCAACGCACGCCATCTAGAATCGCGCTAAACAGACTACGACTATCATTTTACCACTCATAATGTGAACAAAGGGCGTGTAAGAGTTTCGACGTATCAAGACTAGATGGCGCTGGTAGCATTTTACCCGATGGGTTGTCTTTAAAACTTACCATATTTACGGAGATTATATTAAAAGCATTATTTTTTGTTTTCAGGGACAATAAAAACATCGTTTTTAGCGGGTTCAACATTTATAGCACATTGGCATCTGGCATACGCGCATCGAGTAAGTGAAACCCTTTTTTAATCTCGTTTTCAACAGCCCGGCTAGCTCAGTCGGTAGAGCATGAGACTCTTAATCTCAGGGTCGTGGGTTCGAGCCCCACGTTGGGCGATATCTTTTTGCTTAACTTTATTTTTGTTTCTAGGGTGGTTTTAGCTTGAGGATATTGGATGAATTGGAGAGGCCAGTATTAGACTTAACGCCAAGAGCAGGGGGTTCGGAATTTGTTCGAGATGACGTCACGTAAGTTGTTTTTTTTTAATTGATAATAATTTGATCCATTATATGAATCGTATTTAGTTCTATATTATATTATTTATTTATATTCATTGAAAAAGGAATACTTACTGAGAAATTTCGGTAGGTATTGCATAAGGTAGAAAATAAACCCGTGTCAGAGATATAAGAATTTCCATCAGAACTTACAAAAGTGGTTCAACATTAAAATCATCTTTTTAATCAGTAACATACCTACCAACAATCCAAGAATCGAATAATCTTTGAGGTTGGTAACTGCTAAGTTTCATCAAAGTCGGTTTAGCAGTTTCCAAGAGTTATTACCACGTGGCGAGTATTGACTTTTACATAAGATTTGGACTTGTACTGATTACCTATAGCAGGGCTATGTCACTCGCCTAACAACCGCAAAAATACGTGACGTCAGCGACAACTTGAAGTTGTAAGTCGGTAAGGGTTGTCTCTTGTTTGTGACACGACATTGACCATAGAGTTGATATTGAGGCATTAACGTCATAATTATTGGTCAAATTATGCTAGTAGTTTCCTGACAACCCTAACGTTCGAATGATGTTCTCTGTAAACAAAAGAATGTGCTCTAATTAACGTCGGAGTGCAAGTTCTGTATGTAAGTACTATTCTGTGCCTATAGCGCGCAAAAGTACGAAGTGCGACTCCCAAACGACTTTACCTGCGAGAATTGCACCCTGCAGCTACAACGGGAAGCTGGGGAATGGGGCTCCAACTATAGATTCTGGTCGTGTGCTGACATTGATATTGTACAGAGTGAGTACTGCTTTATAGTGTGAAGAGTTTGTCGATAGTCAATGATGTCGAAGGAAATTGTGAGTTATGAGTTTGTTGGTGATCGACATGTTCTGCGATATCATTGGTGATCGACAAACTCTACCGATGCCCATAGCGATAATTAGTTACTACTCGTATAAAAATTGTATTATATTATAATTCTATTTAGCAGTGACAGCGCAAAGTAACATGATTTAATTTTATAAAAAATACAAAGAATACGTATCGCCATCCAACGTGGCAACACAGCCAGCATTCTGGGATTTTTTAAACTATATTTTGTAATGTAAATATTTTTAGTGCCTATATAATTATGTATATTGTAATTCTTATTGTAAATAAATGATGGATATTTCCATGAAAAAAAAATCTAAATAAATAAGATCTTAATTTGAGGGCATTATAAAAAAAAATCTAAATCAATTAAATTTTCATAAAACTTCACAAAAAGCCAACATCACGTGGTATTCCCAGGCGGTCACCCATCCAAGTACTAAAACCACGCCCGATGTTGCTTAACTTCGGTGATCGGACGAGAACCGGTGTATTCAACATGGTATGGACGTTGGCATATAAACATCTAAATTTATCGAGTACTATAAAGAATACGGCACTGTAAATAAACATTAATGGATGAAAATGTATATGTGTTTAAAGCAAGCATTGTTACTAACCCCATACCATGAGTCTTGTTACTTGAAATAAATAAAATATTATTATTATACAATAAACAAACAATACTTATATTTGCATGTTTTACTTTTCATACTTGTTTAGTTTGCGACTAGATGGCGCTGTGTTTAATTTTCCTAACAAAAAAAAAGTTATTTGCTGATCATCCCAATGTTGTTTTGCTTTAGGGGTGGACCACATTTAGGGGTTTAAAAAATAGTTTACGACTAACTTACAGACCTATCAAACATTCACAATAAAATTAACAAGATCGATCAAGCCGTTTCGGCAGAGATTTGCAACAAACACTGTGACACGAGAATTTTATTTATTAGATTCACCTTGACTTAGTTTAGGAAACCTGTCCGTCCGGCAGCTTAGTATTTTGTTGAATAAAATAAATAAATTTGCATACTTACAACTATTTAATGTATAAGTTGCAAAACTACCTGTCCAGTTTTGAAAGTAATTAATTATTAATATATTCTTGAATTGTTTTGATTAATGTTTGTAATCATCTTTGGATTGGTTATTTGAATGCTATTAGTTTAATATATGTATAAATTACACTACTAGTTTTAACGTCTATTGCCGGACGCCCCGGGTACGCCCTCGGAAGGATAACCCTAGCCGGCGGACATGTCCACCCATGTCTCTGTTTAAGAAGATATGGTCGGGTGTAATCCTGCGTCTTTGGGTGTTGAGTTTTGCCCCTTTGGAGGCCGGTGTGAAAGCAGTCTTTGCAGAAAAATAAAATGAAAATCTAAATAAATAATAAAACTTATATTGGAGGCATTATAAAAAAAAAAATTATGAATAAATAATCTAAAACAACTTAGTTATAAAAAGCAAAGCCAACATCACGTGCTATTCCCAGGCGGTCACCCATCCAAGTACTAACCACGCCCGATGTTGCTTAATTTCGGTGATCGGACGAGAACCGGTGTATTCAACATGGTATGGATATTGGCAATGTTTGTGACTAAATTTAAGTATATTCATTTCTTGCAGAATGCTAACTGCGTTGCCATGTTGAATAGAGATTGTTTGATTTCTCTGAGGCAGGAATTAACTCTTCCTTTCCTGAAAAGCATAGATTAGGCGTAACTCTCTTTTTTTCAATCAAAGAAAGAAAATACGTCTAATTTGTACAAAAAAGATGACACAACACAATTGAAAAGATGTTACACAATTTCGCACAAAAGCTGAAAGTAAAACAAAAAATAAAAGTACTTACGAATTAATTAAATAAAAAAAAAAGGGTTGAAAACAAGTAACAGAGACAGACAAAGCAAACGAAAATAAAAATACAAAAGGTAAATACAAAGCAAAAACAAAAAAAAAGTGGAAAATTGGGCAACAATACGCTAGCGCCGGTGAAACCATCTGGGTACCATCCCAATGCACAAATTAGGCCCCCTCTGAGCTTAATGCTGTGTTAAAACAGCGCTGATTTTCAGAGGGGGCCATTTGACAATCGGTTGACAACCGTTTGGACAGCATAATTTATTGTAATTAATTGGTGTGTATTCGCGATCGTTTCATTAAATAACAAATCATATTTATATTGAGCGAAGCAAGCCGAAGGCGAGCGGAGCTCTCAACGGAAATTATTCTCTCTGACTAAAATTATTTTTCAAACGATTTATGTTAAATTGTTTCTCGGCGAATACTCAGCCGATTTCGGATTTTCTTGCACTCATCAATAGCTTACAGAATTACCCAGTTTAATATTACGAAGCCAGAATTTTGAATTTAAACTCGCTTCGCTCAAATATATGCTGCAGCGTAACGGTACGTTTCGCTACTGCGGCGACCTAGTATTTACAGCTGTCAGATAGGTATGCCAAGTACGTACATCTCATTTGACTGAATTAGATTGTTCATAGTTGACAAGGTTGATGTCAACCATTGATAGATAGATAATGCATACTTATTACACCGTGCTAATTATACTTTATAATAGCATATATATTGATGCTGGGTACCAATTAGTTTCGATATTAGTGTCGACACTAGTGTCGCTTCCTCTTGACACAATTGGCGACACTTGTCACATCTACTCATTGGTAGTGTCATAATGGTTGTCGCTTGCAGTCGCTTGTATCCGATACTGTCTCCAAGTCGCAATTAGTGTCAGACAGTGTACACGCACTGACATATCTATCTATATATAATACGCCAGTGAAGCCGCTTCTCCTCCTAAACTAAGAGTCGCACAGTCAAGTGTGGCGTGGCACACCGTTGGAAAGGTCGTGGTCTCAAGTGGTGCGATAAGATTAGAAATTTGACTAAAAGTTAATTTTAACATGATTTAAGATTATGCGCGCGATTTAGTAGCAATTAAAATTAAACACAAAAAAATATATTCACGCGTGCTATTTTTGAAAGGAACATTTTTTGACAAAAATCTTTTTTTTTTTTTTTTTATATGTTTCATTCAAAGAAATTATTACTTGCGCAGTTTGCGCTACGGGTTGCTAGTAGATTATAATTGCAGCTCAAACAAATACAATGCGGGAGTTTCTCATGTCAAACCTTCGGAAGAGTTTTCTCTTCACTTAAAACCATAACCACCAAAAGCGTTTTATATACGTCCATGGTTTTATCAGACATTTTACCTAAACTCGTTATCGAATTATATAAGACTATTTGAATAAAAGTGTTGCCAACGTCCATACCATGTTGAATACACCGGTTCTCGTCCGATCACCGAAGTTAAGCAACATCGGGCGTGGTTAGTACTTGGATGGGTGACCGCCTGGGAATACCACGTGATGTTGGCTTTTTTATTTTTAACGTGTTATTTTTTATATTTTGATAAATTTTTGAGTAAATAAACAATCAATTTTATACATTTTTTTTCATACCACAAGCCCTATTTTGATACTAGATGGCGTTGAAACACGTTTCAATAATAATAATTTATTCCCAGGGAAAGAATACCACGAAACATGTTCCGGCCACGGCTTCTACATACTTGGGAAGTGTAAATGTAACAAAATGTACTCCGGCCAAAAGTGTCAGTTTAGTGACGAATGTTCAGAAGATAATGACTGTGGACTTAGAGGCAAATGTATTGATATTAATTCTACTGAATCGCCTACAAAACAGTGTTATTGTCCATTCGGATTCTATGGGAAAGGATGTAATAAGAGTAAGTATTAAAATTCACAAGGAGCTTACTAAATTTAAGAGAGTTACAATGGCCGGCTTAGCGATTTCAATCTTTTGGTGGAAATAAATAGATAAATAATCTTACACAATATTAATACATGCATAGTACAATTACCTTTTGGGTGTTAAACATCCCTTTCAACATCTCTGCGAGTCCAAGTCATGACTATGAATCATTCTAATTCTTGAGCTTCATTCTCCTTGCAAAGATTCGGATGCGTTAAACTAGATGACGCTGTTTAGTTATTTATTGTTATTTTCTGTACACCAGACTAGATGGCGCTATTCATATATTTAATATTTTAGTTCTATTAATGAGACTAGATGGCGGTGTTTATATATTTATTTAATGTCGTTTTACAGAGGGACCGTGGAAAGATAAGAACGTGAATCTAGGTATCTACAACAAACAACAAATGTCTCAAGAATTCAACCTTTATTGGAGGATATTGAAAGAGGATGCGGAAATCGAAGTTATTATGATGGTTAATGGCACTTCTTATGCGGGTAAATATTCATTTTAGATTTTAAATGTGTTGTTTTGTTTGAAATTATTTTTCGAGTTCCGTACACAAAGGGTAAAACGGGAACCCTATTACTGAGACTTTGCTGTCCGTCCGTCTGTATTGCGTATCTCATGAACCGTTAAGGTTAGAAAGTTGAAATTAGATTTAATTAGAAATTATAAATCACAAAAACTGAAATGTCCTCGGCAGGACTCAAACCCACGGTCTTAGCCTAGCAAGGGGAATGTTCTGACCACTGAGCTATGACGACGAAAATGACGAGGTTAAGGAAAGGCCGTGGGTTCGAGTCCTGCCGGTTACGTTTTGGTGATTTATTAGAGCGTAGTCAGAGCGTAGCGAGCGAAGCTCTCATGGTGCAAGAAAGTTCAATCCTTTCTTATGCGAGATCTCTGTCAATACTTTACCGATTTCAACAATTTATATATCAAATTAAACTAGATTTAACTGACATCATTCTAACGGAGCCCGTATTTTAAATTTTGGCCCTTAAAAATTTTTTTTTTTACACAAAGATATGTGATGCTTGCTGCGCTCTAATATGCCGCCGCGAAGCAGGGTAATAGTAATTTATATTTAAATTTTGTTTTTGTATGATATATTTTATTTATTTATTACAGGTATCGGATGGCGTCCAAATGGACTAACGAAGGAATGTAAGAACTTTCCTGTCATAGGCACTCCATTAGGCCTTAAAGGTAAGTGACATGTAGCTATTACTTACTAGTGGTCGCCCGCGACTTCGTCCGCGTGGTAATTTGGATTTTTTCCCGTTCCCGTCGCGCCGCGTCATATTTTGAACAATACACACAATATCTTTATAAATTGTAGCCTATGTGTTATTCTGATGTATAAGCTATATTAGTGTAAAGTTTCATTTAAATCCATTCGGTAGTTTTTACGTGAAAGAGTAACAAACATCCATCCATCCATACATTCTTACATACTCACAAACTTTCGCGTTAATAATATTAGTAGGATAAGTAATATTGTTAACTGCTTCGGTGGCGTGGTCGGTAGTGCATCGGCTTTCGACTCCGGAGGGTTCGATTCCCGGGTCGAATCTAATATTTTTGTGATCCACAAATGTTTGTTTTGGAGTTTGGGTGTTTTCTATGTATATTATGTATGCATTAGAAACATATACACACACACACACATATCACGCCTATATCCTTAAAGGGGTAGGCAGAGGTGCATTACACACCCACAATTTGCCAGTATTTTAGTCCCACGTAATAGGGTGCAAGCCTATTACCGTCACCGGGCACACATATAATGGGTTATGTCCAAAATGGCTAATTTAATTTATTAAAAAGTGGGTACCAGCTATATTGTAATTTTGAAGAAAATTTGAAACCACAATCTTACGTGCCAGCCGCTATGACACAGCTAATTAAAGTCCTGAGCGTTTCGGACTATTTTAGAAACATTATTAGAAACATAAGTATGTTAATCAGTTATCTGGATCCCATAGCACAAGCTTATAACTTAGTTTGGGCTAGATGACGTTGTGTGAAAATGTCCAAAATATTTATTTATTTATTGTGTAAAGAACATGAGTTGAGCAAAGAGGAATATTGTCATCTTTCCTCTCTCTCCTACCTGGTCCTGGGGTTATCCTGACTAGGGCGTACCCGGGACGCCCACACTGTTTTTGATGGCTTTTCATTCCATAATCAGACCCTGAAAAGTTATCTCAAAAAGTTTCCTCATCAACTGTCCTATTAAAATACATGTTCGTGCTTTTCAGCAAAATCGTTCGAGTGGTTTAGGCTGTAACTCTCGAGTACATAACATAGCATCAAGCCTTTTTCCCCGAAGGGGTAGGCAGAGGTGTGCAAACACACCCACATCTCGCCAGCTATGTTAGGTCCCATGTAATAGGGAGCGAGCCTATTGCCATTTACCGGGCACAAGTTCCAGACTCTGGGATAAATATCTGGGTAAAATTCTAAAGAGAATTATACATTATCCACCAGACCCGGGAATCGAACCCGAGACCTCGAGGGTGGCAGTCCGTCCATAGTACCATTGTGCCACCGAGGTAGTCAAGTTCTTTTTTTTTTTTTTTTTTTTATATTTAGGTCGACAAATTGACGCCACCCGCCTGATGGTAAGCTGTGGCGACGTCTGGTGATTGTGGGCAACTCTCACAGTACACAGGAATACTATAGAGAGTGACCCTCAACTTGACGACCCAGTAATGTGCCTCTTCACGCTTCGCTTAAAGAACTCAGGGTTATATGTTGGAGGAAACACGTGCGCGGGCAGGGCGTTCCAAGCCGTTTAAAACGTTTAAAACGCTCAGTTCTCGCGAAGACGGTTTCCACGGTACGAGAGTGACATCTCTGCCCGGCACGCGTTGTTCGGGATCGGAAGGGAGAGGGTGAGATCAGATTGAAGTGCTCTTCAGAACACTCACCGTGGTAAATACGGTAGAACGCGGCCAAGGAAGCAATTGTTCGGCGCTGGGCTAGCGGCTCAAGGCTACCCGTTACCTCCGGACAATCTATAATGCGAACAGCGCGTCGCTGCATGGCGTCGAGTGCGTCCAGCAAATACTTCGCGGAGCCGTCCCAGAGGTGAGAGCAGTATTCGACGCAGGGTCTAAACCGCGTTTTGTACAGCAGACACCTCTGGTGTGGTGTAAAGAATCGCTTTACCTTGTTCAGTATTCCTAGTTTCCGCGAAGCTAGCCCAATACTCTACTAGCTCTCGACGTACGTCTATGCCAAGGATGTCTAGATTATCCTTCATTGGTAATGTTGCATTCTGAAGAGTGGGTAGGGGAAGGAAAGGGGATTTTTTCGCTGTAAATGCACACGCCTGTGTTTTGCGGGCATTGAACTCGACCAAGTTCTCGGCACCCCATTGGGAGATACTGTCGAGGTTACGGTCGAGATCAGCCACGAGTCATCGTTTCTCCTTCTCTATCTCAGATCACCCCGCCGTCGGACGAACCGAGTAACTCCCGTGCAGTGTGCTGTCATCTGCATAGCAATGAATGTTCCCGAGGGATAGCATATCATTGATATGCAGAAGAAAGAAAGTTGGTGATAGTACCCTGCGGTACCCCGGCATTCACTTGCAAGAAGCGAGAAGCCTGGCCATCGCAGATAACCCGCACTCGGCGCTCGTTTAAAAAGCTGGCAATCCAGCTGCACAGTTGAGGAGGTAGACCATATGCCGGAAGCTTGGAAAGGAGCGAAGCATGCCAGACCCTATCGAAAGCTTTGGCGATGTCCAGGCTAATAGCCAAGGACTCGCCGTACTTTTCCATAGCCCCACCCCATACATGCGTGACGAATGCCAGGAGGTCACCCGTTGATCGTTTTGGCCTGAAGCCATATTGCCGATCATTGATTAGCGAGTGATCCTCCAGGTATCGCATGAGCTGCTTATTGATAAGGAGCTCAAGCACCTTGCAAATGACTGAGGTGACAGCTATGGGTCGATAGTTGCCTGGATCGGAGCGATCCCCTTTCTTGGGGATCGGTTGTACTTTCGCCTCTTTCCAGACCTCCGGCACGAGCCCTGTAGAGTATGACGTATGAGTAGTATGAGAGAGCGAATGCATGAGCGGATCGTCCCGCATGATCGGTCCTAAGGGACCCCAGCCACTCAACGTGATGACCGTCCCCCAGGAAAACCAGGTCAGCGTTCGGGAACCGCACCTGTGCATCGTCAGCCATTTCGCTGAGGTATTCGAAAAGCCTTGTTGTCCCAGTGTCCCCTGTGTGGGAGCGGTAGACGCACACGTAGATCTGACTCATAGAGCCATGATCCACGTGCAGCCAAAGGACGGAGTAGGAGGGGTTCTCTAGACAGCGCAACCGGCGGCAGCAGACATCCGCCCTAACGAACACGCACACTCCGGCTTTGTCGCGGAATTGTTCCTCAATGACATAACCCGGGTAACTGAGGTAAGACGTGTCGTCAGGGCGGCGTATCTGTGTCTCCGTAAGGAACATCACAGAAGGCCGTGCCGTCTCTAGGTGATGGTGGACGGTATCGACGTTCGCATGGAGTCCGCGGATATTCGCGAACTCCACCTCAAAAGGAATCGACTTTGTGGGGTTTCTAGAGGCCGCTGTGTACCGTTTATAACTTTGTTGCACTGTCATGATATAGGGAAGCGTGAAGACAGGGCGTCATTTGGTGCGGCAGTAAGTGACAAAGTGCAGAGGCTAGCTTCGTCTAGAACCGTGTGGCTAGGTCGGAGCCGACCCGCCGGACGGAAGGGCTCCCAAACCCCCCTGATGCAAGGCCGCCGCTACCCCACACCGGTTACCACCCGGAGCGGCGACCTCACATCAGGATTATGCGCAACATGTGGGGCAGCCTCCTGGGGTGGTTGGTCCCAGGCGGGCCCCATGACTATGTTGCGGGCGGCCGCGGCAACGCCGTTGCTAAGGGTCTCCCTGGCCGGCGAATCGACCCACACCACCCACACTAGACTCCGCTTCGCCCCCACTGGACCCCTGCCTGCCGCACCATACATCACCCTGGGCCCGGCAGTGCAGCTGCTGAACCCCTAACGCAACCCAGCCTGGGCTGGGTTACTTGGGGGGCTTTAGCACAGCTGCACGGTGGTACCCCCCCGGACCAACACTGTTGTACCACCTGGTATCCACGTAGGGGCCGAAGCCACCACATGGGTACCGTAATATACGAACCTCGTCCGTAAATCAGCAGGTGCGCCACTAGCAGGTGAGGTCGCTGGGGCCCGATAGATGTAAGAAGGGCCCCTTTGCACCCAGTTCTCCGTACATACATACATTTTCCAGAAATTACTGTTTTAGACTCCTTAGGGAGCTATGGGAAACTTAATAACCTCAAAATAGATACCCGTTTCAAACCCCGTTGTATAATACATATAGATGTGACCATTCGTGTTCATAATATTGGTTTCTTACTACATACTAACAGCGAGCACATCAAAACCGGAGCCTTTGCCGGAACCCGAGGCGAAAGCGGAACCCGAACCCATAGCAGAACCGGAACCGAAACCAGAACCGGAACCGAAAGCAGAACCGAAACCGGAACCCGAACCAAAATCAGAACCCGAACCGGAACCGAAGTCGGAACCAAAACCGGAACCCGCGGCTGAACCAGAACCAAGTTCCGAAGAAAAAATTACTACAAATCCGCCAACAAATGATAATAGAAATAAAAGAGTGGCTACACATTCTTTTGATGGTTTCGATTTCAAGAATTTAGGAAAAGATGTCACTGTCAAAACTAGTGTGTCCTACAAAGTGTCCAGTTCTAAAGGTAAACATACATAGTGTCACAAATATATAGGGACCTAGTACAGACTTCGATCAGCATATTCCCATTGTAAGAAATACTAACTTCCTCAGTTCTTTAAGTAAAATTCCGAAAATTTGTAGTGTAGATTATTTTTTTAAACTTTCGCGGTCTGAATTCATTATACTATTAACGATTTCAGGACTTAAACGCGTAATTTACCTTCTGTTTGGCCTGACGTTTCGACCGAGTTACATCGGGACGTGGACACAGGCTGACTATCAGCCTTTGACCACGGCCAGAAACTGAAGGTAAATTACTCGCTTAAGTCCCGAAATCGTTAATAATAGTGTAGTGTAGATTAATGTTCGACACAACTGCAAGCGTCATGGTCACGGATAAACTGGACTACTGGCGGTGGATGTTAAACAGTTCAGTTCTTCCGTGATTAATGCGCTTGCATCAGCGCCGAAATGTTGAACATGGTAAATATCCTGATAATTCTAATAATTATATAGACAATCATGACAGGTTAAATACTTATATTTATCAAAATCAAAATCAGTCGATCGAAATGTGAATTATTTGTTAGAAAAATATCACTTAGTATAATTTTCAACCTACGAAAACTACTTACATAATAAATATTCAATTCACAGGTCGTAAAAAGCGAGCTATAAACGAAACAAGTAAGTGAGCACAAGCTACAAAAATGCTCAAACGCACATACACATAACACAACGCTTACACGTACGCCACATGCAAAATTACTGCACATAATTTGATTGACATTATATTTTATAGAGAATTGGCATACTAACTAACATTTTTTGATGTTTTATCACTGTCTGAAAATTGCACTTAATCTTTCTAGCGCACGAGTTCATCTGTATCTTACTTCAAAAAATACAGTATTTGTGTATTAACTGCTTCGGTGGCGTAGTCGGTAGTGCATCGGCTTTCGACACCGGAGTCTCGGGTTCGATTCCCGGGTCGAATCAAATATTTGTGTGATCCACAAATGTTTGTTTCGGAGTTTGGGTGTTTTCTATGTATATTATGTATGTATTTAGAAATATATAAGTTAAGAAATACATATGCTTATCAGTTGTCTAGATCCCATAGCACAAGCTTATAGCTTAGTTTGGGCTAGATGACGTTGTGTGACCAAAAACATTTATTAAACAAAAAAAATATTATATTATTATGGGGTTATGCTTAAGCTCCAACAGCCTCCTATTTACCAACCAGTTTTAAAAATATTTTACTGTCGTGTACTTTGCGATAAATAAAAAATAGCACTCAAATAGCTTGACTTATATCTGCTCTCTTCGCTATTGATAGATCACGACATGCGACATGCATATAGCACAGGATACCTGCGAAAACTGTTCTTATGTTACCAAAATCACTATAAAAATGTAATAAAACACGTCTACTTATACACATTCACAATCAGCCAGTGGTAGAACTAGCACTTTTGTATATAAATGCTGCATGATGAATTATTTTTACAGATTTGGACACAACAACAGCTATTATACCCCATAACGACACTATAATACCTAATACAGATTCATTATCTACCCAAAACCTTACAACAGAAACTCCTAAAACAAAACACTCAGCAAAACCAAAGTGGAAACCAAAATCAAAACAAATAGTTACAACTACAACCCCAATACCTACTCCTGAACCTAATATTGAAATATCTACAGAACCTAAACCAGAACCAGTCCCTACTCCTGAACCAAAGCCTGAACCTGAACCAAAATCTGAACCCGAACCAAAGTCAGAACCCGAACCATCTGTAGCATCACCATCTGAACCTATAATTGTACTCGATTCTACGGCGGGACCAAACGTTGAGCCTGAACCAACTGCAGAACCAAAGTCTGAACCGGAACCAGAACCGACTTCAGAGCCTAACTCTTCTGTTATACCAAAGCCAGTTGCCCAATTGAGATCTGAATCTAAGTCTAAAACAAAGTCTTTAGTTCATTCTAATTCAGAATTAAAATCTACCCCAGAACCTGAACCGAATTCCGAACCAGAACCTAAAGCCGTAGCTGAACCTTCTCCCGAACCTAGTTCTGAACCCGAACCAAAATCCAAACCAGAACCTAAATCAGAACCAGAACCTAAATCAGAACCAGAACCAAAATCAAAACCAGAACTAAAATCAGAACCAGAACCAAAATCCGAACCTGAACCGAAATCAGAACCAGAACCCAAGTCTGAACCAGAACCTAAATCCGAACCCGAACCGAAATCAGAACCAGAACCCAAGTCTGAACCAGAACCTAAATCCGAACCCGAACCAAAATCAGAACCAGAACCAAAATCCGAACCAGAACCGAAATCAGAACCAGAACCCAAGTCTGAACCAGAACCTAAATCAGAACCCGAACCAAAATCAGAGCCCGAACCAAAATCTGAACCCGAACCAAAATCTGAACCTGAACCTAAATCGGAACCCGAACCCATATCTGAACCGGAACCAAAGTCGGTCCCGGAACCGACTTCGGAACCAATCCCTGAACCCGAGTCGTCCCCAGAACCCAAAGCAGCCTTGGAACCCTTGGAGACATTGCTAGTGAAGGGACTTACTGAAGACGCAGGTAACAGCCACATGCTTTTGCACAAACACATATACGATGGTATCAAATAAATAAAATAATAAAATATAAATAAATAAAGTAGACGGTACAAATTCTATTTATACCTTTTGAACTTTCCCTGAACCTACACGAATATTTCCAGACCACATTTAACCAACTCGGTCCAGCCGTCCCGAGTTTTAGCGAGACAATTACAAAACAAAAGATTCATTTTATTAATAATATTTCTGAGTTTTCTTTTGAAATTCTTAATTACTGTGCGTTTTAAAGAGATTTAGATTTTACTTTACCGTTTATTCTGCGTTTACTGGGTTTACCAGAGTTCTTATTTTACTGTTACCGATGTTTCTATATTTTTGCTGACCTATAGACGATAGGTATTTTATTATTATTTTCGTCTGTATATATTTAAGTATTTTCATCAATTTCTGCGTCAATAGTGAACTGATTATAATGATCACATAACATGCGGTAAATCTTAAAATTACCGTAGTAAAGATACCAACGTATATGTTAAATGTAGTAAATTAGTTATATTTGTATAGCAAGTTTGTAGCACTGTGTGTATAATATACATGAAGGATGTTAACTTATTGGTTCATTTGGTAAATTTATAGGCATAACTATTATTTTTTCATATGTAGAATATTTATTAATTATTTGTTTCTCTGCTTCTGAATTATTTCTTAACTATTTTCCTTCTTCTGCATTATCTGGAATTATATTAAGAAGATTAAATGTTTCTTACTTTATCTCTCTTATCCATAAGAGAAATAAAGCAAGAAACATTATATATATAAATCACTAACGGGGGGCAACGGCTTCGTCCGTGACAAATTATATGTACATATACTAAAACCTGCCTCGAGAACCACTCTATTCATTGGTGACAACCGCATCAAAATCCGTTGCGTAATTTTAAAGATCTAACCATACATAGGGATGGACCAACTTGGCTTTAAACTATGTTATAATGTATTTGTTGCATGAAAGTATTAAGGCTTATTTATATTGTAGATTTTTGTCTTCTCCTTGTCTAGTCTCTCTGTCTACTCTGTCTCCTAGTTTTTTCCTATTCTCCCCTTATCCTCCTTTACCTTTCTATAATCGGTTTACCAATTTTTAACAGTCTGTTACATATTTTTTTCTACTTTCTTATCTTTTTTCTTTCTTATTTGTGATTAATGTATTTTTTAAGCAAGTAATTGTTTTATATGCAAAGGGATGTTATAAATGTCAATAATGTATTAATGTATATAACATTATTAATATAATATGTATGTAGAATATGATGTACAGTCAAACTGGAGATAAACTTCATTGACTACTCGGCAAATGAGAAGTTAACCTAGAGCAGTGATTCTAGGAACTAATAGTTCGAATTAAAAAAAAAATTACTGATATATAGTTGATTCACTTTAGTTGGTACTTTTAAAACTCCTCTGATAGTAATTAGTTCAGTAGAGTCAGAGTTTACGATCTGTAGAAATGAATACGGAAACTGGATTATTTCGTTTCCACAACACTTTTGATTGCTGGCTCGGTTTATATTGGTCGTAGCGTTGTGTTATGTATGGGGTATGGGAAGGTCTGAAACTATAAGACATACGAGGATCTGTTCTTAGGAACTATGTCATCGATTTTACTAAAAATAAAAACATCATTCACAGATTAAAAACAAATAAAAAATAGCTTAACACACTCTTCGCTGAATAGACTATATACCTTCTTATAAAAATAGAATTTTGCAATTCGAACCATTAGTTCGTGAGATCCCAAAGTTGAAATATACAAACTCTTCAGTATTATAATATTATTTAGTATGTGATTTACTTTTTAGGCTATTTCCCGGCGCATGAATACGTGCCAAAGTACGATTTTAACCCCATGGACTGTACTGACATCGTGATTGGTACTGCTAAAGGAAATTACCATAGGATTATGGATTATTACACTAGGGACAGGTGAGAAAATCCTTGGATATTTTTGTACACACACTAAGTAATTAGGTATAGATTAAAGATTAGAGAGATATAGGTATATATAAATTCGGGGCGTGGTAAGTAGTGCATCCGTTTTCGACACCGGAGTCTCGGGTTCGATTCCTGGTCGAGACAAACACGTTTGTACCGAAGTCTGGATGTTTCTTATGTATAATATGTATGTATTTACGAAAAATATGTATATAAGTATTGATATCAGTATATCTAGTACTCATATAGTACTCATATAAGCTCTGCTTAGTTTGAGACTAGATGGCGTTGTGTGAGTTGTCCTAATATATTTATATTATTTATTTATCTATATTATAGGCAGGTACTGTCGATTGATGGTAATTGGCGAAACTTGCCGAAACACATGAAATGAAATGATTTATTTATTTGTATAGGTCACTAAATGGCTCTTACAAACGTCAGTAAGTACTTAAAATAAAAAATATCATTGCTTCTATATTTACATGTACTGCCAGATTCGCAAAGCAATAAGTAGAACCGAGTGAAAGAACCTGGCAATAAAACTCTCATGAGAATAGATAAAGAGTGTAGAGTGAAACTGCAAGTTACTAAGAAGTAGAACAGTAGCGAGTACTCGTTTCTTTAAAACCTACTAGAGTTCTAATTCCCTTCTTATGCAACAGTTTCGTAATCTACTATTTTGTTCAATATGACACATTGTCGGCCAAACTCGTACATATTTAATAATATTGTTTTATAGGTCAACACCTCGAGTGGACACCTTCTGGGGAGGACACGACGATATTAGTGCTGCTTCTGGTTTCGAAGAGAATGGAGTCACTACTATCATGTTTAGGAAGAAAATTAAGGTAAGGTTAATTATTTATTTATTTAAAAAGTACATATTAGTGCTTTAAATTTAATACTATCTCCCACAAAACTGTTTTCATAGTTTGTCTGTAGGAACGTGTTGTTACAAAAAATTCATACAATTTTACATATTAACAAGTAATTAATAAAATTTAAATAATAATAAATACAATATTATACTACATTAGCTAAATAGTGTCCGTCCGTCTGTCTGTCCGTCTGTACTCTTAAACCAACCCCAGCAGGACTTTAGCTGGCAGATGCATTATCGAAAAGTCTTTATCCAAAACAGCCCTATTATTTAGTACCATGATATTATTCATTAGATGCATGGTCACCCTAATCTTCTGTTGTTAGCCACTCGTACAATACAATATAAATTGTAATACAATGTAAACAATATTAAAAAAGAAAATGGATAATCTACCTGAGTTTCTTGCTGGTCTCTTCTCAGGAGAACCAACTTACCGAACCAGCGAAAGAATCATTTTCAAATGGTTATGTATGTACTTAATTTAGTAATTTTATAATATTGCTTGACATAAAATTGTAAAAGTTTGACATTCATATGAGCTCTTTATGTGCCTAAACTGAATAAACGAAATTGATTCTTTGATTATTTGATTGAGAACAGTAAGTATATATTATCACTCATCACTAAGGGAGAGGTAATATACATTGGCACAAACATTATTAGTTACACACATGCTAAGTAAACACCCCCGAAGAGGTAGGCATAGCTGCCAGTAATTTTGTTGGTCCCATGGTATAGGGTGCAAGCCTACTGCCGAACCAATCTGTACTTAATAAAAACCATATTACCAACAGCGAGGACAGATGTTACATTATACGACTAAATAAAATCTCTGCAAATTCTGTCTATTTCAATTATGACTCTTTGATGCTTACGGGTTCACCAGCGTTGAAAAGTTTCCGATTCACACACACACACACATATATATCACGCCTATATCCCCGAAGGGGTAGACAGAGGTGCATTACACACCCAAATAAATAAAAAATAAAATAAAATGTCCAAAATGGCCGAATGAATTAATGAATAAAAAATAAAATGAATAAAAAGTAGCAGCTATATTGTAATTTTGAAAAAAAAATTAAACCCGTCCTTCCCGCCTTACGATAAAATGTTGATTAAAGCCAACAAAATCTTACGTGCCAGCCGCTATGGCACAGCCAATTAAAGTCCTGGGTCTCGGACTATTATAATAAAAGGGTAAGATATAAAATAAAATGTATGATTTATTTTATTGTAAGATTTCATTAAAATCCGTTCAATAGTTTTTGAAAGAATTTTTGCGTTTATAATATTTTTGCATTGGATAGTCTCTGAAACTACTGAACCGATTTGGAAAATTCTTTTACTAATATGTAGCTACATTATCCCTTAGTGAAATTTATTCGTATTTATATGTTACAAGCATAATATTCCCGGCGACACAAGCAAGTTTAGGTAGGTGTGGCTTTAAACAATAGATCGAGTATAAATACCTATACTTATGTTCTACTTATAATTTATTGCTTATTTCTAATTGGCTAGTTTAATTATAAGTAGATGTGGCGTATGCGCAACTAGACATTGGTGGAATATTATCGAAGGTTGTCGAATGTTCTGGGAACCGTCTTCTCGTATTATCTAGACGTTTCTTACATATGACGTTAGAGATTCGTTAAATATGCGCCACAGGCTACTTCTTATCCCGATAATGTGTTCCCGTGGGAATTGGAAGCCGCTGTAACCAAGTGTACAATAAAGAGTACCCAAATTGTCATTCCAGGCGGTCGAACCCACTGACCACTCAATAGTAGATGACTTCATGCACGTCATCTGGGCACGTGGGCAAGAGACGGGCAAGTACGTCCACTCACCTCCCTCGGGCATCGAACGTGGGACCGCCACTACTGGTGACTTCTATAGACCAGACGAGCTGAAGTACCACGGACATGGAAGTCAGAGGGGACATGCTAGTATTAATTTCTTTGGTGAGTGTTTATTATTTACTTTTTTTAACCTTCTAAAAAGAATGAGGTACTCGACTGTATTTTTTTTGGGTTCCGTATTCAAAGGACATAACGGTATTACTGAGACTTCGCTGTCCGTCCGTCCGTCCGTCTGTATTGCGCTGTATCTCTTGAACCGTGATAGTTAGAAAGTTGAAATGTTCACAGATGGTGTATTTCTGTTGTCTCTATAACAACAAATACTAACTAGGTATGCATGCTGCTGTTGCAAAAAACTGAGCGAAGTGTTAAATTAAATTTTACAGACGAAAACAGAATAACAATATCCGGTGGAATCCATCAAATACCCAATAAATGTGGTAGCGAGTGGCGCCTGCCAGCCGACTGTGACTCTTCTGGCAAAAGCAATAAGACATGCGACTATGTAGCCTCTTGGGAGTATTTGGGACAGAAGAGAGGGAAGGACTCCGTGAGGTTTACTATAACCACGAAGGAGAGTAAATATTGGACCGGGATCGCCTTCAGTGATAATAAGAAAATGGTAAGAGTTTTTTTCACATACATATATTTACTTACTAGCGGGCGCCCACGGCTTCGCTCGTGACAAATTTTATACTAAAACCTTCCTCGAGAACCAATCTATCCATTAGTGAAAGAAGCATGAAAATCAGTGCAGTACACAGACAGACAGACGCTGTGAAACTTTGTTACAGAATGTGTGTTAGTAAATATTTATATCTGTCAAGGTTCAAAAGTTCATTCAGACAGATGTTACATATCATCTCTGCAGTCATAACCAGTATACAGTCAAGCTATTACATTGTAATATGGGAATTGATTGACCTTGAATGTACTAATGTATCATCTTGGAAGGGGTCGTAATCAGGTCGCCTCACTCGGAAGTATTGCCTATTATACGGCGCCCGGCGGACTTTGGCTACCTATGTGGCCTCTACCAGGAATTGGGTTGGGTCACGTCCATGATCGGTCTCACAGCCGTGATGGTGGTGGTTCCCCACTTTGGTTGCTCAAGTCGCACCTTCCATGTCTCCATGAGATCCTGGCGGAGTTGGGACTGCTAAGCCTCGATCTCTCGAGACGTAGGCCTGTTGTCCCGCTCCAGAGCCTCGTGCCATTGAAACAATGACGCAAGGGCGCTCGCTTCCATGCCCCATGGATGAGTCTCGGCTAAGAGACATGCAGCCTCTAGGGAGATCGTGGGGGGGTACCTCTTAGATATTCTGTATAGGTACAACATATTTATACTTTCGTATCCATTTAGTAAAAAGCTCTTAATTTAGAATTATACAACTATTATATTATCATGGACCGAATAAAGAGGGATAAATACTATTATTGTTGTCCCTAGTCGCAATCAGACGCAATCATAGGCTGGGTAGATCCCCGCACCAGTCGTCCCTTCATCATGGACACCTGGGTCTCAGGCTACTCTGCGCCCCGGGTCGACCCCAGACAGGACCTGAGCAAGGAGGCAGGGAGTCTGGTGGAGGGAGTCACTACGCTGAGCTTTGTGAGGAAGAGAGACACAGGCGATCAGAAGGTAAGGTTACATCATAGGCTGGGTAGATCCCTTCATCATGGACACCGGGGGGGGGGGGCTGAGTATCAGGCAAATAAAAATAATTCAACTAAAAATAGCCATGAACACTTCTCGATAGAACTTTTTTTTTTCAATGAATAATACTTGATAAAATAATGTCTCATCTGGATATCAGATGAGAATAGCACAGCATAGCATAGCAGAGCATAACATAGCAGAGCATAGCATAGCAGAGCATAGCATAGCAGAGCATAACATAGCAGAGCATAGCATAGCAGAGCATAGCATAGCAGAGCATAACATAGCAGAGCATAGCATAGCTTAGTGCTGACCTGTCAGACAGACTGACTGAGGAAAGCAGTCCTGTCTTTTATTATTTGTGTATATTTTTCATAAAAGCAAAAAAAGAATATTTTTTCAAATATATGAATGCAGTTTTTATTTTTACCAAAATCGATGACATGGTTCCTAAGAACAGATCTTCGTATGTCTTATAGTTTCAGATTTTCCCACATTGACCCATTTGAATGTTACACCCTGTATTTCATTGGTTGAAGTCGAGATTTGAAAGAAACTACATTATTGACTATATAGACTGCCTCGGTGGCTCTGTGGTATGAGTATGCGACTGCCGTCCCTGAGGTCCCAGATTCGATTCCGGGTCGAATAAAATTATTTGTGTGATCCACAAATGTTTGTTTCGGAGTTTGGATATTTTCTGTGTACAATATGTATGTATTTAGAAATATATAAGTATGTTTATCAATCGTTTAGATCCCATAGCACAAACTTATATTAGCTTAATTTGGGCTAGATGACGTCGTGAGAGATATCTTAAAAATATTTATTTATTTAATTTCCAGGATCTCGCATTCACCGACACCCAATGTCTGTACATGATGTTCATAACTAAAGGGGGTACATTCGACGCCATGAACAAACGGACAAGCAAACATCTAGTCACACCATTCGTGACTGACGAGAGGGTTTGCATCAGGCCTTGTGGACCCGGTATGTATTGAGGTGTCCTAATATCTGTCTAAGGTTTTCATTTATTTCCTTATGAAATGAAATTTTATTTTATTTATTTTTATTTTACTTGCTTTGAGTTTGTAACTTTTGTTATTTATATCGGTTTTTTTAAACTCTTGCAAAAAAATTAAACGAGTTTCAGAATTTGTCGCAATATTTTTTAAGTATATTATATACTAGTGGTCGCCCGCGACTTCGTCCGCGTGGTAATTTGGATTTATTCCCGTTCCCGTCGCGTCGCGTCATATTTTGAACAATACACACAATATCTTTATAAATTGTAGCCTATGTGTTATTCTGATGTATAAGCTATATTATTGTAAAGTTTCAATAAAATCCATTCAGTAGTTTTTACGTGAAAGAGTAACAAACATCCATCCATCCATACATATACTTACCTACATACTTACGTACTCACAAACTTTCGCGTTTATAATATTAGTAGGATTCATCGATTACTCGAAGACGTCTGTACCGAAGTTGAAAAAAAAACTAACTTGTAACCTAACCTTAATTTGTCGTCAGAACCCACAGAAGAGGAACTAACCTCTGAGCCAGTGATCCCGGGCCAGACATTCTACAACCTGTACATCCGCATCACCGGCCTGGCGGACAGCTACAAGCCCCCGGCTCCGGGCAGCCAGGAGTTCGAGGAGCTGAGTCGCCAGATCTCCGACAGTCTCTCCGGCAGTCTGAGTCGCAACAAGGGATACCATGGGATTGCTGTTAATGGGTTTATACAGTTAGTATATTTTAATATAATTAATAGAATCTATACATAGAAATGGGGAATGTAAGTTTTGTCCCCCCTTAGCTCTCGAGAACTGCTTATGCTCCCTCGATAGCCCTCGATCTGAAGGCAACCCCTACTAGTAGAATAGAATAGAATAAAATAAATATGAGAAACATTGTATGAAAATGTACAAATGGCGGCCTTATCACTAAAAGCGATCTCTTACAGACAACCTTTGGATGTAAATATGGTAAGAAATAAGATGTAAAAGTGGGTAGTCATTGGTGTTTGAGTAATATAAAGTTAATGAGGAAACATAAAAACAATATTATAGAGACAATACTAATATCATAAGAATAATATAAGTTAACAAAGAAATATAAATAAGGAAATACATAATGGAAAGAAAGCATTCTATCTTTATAAAGAGGAAAGATTTGTATTTTTGTATGTTTGTAATGAATAAACTCAAAAACTACTGTGCCGATTTCAAAAATTCTTTCACCATTGGAAAGCTACATTCACCCTGAGTAACATAGGCAACATTATCCCGGTAATGTGTTCCCACGGGAACCGGGAACGAGTAAACTAAATCACGCGGGCGGAACTGCGGCGATCAGCTACTATATTGTAATAGAGATCACATCAAACAGCATTTGAAAATATATTACTTATTATAAATCCATATTATAGACTAGACTAGCTTAATATACTAGTACTTTTTAGGGTTCCGTACCTAAAGGGTAAAACGGGAACCCTATTACTGAGACTTTGCTGTCCGTCTGTCTGTCTTGGACTGTATCTCATGAACCGTGATAATTAGAAAGTTGAAATTATCACAGATGATGTATTTCTGTTGCCTCTATAACAACAAATACTAACAAACAGAATATAGTACATATTTAAGGGGGCTCCCATACAACAAACGTGATATTTTTGGCCGAAAAACCTTCTTCGAGAACCACTCTATCCATTGGTGAAAGCCGCATCAAATCTGATGCGTACTTTTAAAGATCTAAGCATACATAGGGACGGACAGACTTCGTTTTATTATAACTTTTAGTTGATTACCTAAAGAAACAGAGGAGAAACAAAACTAGACTTTTAAATTATTTTTTTTAATTTCCAGAAACGAAACAAACTCAATAATAGCAGATCTAACATTAAAATCAATAGAATCTAACACCATAGATGGTTCCACTGGACGTTCGTTGGACTCCACTCCTACTAACTCTAGCGAGAAAGAGACTGGAGAAGAGAGATGGGAGAGAGTTGTAAGAGATACACTTGCGGTGGGGAAAGTGGGGAATTTGAATGTAGATCCTGAGTTTTTGGTGTTTGAGCCGCAGAGTTGTAAGTATAAAAATATTTTATACCTAGGTATAAAAACAAATCTAACATTGATTAGATTAGAAAAAACTTTATTGTAACACACACACATACACATATCACGCCTATATCCCCGAAGGGGTAGGCAGAGGTGCATTACACACCCACAATTTGCCAATATTTTTAGTCCCACGTAACCGGGGACAAGCCTATTGCCGTCACCGGGCACATTTATAATGGGTTATATCCAAAATGGCCGAATGAATTTAATAAAAAGTAGCAGCTATATTGTATTTTGAAAAAATTGAAACCCTTTGCGTAGCGGTGTAATGTTGATGAAAGATGAAAGTAAACACCTATGATGCCATAAGGCGAAACCGGTCAGGATTATTAAAAAAATTAAAAATTAAAAAAATATTTGGAATAAGAATTTGAATATATGTACATAATTATAATACTGAGAGAACTGTTCTCTTTGAGACAGTCTTGAGAATGCCTCGTGAGTAGGTGAAACATATGTCGACGTTTATAATGTCTTCTATTTAGCGAAATTAGTTCAATTATATATAAAAAATCCAACATACATCCATTGTTTTATCATGGACTTTCGCCAGGTAACGCCTGATTCCATTCAATATACATAATTATATACTAAAAATATTTTCATAACAAAATATCGTTTAAAAGATCCTCCTTGTCTTTGCCGACTGGGAAGGTTCCCAGAATGCTGGCTGTGTTGCCACGTTGTATGGCGATACTTATTCGTTGGGTCAGAAAATAGCCAGCCTTCTGGTCCTGAGAAGCATCGATTAAGCGTCTCTATACGCGGCGGCGAGCACTCGGACCCCATGACCCCAGTGTCTCAACCCCAAACGGCTCAAATATGTAATTTCTTTTCCAGTAATATCAACAAGACCTAACGACGAGTCCATAGGGAATGCCAGGACTTTCTTCGGTCTCGCCGAGACTAAGCTCTGGGTGGTGGTGGCTTGTGTGGTCGCCTTACTGCTGGTGGCTTTACTGCAAGCCTCCTGTACTCTATACCGGGCTAGGCAGAGTAGTGGCAAAACTAAGGTGTGTATAAACTAGTGGTAACAATAATTTAAGCAAACAAAAATTGAATTCAAGTTGTCGGAATGGGATCAAATTGAAATGAGACCAGTTTTACTTCAAAAGTGGGTAACCGATAATGTTAACACATTGCAAGGGTTAAGCAACATCTGGATGGGCCGGTCTTAGGATGGGTTACCATTTCTCAAGACATTGAAACCCCTTCCGTGCCTCGGAGAGCACGTCCTCGCGTAGTTGGAGCTTGAAATCAGAATCAGGTCTAACTACAGAACTTGGGTTGTGAAGGTCAGATGGCAGTCGCTTCACGGAAAATATCGAAGTTCAGCCGAATCGCAGTTAGACTGCTAAGCCGACCCTAACTGAGTTGGGAAAAGGCTCGGTAAATGATGTTACTTCAAAAGTGGCTTTACTGCAAGCCTAAATATAATGGAGGCGGGGCCCCAAGAGATCAGACTACGTCCTCGCCGTCCACCCTGGACCCCAACTTGACCACGGTAACGCAGTGGCAAGTTGGGTGACCGAACGTCGACATCGAGAACTTGAGTGGCCAACACAGAGAGAAACTGCTTATTATGAATAAGCCTGAAGAGACCCTGGT
Source organism: Nudaria mundana (assembly GCA_963556515.1). NCBI lineage: Eukaryota > Metazoa > Arthropoda > Insecta > Lepidoptera > Erebidae > Nudaria > Nudaria mundana. Next base: position 12,200,325 of record OY748311.1, read on the forward strand.
CCTGACACTGCCCTTCCCCGGGCAGTCTCAGCCGACGACTTACTGCATTATTCCCGGAAATTGATTATGCCTATCGATTTGGGGGCTCGTTGCAGCGCGACGTCGACGCCCCAAAGAAATGTTGCTGCTGGGACTGACGATGGGTCAGCTCCCAGTAGTGTGAGGGGTAAGGGCCGTTCTTCTTCGCAGAAGAGGACCCTCGAGAAGGGGGGGCCGCCGCGCGACCGGAGCACTAGTTGCTCTGGGTGGGGGTCCCTCCTCTCCAGCGATTCGGTGCGCACGCGTCTCGACGCCTACAGAAAGCGCCCGCCAACACCACCCCCGTCATCTGTGCCGTCCCTGCGCAGTCGCAGGGATATCGGTGTGCCGCCCGCGCGGGAGATAATGAGTATTCTCTCCCGCATGAACGCGGCCATGCGGGGGAGTAAAAACATGTCGGGGAGGAAGAAGATTGTGGCTTCACTGGTGGATGAAGCCCAATCCTCCCTCGACAAGCTCCTCGAGCGGAGCGTCACAAAGGAGGAGGCGAAGCTCCGCAAGCAGGTTGCGAGCCTGGAGGTGGGGCTCCCGTATGGGCGGATAGGTTGGCGGTCAAGGGGAACGTGACTCTATTAAACAGACCACTTCGAACCTTGGCCGTCAGAACCATACGGGACCCATCCATGGGACCTGGAAGCGAGAGCCCTTGCGTCATTGTTCCAATGGCGCAAGGAGGCGCTGGAGCGGGACCCGAGGCCTGCGTCTCGAGAAATCGAGGACCAGCAGTCCCAACTCCGCCAGGATCTCATGGAGTCATGGAGGGTGCGACTCGAGCAACCCAAAGGAGGTGCCACCATCATCGCGGCGGTGAGACCTATCATGGACAATTGGCTGCAGAGGCAGCATGGTGACCTCACGTATCGTGCGACGCAGATCGTTACCGGGCATGGATGCTTCGGTAGCTATCTGTTTCGCATCCGTCGTGAGGTCACACCCCGGTGTCAACACTGCGAGGTTTCCGACGACGACACCGCACTCCACACGTTGGTGGAGTGCTCAGCGTGGGCGAGTCAACGCCGGGACCTCGTAGTGGGTCTGGGCGTGGATACCCTCTCGCTGGGGACCATGCTTCAAGCCATGGTATCCAGCGGGAGTAGGTGGAACGCGGCCGTGTCCTTCTGCGAGCAAGTTATGCTCGCGAAGGAGGCGGCCGGGAGGGAGAGGGAGCGTACCCTCCCCGCCGAGTTCCGTAGTCGGCGGCCAGGCCGCCCCAGACTACGCGACTACGCCCAAGACTATCGTCCTCCATGATCGGGGCCTGAGGACGGCGGGATCGCCACCCACCGTCCTTACAGAAGCAGGCTAGAAGGGTTGCGTGCTGCGGGGCCTTTGCCCCATAGCACGCAACCAGATTCACTCACTGACGCGGGATAAAACCCGACCCCAATGACGCGGGATTCTCGTCCCGACCAAACACCCGCAGAGACCACAGAGGTGGTCAAAGTCCGCCGGGCACCACTGGACATACCCTCTGCTAGTAACCAGAGACGCCCGGCAACGGACGTTAGAGCGGCCGCGGCCTTGGGCTGCGGAATTAAAAAAAAAAAAGCCTAAATATAATGAAATTAGAACTCAAATACATAATAAAATCAACGCAATATTGTATATCAATATATATAATACGACAATTTGTCTGTCTGTCCGTCCGTCTCGTTTTTCAATTATAATTAATAATACATACATTTGCATGAAATATGAAAATATTTTTTTATTTTTTATATTTGAGGCGATACAAAGTTCGCCCGGATAACTAGTATATATAATAGTGCTTCAATTTTCTCAATGTCCTTCATATCGCATACATGCGACTTCGACTTTCGTCGGATATTCATCGGTTTGGAAGTAAATAAAGATGATATTACCGCCTCTTTTTAAGGTTGTGTAATTCATGTTTCGGAAACCTTATAGTTTCGTCATGTCTGTCTGTCCGCATGTCCTCGGCTTTTCTCCTAAACGGCGAGTGCTAGAAACATGAAGCTGTGCATGGATGTGTATTTACTACTTTGACAAAGTGCTACAATAAAATTATGAAAAATAATATTTTTTTGGGGTAACTCCTATACACGGAACCAGAATTTAATATTTTTTTTATTGCGTAGTGTGGGGTATCATTAGATAGGTCTTTTAAAAACATTAAGAGGTTGCTAAGACGATTTTTTGATTTAAGTATTCGTTTGCGAGATATTCAACTTTATAGCTCTTTTTACCCGACACGCACTCTCCTGGTTTTTATTATTAATTTACATTTGAATGAGGGAATGCTGTTAAAGTCGCAGGCAGATAATTATACTTCCACGGCTCTATAGAGTCACACGCCGAAATCAAAACAATAATATAAAGCACGTAGTTTTAAATTCAAGTCAAATTTTAGATTTTATAAGATAAATCTAATAATTGAGACATATTATATATCATTATATACTAAAAAATATTTACATGACAAAATATCGTCAAAAAATCCTCCGCGTCATTGCCGACTGGGAAGGTTCCCATAATTATGTTGAATTCGGAAAAACAAAGTTCCGAGACTGTCCGAGAGACATTAAGAAAATAGAAGCACTGTACTGCAATAATAAACTGTAGTGCAGGTAACAATAAACTGTAGTGCAGGTAACAATAAACTGTAGTGCAGGTAACAATAAACTGTAGTGCAGGTAACAATAAACTGTAGTGCAGGTAACAATAAACTGTAGTGCAGGTAACAATAAACTGTAGTGCAGGTAACAATAAACTGTAGTGCAGGTAACAATAAACTGTAGTGCAGGTAACAATAAACTGTAGTGCAGGTAACAATAAACTGTAGTGCAGGTAACAATAAACTGTAGGGCAGGTAACAATAAACTGTAGTGCAGGTAACAATAAACTGTAGTGCAGGTAACAATAAACTGTAGTGCAGGTAAAAATAATTTAAAATTTAATAAGTATTCTTATTTAGAAGCTTGAATCATCATAACATAGTATGAAACAAAGTCTGTCCGTCCCTATGTATGCTTATATCTTTAAAACTACGCAACGGATTTTAATGCGGTTTTCATCTATGGATAGAGTGGTTCTCGAGGAAGATTTTTGTGTATAATTTGTCTAGCGGACGAAGCCACGAGCATTCGCTGGTAATAATATAAACAGGAGAGGAAATATTCGGTACCTAATTCCTGTAGATTTATTTAGTCGATGATTTCGCAAATGTCAAGGTAATGCCTGATTAGTTGATAGTCCCGCACAGAAGAACCAGTTATTCCTAACTAGCTCCATGTGCAGGACAAGAAACGTTGTTCGCTATGAGAGTGTCTGGAAACCCGATTTTTGCGGAGCGCCAGAGGTAATCCAAAAAACCACGCGCTCAGCAAAAGTCGAACTCCGTTCCTTACGTTAATTTGCTCGAAATACGTTTTCGTATTCCTCATACATTTCACACCAGCGCCCCTAGCGGTAACGTCAGGGAACTGTGAACTGACATACAGAATGAATCTTCGTTCGATAGATGTCGCTTATCGATTTTAAACGAGATATGGTTTGGTTACCTTTGAAGGTATATAATGAGTTACAATGTGAATGTTTTCGACTTTTCTATTTGCTTAACGTGCATTTTAGGTGCAATTACAAGATTTTTTGAAGGCCACGATGAAAAAGTGGGGTAAATTTATGGTATGCATTATGCATTGTTGAAATAAAGATGAGTCTTTATTTCAACAAACACAAACCATAATTTAATTTATCAAATCAATCTTTATTTCGGGTTCCACATATTATTTTGTAACATTGTGTATTAATAAAATTAAATTTTGAAATAAAAACAAACGAAATAAAACTCAATGTCAATTGTCAATATTATCATGCAATGTCCGTATATAATTAAATGTCAAATTAAAGAAAAATGTTAATAATTAAATTGAATACGTAATTAAATGTCAACAAAAAAACTAATAATAATCTTCTTCTTCCCCTTCTTCTTTTTTTAAAAACGAGACTCCATTGATATTCTTCGATAATTGCCAATGTCAAGTAATATCCATCATTTTAGCTTTCCTTGGCCAATTTCAAGTCCATTGAAATGTTACATTTTTTGGGGCTAAGTGTGCAAAAGTCTGTGATGAATAGTTTGCCCGATAGAGCGCAATAACGATTTGCAACCATTTTTCAAGATGGCGGAAAAGCCATAAGGGTTGGGACCCCACAAACTTGGGCTCCCCCTCCCACCCTGAAATAAAAAAATTAAAATAGCGTCCTCTGACTTTTGCACACCCAAATGTAACATTTCAATGGACTCCATTGTCAGATGTTGTCAATGTCCGAGGTGTTATAATGACAAATAATAATACACAAAATGTATACTGGTCAAAGCAGTGAACGGAAAAAGGGCTTACACTTTTTTTTGTGCGCGTTGCACACTTTACGAAGGTAGAAGGGCCCAACTCATTTAATTTATGAATAAAAGTTAACGTACTTTGAAAACTGGTCCTACTAATTCAAAGCAAAATGCTTTCAGATTTGCGCTATGATATAAATCACGTTGTACTATGAGTATAATACTATTATATAATCTGTGCTATGGATTATAGCACAGAGCCTATAACGAGAAAATGAAACCACGATCAAGTAGGTAATCAAAGATTCCATGTTTCTAAGAGAAAATACATATTAAAACGATTTAAAATACTGAATTAATTACTTTTACCACGCGCTGTCTTGGTACACCAATGCTTAAATAGGAAGTTCGATTTTTGCGGAGCGCGCGCCTGGTGGCTTTTTAGGTTACCTCTGGCGCTCCGCAAACATCGGGATTCCAGACTCTCTCATACCGAACAACGTTTCTTGTCCTGCACCTGGAGCTAGTTAGCAATAACTAGTTCTTCTGTGCGGGACTATCAACTAATCAAGCATTACCTTGACATTTTTAAAGAAATAAGAAGAAGAATGCGTAAATAGTAAATGTCTACTTACCCATATTTACGGAAGAGCATTTCAAATCTTTCGTCATACCTATTCCAGGAGCAACTAATCCCCAACTCAGCATGGAAGGACTACTCCTCGAATACGAACTACGCATTCGAGCCGTTCGAGAACGAGGACAAGTACAACTCTAACACGGCGTCCACCGCTCCTGTGCGGGCGCGACCCGCCGCGCGGCCCACCGACCCGCCACCGCCCCGCCCCGCCAGCGGCGTGTCCAGGAACGGGAAGTCTACGCCCAACCCGAAGGTACCACACAACTCTCAAGGGATCGTCAAACATACCAGCGACGTACACCACGCATTATGACATCTGAACAAGATCTGGCTTATACAATTTGTATGTTAACGAACACACTCATCACGCTGTTTCACGCTATGCTATACCACGCGTACGACGCTGTCACACACGTTTAAAGTGTCATAGCGCGTAGATAATGTAAACGTCAGACGTCGTAAGACGTAGGACCAGTGTGTCGCTGTCTCCCACGTGGCGTGGCATACGTCGTATGTGAAGGACCAGTGTGTTTCAAGCTTCACACAGCGTCGACCGCTCCCGTAAGAGCCAAGCGTGTAAATAGGCTATGAACTTTGTTAATCAACAACAAATCTACTCAGTCTAAAAACTACAAAATGAGATTGAGACATGAGATTAATTAGTAAATATAATACATTACAGAACAACCCCACGAACGGTTCGCACGCGCCCTCCCAGCCCGGCAGCGCGCACGCGAGCGCGGGTGGGCGCTTGCCCCCGGGAGCGCACAACAGCGCGGCGCAGTACTACCGCGACACGCGCTCGCTGCAGCGCCCCAGACACGTGGCGCCACCACACCAACAGTAAGTGACACACATACACAGATATATTCAATTCTTAAAAAAAAATATAACCAAATAAAAAACAAAATTGCAAGAAAAATCCGACTTCAAAAAGTTAAAATTTCCAAATTAAAATGTTGAGCATACGAGTAGCGACTTGAAATGACCGGAATGGGACCAAATAACTGTCGAAATGGGACCAAATTTAAATGAGACCACGCGGGGAAAGTTCTGAGTGTACAACCATAACAAACAACAGTTGTATTTAGAATCTACTTACTTCATTTATGAAATCGGTTAAAAATAAAATCTACATGAGAGTGAGATCCCTTTATCGAGTCCATATTGGCTCACCTAAAGTTCTTTACCCGAAATTGTTCTTCCTAATGATTTGTAATCCGAATGATCACTCTTCCTAAAATTTTCATTCATACTTTTATAGTGCTACCGGCGATGTTCATAACACTCATGTTTCCGAAAATTATAATTAATAATATCATTAATGTAAATATATTTAAACTCCTACTGTTTTTATCATAATGCTTTTATCCCTAAACATAATTAGGACCGATTCTGTTCTGGCACTTCGCCGGCCACTGCCGCGGCACGCTCGCTTCGCTCGCTCGGCTCGTGCGTTGTGGTCACAGTTCTAACTTAACCTAAACCAAAGAAATCTAAACAAAAAAGATATGACTTTGAATAATTGTGTAAAAGATGGTTATATTGAAAAAAATATAGGAAAACAAATAAAAGTATCATAGATGTTTATCGCTACTGACATTATGAAGTTGAATGCTTCGAAATTATGAACAATAGAGACAGAGTAGTTAGGAATTGTGATTGTTAGGATGAAAAATATTTAAGAAGAACATTTTCGGATTTCCAATTATCGGAGTTGAAAATTTAGGTGAACTTTGGCGCACCCCTCTTTATCACTTACTAGCTGATCGCCGAAGCTCCGCCCGTGTGATTTAGTTTACTCGTTCCCGGTTCCCGTGGGAACACATTACCGGGATAAAAAGTAGCCTATGTTACTCAGGGTGAATGTAGCTTTCCAATGGTGAAAGAATTTTTGAAATAGGCACAGTAGTTTTTGAGTTTATTCATTACAAACATACACACAAAAATACAAATCTTTCCTCTTTAAAATAGTAGTATAGATGGAGGCCATACACGCTAGGATTTGCACAATGGTTTTTAAGGTTTAACCATGGTATTCATACATAATCAACTAGGCTTATTGGTTATGCGTTAATGATTAAACCATAGTACCGTACAAACAGAGGTGTGCAAACACACCCACATCTCGCCAGCTATGTTAGGTCCCATGTAATAGGGGGCAAACCTATTGCCATTTACCGGGCACAAGTTCCAGACTCTGGGATAATTATCTGGGTAAAATTCTAAAGAGAATTATACATTATCCACCAGACCCGGGAATCGAACGCGAGACCTCGAGTGTGGCAGTCTGTACATAGCACCGTAACCTAAGAACAATTTTTATCAAATCAGCTTTCGAACAAAAAAACCGTTTAAGTGCAAGTCGGACTCGCGCACAAACGGGTCCGTACCAAAACTACAACAAAATCACGTTTGTTGTATGAGAGCCCTCTTAAATATGTACTACATTCTGTTTGTTAGTATTTGTTGTTATAGAGGCAACAGAAATACACCATCTGTGAACATTTCAACTTTCTAACTATCACGGTTCATGAGATACAGTCCAATACAGACGGACGGATAGTGAAGTTTGAGTAATAGGGTTACCGTTTTGTCCTTTGTGTACGGAACTATCTAAAAACTATCAAAACTGGTGCATCCAGATACTCAGATTAAATTGTATAACATCCTTCGTTTTACTAAGAATTATAATTATACTAGTCATCGCCCGCGACTTCTTCCGCGTGGTAATTTGGATTTGTTCCCGTTCCCGTCGCGCCGCGTTATATTTTGAACAATTCACACAATATCTTTATAAATTGTAGCCTATGTGTTATTCTGATGTATAAGCTATATTAGTGTAAAGTTTCATTAAAATCCATTCAGTAGTTTTTACGTGAAAGAGTAACAAACATCCATCCATCCATCCATCCAGACATACATACATACTCACAAATTTTCGCGTTTATAATATTAGTAGGATTATCTGTGGTTTTACATAAATTACAACCCCACTTCACTATGTATCCCGCCATCTTCCTTACATAGCCCCCAAAAGCAAAAATTCAGCCTTATTTTATGAATATTAAGTTCCCTCCGAGACGCCCAGGACTTTAATTAGCTGTGCCACAGAGCGGCTGGCACGTAAGATTTTGTTGCCTTTCATCAACATTTGACCGCAAGGCAACGGGGTTCAATATTTTTTCAAAATTACAATTTAGCTGCTACTTTTTATTAAATACATTCGGCCATTTTGGACATAACCCATTATATGTGTGCCCGGTGACGGCAATTGGCTTGTCCCCTATTACCTGGGACTAAAAATACTGGCAAATTGTGGGTGTGTAATGCACCTCTGCCTACCCCTTTAGGGATATAGGCGTGATATGTGTGAGTGTGTGTGTGTATTAAGTTCCTATGATATATTGTAGTGACAGAACAACAGATTTTTAACTTTGTTTTATGAAAGGGTGATCATAAGGGTGATATTGTAGGGTTAAATAATTGTATTCCATAACAGAACTGTAATTTCGATGCTCCACTCATGAGACCGTGTGGCCTAATGGATAAGGCGTCGGACTTCGGATCCGAAGATTGCAGGTTCGAGTCCTGTCACGGTCGAGATCTCTTTTTGAATTTTCTTCTTGTTTTAATATATTTTTTGTTACATATTTTCAATTTTAAATAGTTACAAATTATTTTATTAAGGTAGGTACCTAATATTATTAATAGAGTAGTATTATAACGGCTAATCAAAAAAAAAAGTTCTTTTAAAAAAATCCCTTTCCTAAGTAAAAATACTGATTGCGCAGCAAATAATTACATAATAATTACCTCAAATTTATTAATTTTAGCAGCATATTAAGTTTGTGACGCGTAGCTGTTTATTTAAAAACTAGTACGGTGTCTTGCGCAGTGCTTCGCGCCGCACCACGCCATAGGGTTTGGCCTATAACTTTTGACCCCTTAGGGCTAAGTCAAATTTTCGATTTTTTGGATAGCCTCCAGATCGAGGGCTCTCCGTAGAGGGGTCAACCATCATTGGACCATAAGCAGTTCTCGAGAGCTAAGGGGGGACAAAAATTACATTCGATTTGTTTGACATTGTTTGCTTGTGGGTACTTACTAGTCCTCACCTCACAATCCAATGTAATTTTCTTTAATTTGTTGAAATAGTACAAACTTGCTGTGACCATTTGATGCCACTAATGTAAAAAAATAATAATTGCATGTCTTTTTGGAGGCCATCAAGCAGCGCACTATGAAACTATATTGAACAACATTGCATTCCACCTGTTTTATGCGAATATGGTCGCTGCTGTGAATATTACTTCCCAGCAGAAAACAAATGATTTCGCAGTAAATGTGTTAATACTGGTCACGTTATCAACATTTTCTGCAATATAATTGGTTGAATAAGTCCATCTACTTAAGTCGACAACGCCATATGGCTGTTACTGAGCAGGTGCACCAATTTGCAGCTGATCTAAACTGGATATTCATCTAGGGTTACATCGAAATAATGAAGACGGAGCTGGCGGAATCTTAACCTAACCCTACCTAACCTAAGCTAATAAAAAAAAAACACTTTTCAACAATGGCGCGAGCCAAAAATTAACTTTCAAATGCTTCATTTAAAAATTAGATTTCGCGCACGAGGCAACAAATATTTTTTTTTGACACTGTCAAATGCATGTTTCTTTAATGCTTAATAACTCAAAAACTATAAGAGCCACATACACCAAAACCTAAACAGCAAACCACAGGATTATGTTATATCTTTATGCCAAATTTCAAGTTGATAGCTTAAGAGATGCGCCCGCTATCGTGTCGCAAACATTATTTGCTTGCCCATCGTTGTAGCAAGCTCCGTCTTAACTAGGTTCAGATCTTGGTAAGACATAGGTATGCTCTCGTATTTTTTCCAGAAAATTAACCTTATTGAGTTGACTCGTATAGGTACTCAAACTATGCAAAATTGTTTAATAAAATAATAAATAAATAAAAGTATATATTATATGTTCATATTTTTTTACAAATTGGAAAAAGAAAAAGCTTCCCACTAGTTCCATAGGGCTTCTACGAACTAGTGAGAATCACCTTTTATTTTCCATACAAATAAAAATTAATAAAACCATTTTTTATTTCAGTGCCAATTATTCAAATCGTCCAGACCGTTCGACATATTCTCTACCCCGTGGGGGACGTCCCGAAGGACCTCTTACAGCAAACCCCGACTTTTACTTCATGCCATCGCAACGGAAATATGAAGGTGAAGTTGTGAGAGTTTTCGTCAATAATTATAATAACGATAGAAAGTAGTATTGGGTTGTAAGGTATTGAGTTGGGGTCAATGAGAACGCTTGGGGTCAATGAGAACACATGGGGTCATTGGGGATTTTGGAATTATCCCCTAATTGAAGTCTCATTATACCGATATCCGTGGTGAAAAACCTAAGAGTTGAGATTAGGGATCATTGGGTATGAAAAGGGGGTTCGCTTAGTCCAACACTGTCGTTTATTTTACTTTTGTCAAGTTTTTTTTAAATTATTTCTTTGTAAGAGCAATAACGTTGAGAACATCTTGTATTTTAGATATTTATCATTTACTCGGACAAAAGTAAACTACATTGTTGAACTAAATGACCTTATTCAGACTTGGGGTCATTGGGTATAAATGTAGGGGTGGATAATAAAGCATGGCTGTTATTCACGTGAATTTTAAGGTTGGGTTGTGAAGAGTTAAGGATGCTTTTAATTTATTTTAGTACACTAAAATAAATTAGTTTGTTGTTTGTTGTATTTTAGTACACTAAAGTAAATTAGTTCTTAAGTTGCTATTAGATGAAACTACTTGGGTATAGAATGGTTGTATTATGTAGTAATTAATAGTTTTTGGGTAATATATTGTATTATGTAATTGCCTGTAGTTTTTCTACTGAGACTGTGTTTAGTTGCAAAAAAATAATATGGTTTTTATTTTACAACTTATAATTAAATGCTTAGCTGCAAAAAATGCATATTATTTTACTTGCAAATCAGCATTTTATTATATTTGGGATTGTGGATAGGGAGAGAAATAAATCTAGAAAAGTTGGGATGTTTAGAAATAATCGTATTTAATTTAAAAGAAATAATAAATTTGGAAAAGCTTTATTATTAACTGTAGTGTGCTTATAATATTTAGGCAGTTTAATAAAATGCCCAAATACTCGGAACAAAATTTAATAATCGTGTAGTTGCTTCTAATGTTCTTATAAATTATTTAATTACTTATGGTTCAAATTGAACTGTTTTCTAGAAAAAAAAAATACATTAGGGGTCTCCCATACAGATATGTACCGTACGTCTACTGTAGCGGTTAATTAGGTACCTATATTCTCACTCATATTGAAAGGGAATATAAGAGGTTACCACCGTCGTTGTCTATTTGGGGGACCTTTAACATTTTTATATTTTGTCTTTGTGGAATAAAGAAAAAATATATGGGAGATTATTATAGCTTTTAATCTACATTTGCAACGTAATATATTTAATTAGTTTGTACCTATTATTTAATAATAATATTATTACTAATATTTGAATGCTTTAGTGCCAGAATACTATTTCACTAATTTATATTAAGGTGAAACTATTTAATTTATAAATTTATGTAAATCTGATGTTTATGTATGTTATAATAATTATTTATTAAGTATTCATGTTGTAGTTATACAGTCAGTTTAAAAGTTTATTTAGTAAACAATTTACGTATAGAATTACTAATAAGTGACGCACAATTGCTTATCTGTAAATTAAAAACACTTAAACAATTCCCAGTTTACGTCGCATGATATTTTGAATTCAATTTTTAACAATGCTGTTGTAACCGTAATCTATACAAAAGTTACCGGTAACTAAATGAAGAATAAATAATGAGAAAGTGACTAATGTTTAAACCTCACAATAGGTAACAAATAAAATGATGCGAGTGATACTTCCAATATCTTGTGACTAGTTTATACAGAGCACAATCATCTGAGACATTATTACTTACTAACTAAAAATTAAAGTTTTTGAACTTTTGGAAGAACAAATTATTTATAATATTAAAAATAATGAGACTCAAATGATGTTACCATACTGCACGAAGCTTTTAGAAAAAATTGCAAATCTTTGACCTCGCTTTTGTTGGCCTGATTACTTATTCATTAGCATATGTTATATTTAAGCTGTACATAACACATTTTGCTTCATTTACAGTGTATATAAAGTATGTTTTAAATATTATGACCAATTTTAGTTGAGATTAGCGTGATTATGAAATAACACTATACGGAAATGTCACATAATGTGACCATTAAGGTTCTATAAATGTTTAAATAAACTTTCATAACTTTTATGAAAACAAAAGCAAGGCTCAACTGCGTTACTTGATATAAAAACATTTAAATAATATTAAGTATCATACTTTCACATTTTTACTAACCACGCCATCTAGTGACATCAGATAGAACTGGTGATAATTAGTTATAAAATGGGGTTAATGGGAATCGCATGATATTTTTGGAAAATTTAAATAATTATTTATACTTACTACTAATTGGCTTTCAATTTAAAAAAACTAAATTTTTTAATAAATATTAGATGGTACTTTCTTGTTACAAAATTCATAATTATGTAAGTAAATTTGATTGCAACAGTTTTATTTTTTTACAGATTTTTGATGGCGACTACAGATTGGGGTGATTCTAATTAAAATGTAGTTACCGACTTATATTTCTACAATTAAATTGCACCGATATTTTTTAAGACAATAATTATATTTTTTTCACAGTTTATTTTATTATATATAATTTATATTTTTTTTTATTTTAAATTTCCAAAACCAGATCTAGTCTCATGTCACAGTTTTAACTAATAAGTTACAAACAAAATGTAATTAATACAATTATTGTTATTATGTTACATTCTTTTTACAAAAATAAAATGTGTTGTAAATATTATTGTAAACAAGTCGCTGTAAATTGCACATATAATATAAGATTACAAATTAGATTTAATATATAATTTAGGGAATGTAAAATTGAACAAAACTAGATATTAATTATTTAAACATATTTTCAATTTAGTAATTGTTATAATAAATTGGACTTCATCTTTTGATGCAATCTGATCGAAACGTCGGGAAAGGTCTTGTGTCTTGAATATTATCACATTAAGGTTACACTGTAGTATAACTATCAAGATAATAATTATACTCCGACTAAAATCTGTGTGATATAATTTGTACTAGCTTTACTTGAAATGTCATAGTAATTTAATTTTGTTGGATAATACAATGTCATTTGTCAATGTCAACCGTGAAGCGACTGTCATCTGACCTCCACAACCCATGGACGATATCGAAGGTCTGTAGTTAGACCGCGAGGATTTTTGATTTAGAGCTCCAACTACCCCTAACGACTGCCATAGATGTTAGTATGACCACCGGGACCGACGCGACAACGTGCTCTCCGAGCCACGGAGGTCTCAGTGTCTTAAGAAATAGTCACCCATCCTAAGACTGGCCTGACTAGATGTTGCTTAACCTTTGCAATGTGTTAACATTATCGGTTACCACTAGACCACGAGCTCCATACTGTTCAGAAAGAAATAAAGAATATTTTTATTGTTACATCACAACTTTACACTCAACGTTACACAAAGAAAAATATAACTTATCTGTGGTCATGATGGCCACAGACGTCAAATTGACGTAAGTGACACAAACTGTCACAACACAAGTGTGGTTTGGTTTGACACTTATGAGTGACGTATGTGTGGCGGGAAATACGTGGCAAGCACGTGGCGCGTTTTTACAACATATTATTTAAGTTCACTGTATTATCCAACAAAATTAAATTGGATGGAATCATGCGTTACCTGGCGAAAGTCCATGACAAAGCAATGGTAAATATGAAGTTAAAACTTTTTAAATTCATAGCATTATTTCGCTAAAATAGAAGACATTACAACGTCGACATATGTTTCACCTCTACACGAGGCATTCTCAAGACTGTCTCAGAGAGAACAGCAAAATATGAAGCAAGAACATGGTTGTTTATAAGGTATGAACATGTAAATCTCGCTGGCGCGATGTAGGATGTGTCGCACACCATTACCAACAATTGAACACAAATTGAACACAAAATTAAATTATTATGACAAATCAAGTAGAGTTAATATAAATAAAACCCACTCATTTTAGTCGGAGTAAATTTATTACCGTGATAGTTTTCTTCAAGTTTGGTCAAATCCGGCTTTAGTCCCATTTTTATAACCATTATTAGTGAAAATCGTGACAGTGTAAGTAGGTACCTATAAATCTCCTTTTCGAATTATCTACGGTATTATGACATTTTGATTACAAGTGTCAAGTTGACATTTCAATGTGTGAATATCTGGTTAATATGGAACATAGTCTATGACTCATTAGTTAGCAAGTGATACGCAGCCCTATAAGCATAGCTTCGGAATAGTTTGTCTATAACCAATGATATTGCAGAAACGTACGATCACGTAAAATTTCCTGCAATACTATTGGTTATCGACAAACTGTTACGAGCGCTGTGGTAAGGGGCTGGTCTTTGGTAAGTATAGTTCAATGCAATCGAAATATTTAGGCTAAAGAATATTTAATAAAAACACTACTTTTCATCGGTGGTACACGCTTAAACCTTGCGTTTGCTTGTTCGCGTATGTAACTTAACGTCCTCACACATTTATGATTTTAAGTACGAAATTAATAACTGTTACACGCCGTTTACACTTTTCTTTATTAGTGTGCGACTTCATACATTTTCTGCTAATCACTTAACAGTTGCAAGTAGAAAATGTATGAACTCGCACTTAACACCTCGCAAGGTGTTAAGTGCATATTGAATTCATTTGGTCACCTGTCCATAGGATCGACTTTATATCTATATAGAAATGGGGAATGTCCTCCTTAGCTCTCGAGAACTGCTTATGCTCCAATGATGGTTGACCCCTCTATGGATACCTAGCCCTCGATCTGGAGGCCAGCCAAAAAATCGTAAATTTGACCTAGCCCTAAGGGGTCAAAAGTTATAGTCATACCTATGGCGTGGTACGGCGCGAAGCACCGTGCAAGACACCGTACTAGTTTTAAAATAAATAACGAAAGATTTTAGTTTTATCGTCGTCCTAAGACGTATATTATAAACACACATATTTTAAAGACACATACGTGCATACTTAAAAGCCACATCTCGGCGTCTAGTCGCTAAAGTGTCGTTTACGTTTTGCGAAGTGTTAAGTGCGTGTTCATACATTTTCTACTAATCACTTAACAGTTGCAAGTAGAAAATGTATGAACACGCACTTAACAAAGTGCAAACGGCGTAAGAACAAAGGCTTTCACCAACAAACTACCTTAAACTAGAAGTGAGCATAGAGCAAATGCCCCCTCTTCCTGCCCCCGCGCTTCATATCACGCCCCATATTAGGTATACTACTTGCCGCCACCGAAATATAAATAAATAAAATAATAAATATTTTGGACATTATCACACGACGTCATCTAGCCCAAATTAAGCTTGTGCTATAGGATCTAGACGACTGATAAACATACTTATATATTTCTAAATACATACATATTTTCTTCTAAATTATACACTAGCTGTTGTTTAGATCGACATAACTTTTTTATTTATGAACCGATTGAAATAAAACAAACCTTAAATGTTAAGTTGAATAAATGACAACGCATTACTGAAAACCACATTTAAATCGGTTAAGCCGTTTCTGAGATTAGCGTGTTCAAATATTCTGACAAACAAATAAAAATTTACAACCATTGTTTTGGGTTCTATTGCGTTCAGAAAGCCCCCTACAACAGTTTCTCTATTATATCTTCGTTGTACAGACATCAACCACAACTTTATTATACTCGTATGTATTGATAGAAGACACCCAAACTCCGAAACAAAATCTTGTGGATCGCACAAATAATTTGATTCGACCCAGATTCGACCCTGGGACGGAAGACACACATACCACTGCGCCACCGAGGCAGGAGAATTGACTCACTCTTAGTATTTATTAAAGAAAACATATGACAGGCCTTCTGCCATGAATAGCCACTCGCGTCTGATACTGAACGTCGGCAAATCCCATACGCTTAAGTACCTAGAAAGGATCATATCGCCGTCTTCATCTAATAGCCGATAATTACCATAGAAGTAAATAATTGACAAATAGACAAATATGTTAGGACAATTCACACAACGCCATCTAGTCTCAAACTAAACAGAGCTTGTGATATGAGTACTAGATAAACTGATATACATTTTTTTGTAAATACATACATATTATACATAGGAAACATCCAGACTTCGGTACACACGTATGTGTTATCACACAAAGTTTGTCCCGACCGGGAATCGAACCCGAGACTCCGGCGTCGACAGAGTGCTTATGTGTGATTTGATCCACCTCTGCCTACTCCTTCATGGCTAGAGGCGTAATGATATGTATATTATGCTTTAGTTGGGAATATTTGCTTTACGGTCGAATTATATTTTGTGAACGGTATTACTCGGTAGGGACGGCGATATGCTTAATAAACATTTAATATTATAATACAAAATATATTAAATAAGTGTATTAAATAACATAACATAGCATCACGCCTTTTCCCCCGAAGGGGTAGGCAGAGGTGTGCAAACACACCCACATCTCGCCAGCTATGTTAGGTCCCATGTAATAGGGGGCGAGCCTATTGCCATTTACCGGGCACAAGTTCCAGACTCTGGGATAATTATCTGGGTAAAATTCTAAAGATAATTATACATTATCCACCAGACCCGGGAATCGAACCCGAGACCTCGAGCGTGGCAGTCCGTGTATTAAATATATTAATTAATATATTATATATAAAATAACCCGTTAATAGTATTAAAATAGATTATAAGTTATCGGTACCTAAGATTGTAAATGAAATAAAATGACTATTATAATTGAAATTGTTTTATTTAATTTTATTTATCACGGACATACTAGTAGTAAGGAGACAAAAAAGGATTAAGCATTTTTAGAGTTAGTTTAGTGAAATTAGTGTTACAGAGTGCAGTGGGTGGTACTACCCTTGAAGAACACAAGAACTAAGTGTCTTTCCATTAAAATAGCAGGCCTATGTCACTCGTCTAACAATCGCAAAAAATACGTGACGTCAGCGACAACTTGAAGTTGTAAGTCAGTAAGGGTTGTCTCTTGTTTGTGACACGTCATTGACCATAGAGTTGATATTGAGGGATTAACGTCATAATTATTGGTCAAATTATGCTGGTATATATTTTAATTTACTGGACAACTCTAACGTTCGAATGATGTTCTCTGTAAATAAAAGAATGTGCTTTAATTAACGTCGGAGTGCAAGTTCTGTATGTAAGTACTAATCCCTATTCTGTGATAATAGAGGCTATAAGATAATAGAGGCTATAAAATAATAGAGGCTATAAGATAATAGAGGCTATAAGATAATAGAGGCTATAAGATAATAGAGGCTATAAGATAATAGAGGCTATAAGATAATAGAGGCTATAAGATAATAGAGGCTATAAGATAATAGAGGCTATAAGATAATAGAGGCTATAAGATAATAGAGGCTATAAGATAATAGAGGCTATAAAATAATAGAGGCTATAAGATAATAGAGGCTATAAGATAATAGAGGCTATAAGATAATAGAGGCTATAAGATAATAGAGGCTATAAGATAATAGAGGCTATAAGATAATAGAGGCTATAAGATAATAGAGGCTATAAGATAATAGAGGCTATAAGATAATAGAGGCTATAAGATAATAGAGGCTATAAAATAATAGAGGCTATAAGATAATAGAGGCTATAAGATAATAGAGGCTATAAGATAATAGAGGCTATAAGATAATAGAGGCTATAAGATAATAGAGGCTATAAGATAAGTGCCAATGGACACATTCTTTACCTACATAGTAAGGCTATTGTAATTGTTATGAGGTAACCATTAAGTAAATAGTACGAGACGCCCAGGACTGTAAGATTTTGTTGCCAACATTTCATCGCAAGACAACGGATTTCATTTTTTTTCAAAATTACAATATAGCTGCTACTTTTTAATAAATTCATTCAGCCATTTTGGATATAACCCATTATAAATGTGCCCGGTGACGGCAATAGGCTTGCCCCCTATTACGTGGGACTACAAATACTGGCAAATTGTGGGTGTGTAATGCACCTCTGCCTACCCCTTCGGGGGTATAGGCGTGATATCTGTGTGAGTGTAATCATTAAGTTACATCATAATGAAAAAAAAACAAAAAAATATTATATTAAAAATATATATCTACAAACAAACTGTTTAACGGACTTTTTGTTACCTTTGGACTGGGTGAATAGATGTAGTTTTTTTTTAATCAAAATATAGCTACTGCTTACCAAATGATCCCATTTCAATTTCATCTCACTCCGACAATTATTTGATCCAATAATCTCGCAAACGGATTCTTAAATCAAAAAATCATCTTAGCAACCTCTTAATGTTTTTAAAAGACCTATCTAATGATACCTCACACGATGGGATAGACGCAAAAAAAAAACTAATCCCACTACATCTAGGTATCCAAAAAAAAATTTTTTTTTAATTTTATTTTAACACTCGGCGTAGTTAATATACTCCTTCAGGTTTCTAGCACTAACCGTTTGGGAGAAAAGCCGAGGACAGACGGACATAACGAAACTATAATCGCTAGACGTCGTCACGACTTACCACCAGCGGGCAGCGTCAATTTGGCGAACCAAATATAAAAAAAAAGGGTTCCGATACTTTTACTACGGAACCCTAAAACACATCAGATATTAACATAAAAACCAACTATAATTACCGGATTGGGACCAAATAATTTAAATTTCGTTTTTTTTTTTAATTGAAGCAGTAGGTAGCTTTTAATTAAAAATAAATACAAGGATATGAGGTAACCAACATATTGTCGTCGAATTGAGAACACTCTTCCTTTTTCGGTCGGTTAAAAAGTTGGGACTAAATTAGAAGGACCTTTGTTTGTCAACACCTTGTTAGTAGTGACTTACTTCATTGAGCGGAGCGAAGCGGAGCTCAATCTTAGGCGACAAGTGTAAATCGTTTGTGTGCCAACTCCTCCGAAACGGCTCGACCGATTTTGACATGCTGGTCGACATCATACCCGGGAGTGCATATCTCTGAAATCATGAAAATAGAGCTGACCACGGAGGAATAATCACCGAAAAGCCAGATGATTAAATGGTTGCCATGGAAACACGTGCGTCAACAATGAAAATAGAATTTTTTTCATTCGAATAATTAATTTAAGAGTTCGATTCAGATTCTGATATGTAATAAAAACATTTGTTCCTCTCAACATTTGCAATTAGCAGCATGCACTGCATACCTAGTAAGTTCAGCCGTCAGATTCTTACTCACACGCTCTACAGCCATTAGGCTTTCCAGCGACCTTCGTACCGTCACAGCAGCGCCGCCTACCGCGTTCAATTGTAAATTTAAATCATCTCGAGTAACACCTGAACACACTATGAATTTCATCAAAATCGGCGTAACCATTTAGGAGTTCGGACATTTGAATGATTCGGCTAATTTTGGACTCAAAATATCCGTACAAGTTCATGGATGGTTTAAATAAAATAAAATCCCACCCCATGAATTGAATTTACAAAATTCAAGGATGTTCACTGACAGCACAGCATACATATTCTTAAAAATAGCAAAAAGCCAACATCACGTGGTATTCCCAGGCGGTCACCCATCCAAGTACTAACCACGCCCGATGTTGCTTAACTTCGGTGATCGGACGAGAACCGGTGTATTCAACATGGTATGGACGTTGGCAACAAGCATGCTTAATTTTTGAGTTACTATCTATTGTGCAACACGGATCCGTGCGTCATTGTACTTGATCAAGGATTCGTGTCACGACGAAGTGTTAATTTTTGTTCAGAATTAATTATAACTCTAGAAACGTTTCTTAGAAATTAATATGAATTAACAATGGTCCTGCCTACCCCAGTGGAAAGGAAGCGTGATTTTATGTATGTATGAATGAATAACGGCGCCGTGGGGTTTTTGGGGTTTATAGCCGATGTTGTTTAACCTTTCAAACAGCGCTTTAAAACTTAAAAAAAAATGGGAGCACGGGCGGGTGATGACATCGTGACGTTGTCTTACCATCTCGTAGAAAAAAAAGGAATATCTCTACAACCAAACCATATTTTACGATTCTGTAAACGGCAATAGGTTTATTGATAGATATTTGATGATCAAGCCCCAAAAAGTGAATAATAATGCAAACAAATTATTTAGTCATTAAGTTGTTTTGATGTGGCCGCTAGATGGCACGCTATAGTTTGTATTCACTGAATAAGATATAGTAGGAAAATATGTTTTTTGTGTTCTCGGAAATAGTCTTTCATTTCACTAGACTAGCAAGGTCTTATTCAGGTATTTATAAGAAGAAACTCGTATGATACGAGTTTCAGACTCAGAGACAGATTACGGAGGACGTAATCTGACACGAGCCGTGTGAACATATATTATTACTAGTAGTTCTGCGAACAGTAGACCTCGCGTTATTTTCGCATTTCCCTACATTTCTCCCCCATTTCCCCCCCCAATCGAAAAATCGACAAAAGTTGCGCCTTGCAACAAAGAACACTTGTGCCAAATTTCATGAAAATCGGTTGAAAAATGCGGCCTGTAGACCGGAACTGACACACATACATACATACAGACAGACAAACAACGCCAAATCGGCCAGTCCTAGAGTTGAAACTGAGACGCTTCGCTCGCTCGGTTAATTATAAGTACGCCCATTATCCCGGAGTGGGTAGGCAGAGGTTACACACCCACATTTTTGCCAGTAAGAGTAAAACAATCATTATTTAAAAAGTCATTTATTTGAACCAAAAATATATAGTCACCAATTAAAATATCACATATTTATTGCATTTGAAAGTAACGAGCAGGCGACAGGGATATTTTTAAATAAAATTTTATCATTTTAATAAGTAGACCCCTGGCGCCTCTTCGGAAAATAAAATTAACCACAGCGCCATCTAGTCTCAAATCTGGAACTAAACAAGGCTGGTAATAATAAAACTAGATAACTTCTTTATTTAACTTTTTACAAAACATTATATTCTTTTGTACAATAAATTACAGATTTTCGTAAAATTTATTTAACATGATTTTTATAAAAAATATTTTTACTAAGTAATTAATGTAAATAAATCTGTTTAATCTCGCTTCTCTTACATATATACCTAATGAAAGTTTTGTAACCTGTTTGTTTGTTTTGGTATCACATACTTAAAAAAGAATACACCTTATTTACTCAGGGTAAAACCATAAAAACTTTAAAAGAAATAGCTAGATAATTTTTTTACCGACTTCAAAAAAACGAGAAGGTTTTCAATTCGATAGTATGTTTTTTTTTCATTTTTGTTACCTCGACTGGGTATATCGATTTTGATTTTTCTTTAATTAACAAAAGCTCCTGCTTCACGATTGGTCACAATTTCATATCGTCCCATTTCGGTAATTTGAAGTCGGGTTTTGTGTTCTTATAAATAAATGTCAAAAAGTAACATAACATGTCACTGCTTATAGTCTGTTGAAATGTTACATGAGCTTTGCATTTTTTAGAGGACGCAATTTTTTTATTTTTGGGACATGGCATTGTGTTGGGTAAATGTATTCAATGTATTATTATGTCCACCAAATGCCGACAATCGAAAGCATAAAGAATACAGCATGAATGTTACTAGGTGTGTGCTCAAAAATTTTCTCACTTTTTTGCTTATAACTTCTTTAATTTTTAATTTAAGTCAAAATGTTATAAAAACACATAGCAAAACAATTTGCTACAAATTATGATTTTACATTTTTTTTTAAGACGCATAGTTTCTGAGATATCGCGAAAAAAGTGTTTTCACCCCTTACTTCAAGATGGCGGCCGGGAGACAAGGGTGGTGACCCCACAAACTTGAGGTTAAGCTTCTATTGACACATGTCCCAAAAATAAAATTGCGTCCTCTAAAAAATGCAATATTCGGTCCTTAAATTGTAACATTTCAATGGACTATTATCCATACGGATATGATTACACAACTATATAAGCCGCCCACGATGCGAGTGGGATATAACCCCCCCCCCTCAAACTAAGCAGAGCTTATGATATAAATACTTATATACATTTTTTTTTGTAAATACATACATATTATACATAAGAAACATCCAGACTTTGGTACAAACGTATCTGTCATCACACAAAGTTTGTCCCGACCGGGAATCGAACCCGAGACTCCGGCGTCGAAAGCGGATGCGCTCCGACCCCGCCACCAGCAGTCATACCGTCCACTATGACGTCACCAACATGGCCGCCAATCCCATTGTCATCTTGCGCGGCTTCTACATTGTATTTATGTATGTATATTTATTGCACCAACACCGCACCATAATGATATCCCGTTTAATATACCATGACACCTAGAAATATTACAAGTAGAACGCTCTAACAAATTCATTATATTATTTAGCTACCGATGACCCAGTTATTGTACCGCAGGAGTGTAAAAACCGGTCAAGGGCGAGACGTACTCGCGCACAAAAGATTCCGTAAGAAAACGGGAATCAAAAACAGTTGTATGGGAGCCCCTTAAATGTTAATTATATTCTATCTTTTAGTATGCGTACAAAATTCCCGTTAACCGAAAAGTGCTTGTGGAGGAGTGGGTTCACGTCAGTATTGTGATGACCCGGGCATCGAACTCAGAACCGAACGTTAACCAACCCGACTACAACCGTTTGAATGATTTTTCTATAAGTTTGACCGTACACCTTTCACTTGCTTACTCTTATAACGCCATGCGTCCTGAAATACAAATAAATAAATAAATTAAAAAAAAACACATCAAACTTTGATACAAAAATTCCGGCTAAGTGCGAGTCGGAGCGCACGAAGGGTTCCGTCCATCTATAATACCATCTATACATATAAAACAAAGTCAATACAATTCAATTCAATTCTAGTTATCTATAAAAATGGCAAATCGGAATTACGTTTGTTGTATGGGAGCCCCCCAAAATATTGATTTTATTCTGTTTTTTGTTGTTAAGTCAGCAACAGAAATATATAATCTGTGAAAATTTCACGTTTCTAACTATCACGGTTCATGAGATATCCTGGTAACAGACGGACCGACAGCAACGTCTCAGAAATAGGGTTCAAATTTTACCCTTTGACTACGGGACCCTAAAAACCGAGTTCAAATTATCGAAGTGGGACCAAATAACTGTCGGAATGAGACCAAATCAAAATGGGACCACCCGGGAAGCAGTAGCTTTCAATTACCAAAAAAAACAAGATAAAAATATGGCAAAAATTTTCCATATATTTTAGAGTTTTCGAAAGTTTTTTCATAAAATCTAAAAAATGTCACATGACTTGAAGTTCAACATCATTTTAGAGGTCTTTGACCATGTTGAGTTGATTGCAGCTGGTCTTGAGTCTCTAACTATTACCGTTCTCGATTTGACCTCGTTTTGACCATGACCTTGAGATCAGAGGTCGAAGGTCAAGTTCATTTTAGAGGTCTTTGACCATGTTGAGTTGATTGCAGCTGGTCTTGAGTCTCTAACTATTACCGTTCTCGATTTGACCTCGTTTTGACCTTGACCTTGAGATCAGAGGTCGAAGGTCAACCACCTCTCAAATGAACTTGACCTTCGACCTCTGATCTCAAGGTCAAGGTCAAACGAGGTCAAATCGAGAACGGTAATAGTTAGAGGTCAAGTTCATTTCAGAGGTCTTTGACCAAGCTAAGTCGATTGGCGTTTACACAGAGTCTCTAGCTCTTACCGTTCTCGAGTTGAAACTCGTTCACGGAGGACGGACAGACATTACTGTTGTATAAGAGATTTTGTTTCGAAAACTCTAAAATAAAAAAACGATTCAAGCAGTCAAAAGATCATTCACCGAGCCTTTTCCCAACTCAGTTGGGATCGGCTTTCCAGTCTAACTGCGATTCGGCTGAACTTCGATATTTTCCGTGAAGCGACTGTCATCTGATCTTCACAACCCATGGGCGATATCGAAGTTCTGTAGTTAGACCACGAGGATTTTTGATTTAGGGCTCCAACTACCCCTTACGACTGCCATAGATGTTAGTATGACAACCGGGACCGACGCGACAACGTGCTCTCCGAGCCACGGAGGTCTCAGTGTCTTAAGAATTCGTCACCCATCCTAAGACCGGCCTGAGTCGATGTTGCTTAACCTTAACCTAACACAACAACCGACTTATTACTGAAATGAAATGAAAATTGTCGGAACGGGACCACTTAGAGAGTACCTTTCAATTGAAAAAAACAATCAAAATCGGTTTTGACTCCTCCATTTTTGGAAATCGGTTGGAAGTAATACTTACGACAAATTTTAAATCGATTCCCCTTCTCTTGGCAATTTCTTCTACTTCTTTAGCGATGACGTCTTGGACTGTATTCTCCGTATCGATGTAATGGCAGGAGCTGCTTGCGAAGTGAAATGTGATCGCTTTTCGATATGTCTGAAACAGAAAACCACCAAAGTTTATATAAGCGCCATCTATTGACGCAAATAGATAACTCTGCAATAAATAAAATCACGTCAAACAAAAACCGACTTCCAATTACCGGAATGGGACCAAATCAATAGATATAAGAAAATAAATATAAAAAAACCGGTCAAATGATCCACGAATGTAACTGGATGCGGTCAAAACTCTTTAATGTTAAATATCAATATTTCGTGTTTCGTGTCCGAACGTTTTTAACCCTTTGAATGCAAATTCCTGTTAAATGTTACGGATATCCGGACATTATATTATTTCTAATAACCATAAATTATGTTCTATACGTAAAATTGTGTCTATTTAAAATATTTTTTTATTCTATGGTCGCATACAAATATTCCTATCGTTTATCTAATTCTCATATCACGGGTTGTTTGATTGACTGATTTACAGTGATAACTGCCTACTTGAAAGGTTAGTTATCTTAAAATGGTTCCTCATAAAATAAAAATGTAAAAACACAAAATAGCAAAAAGCCAACATCACGTGGTATTCCCAGGCGGTCACCCATCCAAGTACTAACCACGCCCGATGTTGCTTAACTTCGGTGATCGGACGAGAACCGGTGTATTCAACATGGTATGGACGTTGGCAACAAGCGTCCTTAATTTTTCCGTTAATTTGAGATATATAATTGGACCGGTTATTTTTAATACCAATCGAATTGTTAAAGATTCTTGACAATATCCATTTATTGCAATATTGGTGGCAAAAGTTTTTGAATTTTCTGTCACAAAATGTGCACGTTTTACACAATTAACCCTTTCAATGAAAACATCATCAGAAATTAATTATCCCATCAGATATCCGGACACACGGATAAATAAACTGTACATTTTATAAGTTCACTAATTATTTAATTTATTTTTTAAGTTAACTTACAATTATTACACCGATTAAATTACAATAAAAAAAATAAACAACACGTGTAAGTGTAACAATAACTTATAGGCTAACCAATGCGCGATTGAGTTTGGTATAAAATTACGTAAAAATTATAAAATCAAATATGTTAAATTAAATTACATCAAAATTAATTCAATTAATTAAAGTGAATAAGTATCAGAGGCCGACAAGCTGAAAGCTATTATTTTAGTTACGTCGGAGTCGGAGATGGTGGTTCCACAATACCAGTTTAGCTTAAAATCAGGCGGGTCGAGGTAGCTTTGACTAGTCAAAATGAGAAAAAAGTTAGATTTTGTGTTACACATGTTTCTGCTTTATATGATTATTATTTGTTGTCCTGTTCGGTCTAACAGTTTCTTCATACAATATAATATAGAATATCAATTTTCAACTCTACAAGGATTTTTTTATTTGAATTTTAATAAAATCAAAATACAAAAATCTAAACCATCAAAAGCCAACATCACGTGGTATTCCCAGGCGGTCACCCGTCCAAGTACTAACCACGCCCGATGTTGCTTAACTTCGGTGATCGGACGAGAACCGGTGTATTCAACATGGTATGGACGTTGGCAACAAGTATCTTTAATTTTTCCGTTAGTATGAGACATTATATATTTATACTTCCGATTGTCTGCATTTGGTGGAACTTATAATAATACATTTTGAATAAACTCACTTATGTATGAGAGATAATAGGACAGGTTAGGTATTTTTAATATCAATTGAATTGTTGAGTGAAGGTGTAACCCACACCAATGTCCACGAAGTAATTCGGAATAATAAAAGTAGTTTAAAGAAACGTGCATGTAAGTAAGCTAAGTTGGGTACCGCTAATATCGATCTTTATAATATTTATTCTGGGTTTGAGGTTTCGAGCGTCTTAAGTGCTGCTATTCTAAATTTGGAATATGATTGCCCAAAAATATCAGTATCCGCGAGGTGTGCGTTATACGTTTCAAGGATGTGGCGGAGAGGAGCGCGCACCTTTCGGTCTTCACCTGGGAGTGTAGAACAGCCGGGGAGCGCGCGCCTCCCTCACCAATCCGTTGCGAGAGACCACATAACACAATTGATTAGTTATATCGCTACAATCAAACCTATTGTTACAAATACCATATAACGTCATACACATAAGGAATTTGCGTCGAGACTCCAGGCTTAGCAAGTTATACTCGTGAAGTAGATCTGAGTACGAACATTTCGAGTGGTGAAACTTGTAATGAAGGCCCCCGAGAAACTTTTTTTGAACCGTCTCCAGTCTCAGTACGTATTTATCATAAATAAGGTCCCATATTGGGACAGCGTAATCTAATTGAGATCTAACTAGAGTTTTAAATAAAAATAATAACGTAGAAGGGCGCTTAAAGTCTTTAGAAGATCTCATAACAAATCCGTACATTTGAAAAGCCTTACTCACTATATTGTCTACATGGAGGTCAAAATGTAGTTTACAATCAATAGTGACACCTAGGTCCCGAATGCTATCAACTCTTTGCAAAACTGTGTCCTGTAGTACGTAGCTATGAGTTAGGATGTTCTGTTTTTTTTGTGTAAGCGATGACCTTGCACTTGGGTACACTAAGTTTTAGGTGATTAAGACAACAATATGAAGAGAGTCGGTTAAGGTCATCTTGTAAAAGAAGACAATCATCTAAAGTTAAACAATTCATATAAATTTTGATATCGTCAGCATACATGAGAAAGCGTGAGTTGACGAAGCAGTGCCCTATATCGTTGATGAAGAGATTGAAGAGGAGAGGCCCAAGGATTGAGCCCTGAGGAACACCTGAAGTAACGGTCGCAGACTCAGACTCATAGCCGTTCACTACAACTCGTTGAGTCCTGTTAAAAATGTAGGACATAAACCACCGTAGCAAGTTCCCACGGATGCCGTTAAATGCGATCTTGTCAAGGAGAAGTTTATGGTCCACCTTGTCAAAAGCCTTCTGAAAGTCCGTATATACAGCGTCTACCTGGACTCTAGCGTCCATATTCTCAAACAGGAAGTTAGTGAATACCATGAGGTTAGTGGTGGTCGAGCGGCGCTTGACAAAACCGTGTTGTTGAGGAATAATAAGGTTCTGTAAATGAGGGTACCATTCCTTATGGACAAGAATTCTTGAAAATATCATCCAATTAAATATTATTGGTGTCAGACGTTAGTCCATTTAATGTCACAAAATGTGTAATTATTGAGCGAAGCTCAATCTTAGGCAACTCATGTATTTCGTTTGTCCGCATACTCCTCCTAAGCGCATGAACCGATTTCCTTCAAACTTAAAAAAAAAAAGTTTACTTTCTACAGGGATTTTTCTATTTGAATATTAATAAAATCAAAATGCAAAAATGTAAGCCACCAAAAAGCCAACATCACGTGGTATTCCCAGGCGGTCACCCATCCAAGTACTAACCACGCCCGATGTTGCTTAACTTCGGTGATCGGACGAGAACCGGTGTATTCAACATGGTATGGACGTTGGCAACAAGCATCCTTAATTTTTCCGATACTATGAGACATTGATTCCGAGGTGCGATGCAAGACCGATGCCATAAATGCTTGGAGGATGTCTTGCCCCGACACTGACCTGCCCTCACACCTAGGCTCACAGCGACTGTGGGATTCACCGCTCTGTAATTTGAGAATTAATACACTAATTGACACTTCTGTCAATATTTCAGAGCGTGCACGCCTACTAGCTGTTGGAGAATGGGAGTCAGGGTTATGGATCCAGGCGCTCCCATCGCCCAACATCGGTACAATGTTGGACGACACTACCTTCCGCATTGCCACTTGCTTTCGGCTGGGTACACCTTGTGTTTCCTCGCATCATTGCACCTGTGGAGTAGCCGTCGATAATCTGGGACACCATGGCCATGGCCATTCTTGTAGCAGAAGCGCAGGTCGTATACCTCGGCACGCTATTCTAAACGACATAATTCGTAGGGCTCTTTCCACCGCAGGTCTTCCGGCCGTACGTGAACCAAATTGTTTAGCACGAAGCGATGGAAAGAGACCGGACGGTATGTCGTTGCTACCGTGGAAGATGGGAAGGCCTTTGGTGTGGGACGCTACATGCGTTGACACCTTAGCACCTTCACACCTTCCAAGCACATCCGGATGTGCCGGCGCTGCTGCTGCATCGGCTGAAGGCTTTAAACGGCGTAAATATGCTAACCTAGCAGGTGATTACATATTTGAGCCGTTTGGGGTTGAGACACTGGGGCATGGGGTCCGAGTGCTCGCCGCCTTTAAGAGACATTGCTAAACGCCTAATCGATGCTTCTCAGGACCAGAAGGCTGGCTATTTTCTGGCCCAAAGAATAAGTATCGCCATCCAACGTGGCAACACAGCCAGCATTCTGGGAACCTTCCCAGTCGGCAATGACGCGGAGGATTTGTTAAACGATATTTTGTACTGTAAATATTTTTAGTCTATAATTATGTTTATTTTGTATATTGTAATTCTTATTAAAACATACTATTTACTATGAGACATATTGGACAAATTATTTATACCAATCGAAATATCAATCAAATTGTTAAAGAATTCTTAAAAGTATCATCCAATTAAATATTATTGGTGGCAGACGTTCTTGCATTTTCTGTCACAAAATGTGTAAATATAACACAATTTTAACACGTAACATTATGCGAAATTAATAATCCCATCGGCTATCCGGACACGGATAAAAAACTGTATATTTTACACGTTCACTAATTATATTTTTTAAGTTAACCAACAATTATTACACCGATTAAATTACAATCAAAAAATAAACAACACGTCGTGTAAGTGTAACAATAACTTATAGACTAACAACAAGGCGCGATAGTTTGGCATAAAATTAAGTAAAAATGATAAAAACAAATAAGTAAAATTAAACTAAACAATATCAAAATCATATAATAAATATTAATTCATTTACTTAAAGTACATAAGGTATTCGAGGCCGTCAAGCTGAGAGCTATCAGTTTACCTACGTTGGAGATGATTGTTCCGGTAAGCGCCAAGTGTTTCATAGGATTCTGCTTCATTTGTTTTTTTTTTTTTTTTTTTTATTTTATATTGGGTTCGCCGCCCGCCTGGTGTACAGCATACAATACTATAGAGAGTGGCCCTCAACTTGACGACCTACTGATGTGCCTCTTCACGCTCCGCTTAAAGAACCCAGGATTATATGTGGCAGGAAACACGTGCACAGGCAGGGCGTTCCAGGCCACTATCGTTCGGCAGAGAAACGAACGTTTAAAACGCTCGCTTCTCGCGAAAATTCTATCCACTGTGTGGGAGTGGCATCTCTGCCCGGCACGCGTTGTTCGGGATCGGAAGGAAGAGGGTGGGATCAGATTGAAGAGCTCTTCAGAACACTCGCCGTGGTAAATACGGTAGAATGCGGCCAAGGAAGCTTTTGTTCGGCGCTGAGCTAGCGGCTCAAGGCTTCCCGTTACCTCCGGACAACCTATAATACGGATAGCCCGTCGCTGCATAGCGTCGAGAGCGTCCAGCAGATACTTCGCGGAGCCGTCCCAGAGGTGAGAGCAGTATTCGACGCAGGGTCTAATCTGCGTCTTGTACAGCAGACACCTCTGGTCCGGTGTAAAGAATCTCTTTACCTTATTCAGTATTCCTAGTTTCCGCGAAGCTAGCCCTATACATCTTTCGATGTAGTTTTTATTATTGAGCTCTCGACGAACGTCTATGCCAAGGATGTCAAGGTTGTCCTTCATTGGTAATAATGCATTCTATTTTTATTTATTTATTTTATTTATTTATTTCTTACATGCAACAGTCATTACAGAAAAAATCCAATGCGACAGTGCAGCAACATTAATAGATACATTGCAAAATATCACACAGGCAAGTACTACAAACAATCATTTGAAACAATGATCTGAATTATTCCCAATACTACTCTAGCAAAACAATACCTCTTAATCCAAATTAACGATTGAATAACAACATAAACGTAATGAAAATAATAATCAAGTTAGTAAAAAATAATAATTCAATTAAATCTCATACATAAAAAAATCCAATAAAGTCCAATAAAAATAAAACAAAAATTAAAAGTCAATAAAATAACAATTCATCATTTAAAAATAATAATTTGCAATAAATACTCAATTGTCATAACAAATGGAATGTAGGGCAACCTTTACGAATTCGCTCAGGGAACACAAGAACACATCTACTTTTTCTGAAATAATATTAAGGGTGGTGATAGCACGCGTAAGGGGAGTATTGTCCAACAGTTTCGTTCTACCACGCTGCACTGCAAATAAGTTTGGCCGTCTACGACGATGTACATACCTATCCGGTACGCATAAACCTATACACTGCAATATACCCGGATTCGTCGTGTATCCACGGAACACTTTAACAATATATGTTACCGTCGCCAAGTCCCTTCTAACTTCCAGCTTGTTGTATCCGACCATACCCAACACAAATAAGGTCGGATACATCAATAGGTAGAAAGGGTAGACTCCATACAGTCTTAAGTATAGGTATCTGGTAAATTTATTTTGAATGCGCTCTATCATAAGACTGTACTTGATCTCATGCGGAGCCCAAACCATACCGTCAAATTCCAACTGGGTCCTTATAAGAGAGTTATAAAGTGCTATAATAGCTTTTACATTTGAAAATGTCCCTGCCCTACGAAGTACAAATCCAAGCCGTGTGTACGCTTTTTTGCAGATATCAGTCATGTGCTCACGGAATGTCAGCTGACTGTCCATACGAACGCCCAAATCCCTCACTGATTTAACCCTTTCCATTACCACGCCCTCTGTCATAACTGTAATGGATAGGTGCACTTGCACGGCTAAATGTCAGTATTAAACATTTTGTAGTATTAAAATGAAGCCTGTTAGTATAACTCCACTCCACCACACGATCCACATCCTGCTGGAGGCGTTTGCAGTCATCTTCACTCTCAATAGTCAAGAGCAGTTTAAGGTCATCCGCGAAAAGCAAACACTTGGCGTCCCTAACAACTCCTGGCAAGTCATTTATCATTATCAGGAACTCCAGCGGCCCTAAATTTGAACCTTGACTTACTCCTGACCTTGTAAAATAAGGCTCAGATCGATATCCACCGAACTCCACATACTGCTGTCTGTCCCGCATATAACTGGCAAAAAACTTGAGCAGTTTTGGTGTGCAACCGACTTGAGCCAGCTTCGAAAGTAGGATGTCGTTATCCACCAAATCGAAAGCTTTCTTAAAATCAAAGTAGGCCACATCGACTTGTAACCCTGCATCCACATTCGGGACCAGATACACCATACTATTCAATAGATTACTAGCCGTACTACGCGCAGGTCGAAAACCATGTTGAGCATCTGACAGTTGCGGTGTGACTTGCTGCAGGAAACTTTGCTGAACGGCTGACTCGAACACCTTTGCTGGGGTCGACAAAATGGCAATGGGTCTATAAGACTCCACCGACGATCCGCTTCCCCCTTTCGGTATAGGTACAACCCGGGTTACTTTCCATGCTTCTGGGAAATACGATTTACTTAAGCATATATTATATAGATGTGTAAGCGGCTCCGCCAACACACAACGACAATCTCGCATAACGAAAACCGGTATACCATCCGGGCCCGCCGATCGTTTTGGCTTAAGACGAGTGAGAGCAGCCCTTACCTGGACCGTAGTTAACTGCGGGATGTGAATGCGCGCGCTATCCACGCCACCAGACGCCATAGCCTCATCCACATCGAGACGCGCCCGCTGTGTGTTGTACACAGAATAAAAATACTCCGCAAATTCTGACGCGCATTCTGATACCGGTAAAACCGCCCCCCCCCCCCTTTAGGATTGTCTTACTATTGTTTGAAGAATTTTTTGACCTAATGAAATTCCAAAATGACTTGGGATCCTCAACTAGGCGACTCTGTACCCGGTCTTCATAATTTTTACACTCGCGGTCTATACATATTTTAATTCGCGCCCTACATGCCTTAAAAGCGTCATAATCACTACGTAATTTAGTAATTTTATACTTCTTATGTAGCTTCGCTTTTAGTTTTATATCGGATATTATTTCTTTTGTGTACCATTCTGGGTACATGTACCTTGAGTTTACTGGTGGTTCTGAAGAGAGGGTAGGGGAAGGAAAGGGGATTTCTTCGCTGTAAATGCACACGCCTGTGTTTTGCGGGCATTGAACTCGACCAGGTTCTC